>JAHDVE020003376.1:0-405949 GCA_022606495.2 Halesus radiatus | reverse complement strand
TAATCATTGAAGAAGATAATATTAACACATCCCAAATGAACCACGAAACCGAAAAAACAACAGAAATTAAAAAGATTTCATTCGCATCTGGGACTCGAACCCAGGACCTCTACCTATCCGGGGTAACCGCTTAACCAACTTAGCTAATGAGACCAGTACAATTTACGCCACTTACACCGATATCATACTTCATATTCAAGATTTATTAATATTATCCTCCATTTTTATAAATCCCATATTATTGGCTGCTGTCCTTATGATGATTGTTGTTTGGATAGTTTTTAATTTTGACTATTCTGCTAGTTCTTATTTATTCTCCATCCTAAATCAAATTGATCAGGAGAAAAAAATAAAATAATAATTAGCAAATTAACCACACTCTACGTTAGTCAGTGGCTGAGTTGGCACCGTGTCTGGGTCTCACCCAGACATCGTGAGTTCAATTCCTCAGCTGGGTAAGTCCTCCATCACGACACAGGCAACATCTTCCGCTTACTGTGATGATAGTAGGAGATTTTCAAATATTGTCAGATTATTCGTAACCAGGGAATATTTGTCTTTCTTTAAAAAAAAATAAAGACGTGTAAAGACACATAAATTTAAGAAAAAACAAACTCTTATTTAACCTGACTGGTTTCACCCTGCTAACTTTCAAACTGGTACATTTTAAACTTAAACAAGGAATTTTGCAGTTTTCGTCTGAACCAGGGCTAAATAACATTGAATCTATGGATATAACATATGTATAATATAGAATAGTTCGTAAACTAGATAAATCTTAAAGGTATCCAAAATATCTTGCATTCTGTGAACATTTGTGCAGTAAGAATTAATATAGAATGGCATAAAAAAAAACATAAAAAATGTCACATTTATAAATTACAATACTTTATGTTAATAATAAAATATGCATGACAACCAAATTTTTATAGCATATTTTATACTTTATCAGCTTTAAAATCATTGTTTATCAATTTCAAATTATTCTATAAGTTTACCTTATCAAAGCATGGTCTCAGTTTGGACAAAGTTTCTACAGTTGTGCCATGTTTCGGGTATTCATCTTCAGACACTGTGACCGGTCCTTTCCTCGATGGGATGATAACTGGAATAATCTCCTTGGAGAAGTGCCCGGCCTTCTGCGCTGCTTCTGTTTTACTCTGAGACTCTGCGGCAAATTCATCCTGGTCTTGCCGGGAAATGTTGTACTTCTTGCGGATGTTTTCGGCTTTAAATAAAAAAAAAGTATGATTGAAAATCATTTGCACAAAAAAGTAAAAGGCTGAAAAATAGGAATGTATCGGTTGTGATAAGTTTATCTTTCTGATATTATATTGCATTCGGGATCTAATAGCCAATAATTAGTTTGTGACTACCATGACAAAGTATTATCATTAAAATTTCATTCCGTATCAGTAATACTGACTAATTCAAAGCATGAAATAGCTAACTATGCAGGGGACAAAAGGAAGAACTAACACTAACTGTTTTTTAAATACATAGATTTTTGGTATCCACAAAATCTACACTAGCTTAACCGATAACTGAAAAGTTAACCATGTCAAGCTGTATGCACATTATTTAAAGACATTGGGGTAGATACTCTCTAGTAATGTTATTTTTGTTCTTATTTGAAAGGGTTAAATTTTCAAATTGTATGAAAGTAGAGCATTTATCAATAAGGAACTCCAGCGAAAAATATAATGGCTTTAAAAATATATATTCATATACACCGATTTTGAAAATATAACTAGTAATATAAATATAGTTATACATAGAATTTATAAATCATTATTTAAGAGTGAACAAAAAATCATCTCATCAAAACACCTTGTTATGTTGGTACCATTGCATTTGGAACAACTGACGTCACATGTGCATTCTGTTTTTGGATTAGAATGGACATTTTTATTTTTCGATTTTGTTTTGTATTTTAAATACATATTTTTAGTTTTGGCAAAATTTAAACTTAATTTGAATGACTTTAAGCTCTAAATTGTTGTTCAATATAAAAAAAGATTATTAATGAAAAAAAAATTGAGAATTCATGAGCAAACCAATTATCAATATGGATATTATGATAATGTTCAATACTATTATTATTCTTTGAGTTAAAGTTTATAAAAAGGAACATAGTTTTAGAATATAAAATTATGTAGGGTAAAACTCATCCTTGTTTTGACATTTGACATTCTAACCTCAAAACTGATCAAAAACCAACCAGCCACAGAATTGGAGCGTTTTGGTGGGCTTTGAAAAATTAAAACGTTGAAAATTATTTTAACTATGAAAACTAACCTTAGAAAAAAACGAAATATACTGATATTTAAGTTTGAATGTCATTATTGATAAATTATTTTTTTAATTGGACTGGAGATCCTTATTTTGAGAGGTGGATTATTAGTGGGAAAACAGACAGGGAAAAAGTGAGGTTAGAGAAATGTGAAAGGTTTGTGATTGTGATTGTGAAGTGTAAATTGAGGAAAATAAACAGAAATTCCCAAAAAAAACTTGGCAGTATTATTGTCAATGGAAATGAGTAAGTACTGCAAACTAGCCATGGCCAGATTAATTTGCAGAGGTGAATGTATTCAGTCTGATTCACCCATTCTTGTGAAACGATTAAAAAAAAATTATAATAATAAAATTATATCAATAAAAACAGGAGATTTTTTCACATTTCGTGAATTGAGCTAGTGTTGGAAATAACATAATTAAAAACAAAACAAATACAAAAATAACAAACTTACTCAACTAGATAATGGTTTCGTTTTTAAAGACAAAATTACATGTCAAACAAAGAAGCACCCTACCGAGTACTAATTACTTCGGAAATTCCCACCTGACTAGTGAAACTGACCGCTCGGCCGCGCTGGGACTAACACAAACGGATTCACCACGGGCATTGAGGAATGAAATAGGAACTTCTGACTAGTATCCCGCAGTGACTTGACTAACTTGCGCCCTGTGGACCTAGTACGGACAGACTCAATATCGACAGACCAGAGACGTAGTGACTGCGACGTCACTACTGCATACATTTCTAAATTCCTTGAATTAGCGAATACAGACTGCGAAAGCGAATATGCGCTGCTCGGAATTACTGACTGGCTGACTAAAGGTGGTTTGAATAATAACATTTGCGTTTTTATGGACTGCGGCGTGGGATTCTATATGTTAGATGCAGTCGTGCACACTGTACAAAATCTTTGGTGACTTTGCAATGACGCCCATAGTATTCGGGCTGTAATTATGATGCTGCATGTTAAAAAATCGTAGGGTTGCAAGCCCTAAGCTAATGAATGAAGAATTAATTCCGTGATAAAGTAAGAATCAGATCCAGTGTGTCACGAGATTGTATTTAGTAATTTAATTCAGTAATTCAATTTACCCCATGTCTACTGCAAACACACAATATTAAGGATAATATCAATTGAAATAACATTGATGTAATATGCACCTGTGATTCCCATGTGAATATCGTGCATGGCATCCGTAAGTCCGTCGCAGAGCATTGTATCTGACAGTTGAGCGTGTCCCATCTTGACTCCTGACCTCATGAACATGACGTGAGGCGATAAACTCATAGATTCCTGGCCCCCGCAGACCACAATGTCGGCACCGCATAACACTGATTGGTAGCCGATACACACAGACCTGAAAAAAATGTACATAATATAACTGTGAGTTAGCATTACCTGAGAAGTTGTCAGAACCAAAAGATTACATAATAATTATGATGATTAATCTGTATTTCCAGGGATCTTGGCACTGTATTCCCAATGTAATGTATACATGACCTTTCAAACTTGGCTACAAAGAAAATGTTAGGCACATTACTGACAATCAAAGCTAGACTTTTATTCATATACATATATATTAACACACTTTGAGCGGGCGGCCGCCACACCGTCACAGGTGCGTGCAGCGGGCAAAAACCAGCCGAAAAAGCAATAAAAAATAATTTTACAAAAATCGCTCTCTCTTCTAAACAATCCACTATTTTTTTATGAAATTTCGTGTACGCACTTACCATATATGGGTTCCAGGAATAGATCCAATTGCTAAGGAATTTTAGTGTTATTTCTCATTCAGGAAATGATTATTGGAATAACATCCTCGGGATTATCTCATTAGAGTCAAGGTAAAATGAATTTATAACATCTCATAAAAATATAATAGGTACTCCTATTCCCAGTACCACGAACAAACAATCTATGAAATTTAACACGATAAAATTGCCATTCTACTCACCCATCAAGAATAATCAAATGTGGAAAGATGACGCATATGATTCACTGAATAATTGACTCCACACAAATTAATTATTACGCGCATTGAGCTTCGCAAGAGTATGTGTGTACGTAAAAGAAACGACGGCTTATCTTATTTTTTTTGTATATGCGTGTGTAGTCTGGAAGGTCTTCAAACGTTTAGATTAAATAGTCTCGCGAAATAAACGGGTTACTTTACCTTTCCCGCCTATAAAGTGGAGCCGGCGTAAAGGGTAATTTTACCCGTCCCGCCGATAAGCACCAGTCGGCCGCGCGGGTAAAAATACCCTTCCCGCTTAAAGTGTGTTAACAAAAATAAATAATACCAGACATTCAGAATTTTTAGGTTAATCTAGGTTTAGAAACCCGACTACATAAATGGTTTTATCAAGACTCTCTCGTGGACACATCAATTATCGTAGCAACATTAATGACTAGAGCTGACCAACGATATAATTCTTTTGTAAGCGATATGAAAACACATAGTGTTCTCAATATATTCATAACAAATAACATATATGTACAATACATATTACGAGCAGTGGCGGTTTATACTATAAATCATTGGGAGTTCAACATTAAAGCGATTTAAAAAAGAAAAGAATTTCGGCTTTCTGGGTGCAGAGAGGTAGGTATTAGATGTTATATTATTTTAAGACAGCCATAAGAATTAGGTAATACCTACAAGAGAAAGGATAAGTTCATATTTGTGACGAGATTTATTTTGCCACAAAAATAACAAAAAATGCTTATAAAACATTTAAAGAAATATAATATATATTGTATTCGGAATTTCTTAAATACCCTCATAATAAAAGATCAACCTGCAATCAAAACACGGTACTACATTCGACATAAAAATGGCCATGGAAACAGATTTAATAATTTAGAATCACTCGAAATGAAGAAAACAGTTAAAACCAAAATCAAAATTCTTAATAATCAACTAAATGTCTACAATAGCCCAATATTAGGTATATTTCCTATAATCTCATAAAATTTCCCATTATCCCATAATCACCTGTTCAGGTATTCCTTGGTATTCCATTATGTATAGTCTGTCTCTTTCTCTCCATAGTTTTCACATGGTTGACATTTGTCACATGAGAATGGGTCCTTCTACAACTTGTTCTTGTGTTCAACACAGGGGTCCTCAAGACCTATTGGAGTTATTACAATAAAATAAAAAAAGAATTTTGGCACTGAGGCACGGGTCGACACCGTTCAAAACTGATAATATGTTGTATGAAATATCCCATAGATTTTTTAGTTGTTTATGTGCATTCCGGGATCCACTATAAGTGTGCCGTATTCCTATTAGTGGATTCTATTACTATAGAGTTGTGGTGCACTATTTTTCCATACGGGCAAATACTTGGAGTAGTGGCGTGCTGTTCAAACTGTAGTAATATTATAATCCGAGTGAGTCTTGTTCGCCGTAATTTTTCTTTGGGAGTTCACTGCATAGCCGTTCATTAGAGAAAACGTCCACTGATGTTGAGAGAAAAACTAAAATGCATTTGATTAAAATAAACTGAAGGAAAAATAAGCCTCACTTTTGTGGCACAAATTAATAGTTTGAGGAATGTAACATGTATGCCTCCATACTTAAATAACATAGTTTATTAACATTAAATCGTAATAAACAATCTTTTACTGGTATACGTAGAAAAAAATAATCGGTATCTACGCAATCAGGGCTTGGATTCAAAAGTTTTACTAAATACAGATATAGGTTTCAAGATTATTTTACCAAAATGGAGAAGACTATGAATTTCATCAACTTATGCAGAATTCGGGTAAAATCCAAGAACTGTTCTCAATATAAATACTTACATAGAAAATACAAAAAAAATTATCTCACTTTAGACCAGATCCACACAGCATGTTGATAGTGTAGGCAGGAACCGATTCGGGAATTCCCGCTTTAATGGAGGCTTGTCTTCCTGGATTTTGGCCTTGACCTGCAGTTAAGCACTGAAACAAATTTTATTTAAGTTAACATTAAGTACTTTTCTAAACTGTAAAGGTTACTATACTTTTATTAGTAAATAGAATCTAAAGTTCCAAACCACATTAATTATACTAAAAATAACAATTATTATTATTATGTATATTGAAATACCGGCATTAAGAGGGTTAACGCACGAAACGCGGTATCACTTCTAAATAATACTACACCACAATCTACACATCTGCCCTGATGATGGACACTGCAATGCTGTCCGAAACATTGGCTAAAGGAAAAAGAAGGCATAATATGCCAAAAAGTATTCAAGAATTTTTTTTTATTATAATCTAAAGTTATTCAAAAAGAAACCAGGCCGATATAAGCTAATTGAAAAGAATTAAGAAAGGAACACTTTAATGATTAATTCATTTCTTTATATTTATTTATCAGAAAAAATATAACATAATTATAACATAAATATAATATAATACGTGATTTTTTTTCTTATTATTCTACTCTCCGTAGTTGAGCTTCAGTAGCTCGTGGTTATGGGAGGAGTATTTAGGGACATTCAGTGAATAGACGATAGAACATATGGGCAAGAGGATGAAAAAAATTAAATTATCAAATACTTAAGACAGGTAATGTCAAGATTCAAAATAATAGAAGAGTATGAAGGAGAAGATGAATCAATGCGAATTAAATTAGGAGTGTGTTCCGAGACAGATGTTGTTTGGCTTGCCATTCTCTCAACTGAATTTAGATAAGGCAAATATGGTCCTTACGCGGTTCCATTGTAACCACTATTTCTTTTAAATGTGATATTTATGAGAAAGGGAGAGAGTTTACAACGGAGCTGGCAGCGGAATGTCTTATACCTACTTAAATGCAAGGCTGATGTAAGCGTAATGAGTAAGATTAAGAAAGGGACGCTTAGATGGTTTGAGCATGTGGAGCGAATGAACAAAGAAAGGAGTGTAAGAAGAATGAATGACGCGAATGTGAATGGAAAAAGAAGCCGGGGACGTCCGAGGAAGACATGGTACGGTCGAGTGAATCAAATACTTGAGTCGGGCCATGTCAGAAGTCGGAATAATAGAAGAGAATGTATGAGACGATGGATGAATGTGAATGAAGCAAGAAGTGTATGCCAAGATCGAGTTGTTAGGCGGTCCGTCCTCTCTGCCTACCCCGGCGGCGAAACGGGGTGACGGTTAGTTAGTTAGTTATATATTTTTTAAACCTAATAATTAACAGGATTTAAAAACTTAATTTTAAGGAAATAAACTGATTAAATCAGGACCAGTGGCAACCAACGAGTTAATTTAATAAGCAAACAATTAAAATAGCTATGTCAGTGATAGCTGTACATTGTACTATTCAAAATGAACTTTGTACGGTGTCCTTGAAAGAGACTAAAAACAATTTTAAAAAGCAATAAAAAGTAAGCAAAGTGTTAATGCAATAATTTGAGTACTTAAATAATAAAAAAACACTACGCATTAGTAAGAACTATTGTTGTTTAATTATATACTTAGGCATATATTATTTTCATAGCTTATATAAGCATAAAACATTGTAATTTTAAATTTGATGTCAAAATATGTCGAAAATAATAATTACAACAAAGTATAATACAGAAACTTGCAAACCAATAATTAATGTTAACAAACAGTTCTCCGGTTCTCAGACTGTTAACGGATTCTTACAACCGACCAGAGTGGAAGATACTCTCAGTATCGCCCTGGTGAAAGACCACCATTCAGAATTGAAAAGTTGTTTGAAATGGCTTTTAGTCGTTTTTGGTGACCAGATCAGAATAGCCCGGTATTTCCCCACCTTCCTCTTCTCCTTCTCCTTCCCCTCCCCAATACCTTCAGCCTCACAACATTCCCCAATTGGGGATGCCATAGTCTCACGGGCTCCAGACAGTTGGGACTCTTGTGCGGTATTCAAATAAAAAAATTAAAAAAACGATTATCCAATCGAAGATTCTAACAGCTTTTTTGACCAATGTTTTATTCTAAAAACTGGTTACTCAACTGAAGACTAATTCTTAAAACTGATTCTTTGACCGATGCCTTCTTGAAAATTAATGTGAACTGACTGGATGACAACAATGGGTATAATGCAAGAATTGGATGTTTGGACTTCTATCCTGCCTACCACTTAATATAGGTGAATATGCCTCTCACATGTTTCACTCTCTGCAATTTATCAGTTGTCATAAAAAAAGAACCATTTTTTTATGCACACAAAAATTATGCAGGCAAAAAGTGGACTAATTTATGGTAAGATACAAAAATATGTGATCTGAAAAATCCCGCAATCGAAATACTTTGAAAATACAGCATGTTGAAACATATTGGATTGGTTCATATGGCTACGAACTAGACATGGGCGAAATTGAATGAAAGAATTAAATAAATAAATTCAATCTTGTAACACTCAATCTGATTCTCAATTTGACACGGAATTAATTCTTCATTATGCTTGAGCCTCGTAACCCTACTATTTTTTAACACGCGGCACCATAATTACGACGCGGATAGTATGGGCGTCCTCACAAAGTCGCCGAAGATATTGTGCAGTGTGTAGGACTACATCTAACATATTGAATCCATAAAAATGCGTGCGTCATCGTTAGTTTGCAGTCTGCACTAGTTCGTAGCGGCCAACCGTTTCTACTCAGCCAGTCAGTAATTCCGAACAGAAGGTATTTGCTTTCGTAGCCCGTCTACCCTAATTTAAGGAATTAAAAATGTATTCCATATTCAGATGTGACGTCGTAGTCACTACGTCTCTGGTCCGTCGATATCGAGTCTATCCGTCGCAGGGTGCAAGTTAGTCAAGTCACTGTGAGACATTAGTCAGAAGTTCCTAATTCATTTCTCAATGTCCGCGGTGATTACTTTCGTTGTGTCCCAGTGCGGCGAAACATTTCAGTAGTCGGATGGGAATTTCTGAAGCAATCAGTACTCTCACTTTTAACAGCTTTTTGTTTGGCTCGTAATATTGTCTTTAAAAATGAAACCATTATTTACTACATCGAGGTGTATATACATTTTTCGTAATATTTATTATCTAGTTGAGTGAGATTGTTATTTTGGGTTTATTTTAGTTTTTAATGTGTTTTTTCCCACACTAGCGCAATTTGCAATGCGAAAAAATCCACAATTTTATTTATATATTATATTTTATTATTATTGGTTTATTTTTTACGATATACAAGAATGTATTTAAGGAATAAATTCGCAAGAATAGGTGAATCAGACTGAATCGATTCACTACTGCAAACGAATATGAGTTTTGCAAGTAAAAAAATGTTTTGGCCGACCAAAAACTTTCAACGCCTTCTTTATTGCCCACGCCCATGCCCCTGAGACCACCATTGCCCCCCTGCATTTCTCTAAGGCACCCAGGGGAGCAATATCGCCTGTTTTAAGAATCACTAATCTATACATTTGAATGAATTTTGTTGAGTCGGAAATACGGATATATTCATGAGTACCTATATACTGATCATTGAAGTGTGTATATTTAAGGTATTCTTTAGAACTACTCACTTGGCCTATGATGACCTCTGAGATTTCTTCTCCTTTAATGTTAGCTCGGTGCAAGGCTGCCTTGATAACAATAGCACCCAGATCGGATGCCTTTACTGATGAGATAGCTCCGCATAGTGAACCTACCAACCAATAATAATAATTAAACAATCATTTAATAACACAAAAAGTAAATTATTTCAATGTTTTCCATCTATGTCCATGGAGAGTAAGAAAAAATATTGTTGGATTCTAACAAGAAAACTGTATTTATTTTTTATTTAAAATGTTTATAATTACTATGGATAAAACACAGATACAGACAGCGATACATGCAAAAATAATAGATATAAAATGAAAGAAGAAATCGCCTACATCCTCACAGACTTTCAGAACAATTTCACTCAAAAGTTGAGAAATATTTGAAAAAATAATGTATTCAATATTTTAGATAACTTGTTTTCTCACACGAAAAAAACTTTCTAAATTTCTCATTAGTTTAACCAAATAAATTATGTGGGTCAAATAGTGACTCAAAATACGACTTATGCTGTAATGTACATACGAAATTATGAATTAAAAAACGACATTTAAAGTTAGTCGTTAGATAATTGACATTACATACCAATAGGGGTTCGCGTGGCTGACACGATCACGACATCAACATCAGACATGATTTATATTTTATTTTACACTCCGGGGTTATTTCAAAGAGGTGCGATTTTAGAAATTTGATATTACGTTAATAATATTCACGTGAATAATTTAATAAGATTAAACCGGTTTCATATAAAGCAATCACACGACTAAATATAGAACACGCTTCCCAAGAAATAAGCAAGACGAAACACTATCACACATTCCCTGATGTAACACCGAGTAAAGAAAAAATAATTTCACGTCTATTCACTATTCCACTGACAGTGACAGCGTGAACTTGTTGAAGTTTTGACCCTCAGAGATACCACAATAACAAAATGACATTAACAGAGATTCAGATGAAGTTCTTTATAATAGCGTTCAGGAAACGAATTCGAGAATCGCTCACGTATCTTTGAAGAGCTAATTATTATGTACAAATTATTTTTTTACTATAATATGGATGTAAATAACAACACTTTCAAAAGAAAGGAAAAATCATTCCAAAAAATGCCTAATTTACAACTGTAGTAAAGGTAAAATAAATTAGTGCCACAACAATTATTTTTTTACACTTTTGATATATCCTTTTGTAATACCTATAAAAAATGACCAAATTCACCGACATACTTAGTCTAAAATGTGCATTTCAGGTAATAAAAAATTCCCAGACGAGACCGGCCATAAAATAAATTAGCACAAAGGCTAGCTGGCCTATTGTAAAGTACTACATCGTAAAATAAACCAACCTTAATTATTATTTTAGAAAGTCGGCAATTCCTTTGAGATTTTATTGGACAGCAATAAAGACTTCAAAGGAAATGAGCCGCCCTTCGGAGAGACTGCCAATAGGGTCATACAACCGACCCTGGCGGCTAAACACACACAGTCGCACCGACAAAATTCATAATGACCGTGGGAGCAGTCGCCCGCGGCCGAATGAGACGGAAGAACGAGATCCCTACAGAGGGCTTTCTGACGAAAGGACAGTCGGGCGCAGTCTTCCGCGCAGGAAGCACACAGAGTCGGGTTCAGTCTTCCGCGCAGGAAGGTTCCTATTCTCGCTCCTCGGAGAGGCCGCCCAGGTCCTCCATCCATCCATCCGAGAAGGAAGTCCTATCTCCGCCCTTCGGAGATCTACGGCAGAGTCGCCCAGGGTCTGTTCCGCGAGTGAGTGTTACGCTTCCATCCGAGAAGGAAGTAGTATCTTCGCCCTTCGGAAATCAAATCCCGGAGACCGCCCAGGCCTCTGATTATCGCCGCGTTGTACCTACTCCCGATCCGGAGGTACTTGAATACCTAGTGCGAACGCGAGAACTCTGCATATAAAGCAGCCACTGGACCCTGGACAGCCATCACTAAAGGGAAGTGCCTCTGACTCTCATGATAATTCTTCCACCCTGTCAGCCAAGGGAATCTCTAACTTTAAGAAACAACTTTTTCGTACAAATAAGCCAGTGAACCACTAATTTTAAGAATACAACCTTTTATGTAGATTTAACGAATTAATTAGTTAATTTTAAGTACAAAGACTTTACAAGTAGATTTAAGTAATTGCCTATCTAGTTTTATTGAAATTTTGTGTCTAATTAAGATTAACTCTATTTTTAAAACTAACCCCGCCACTATCAAAATAAATGTTGTAACTACCTAAGATTGCTTTTCAGTTCCTAACCTTTTTGCGTTATTCCTAGAATTTACCCACTACACTAACCACTGTCTTATCACCATGATTACTTCCAACAAAATATTACAAAAAGTTATTATTATTTTTTTAATTAAAACAAAATAACTTTGTATACATCACTTTATTAATATACAATATTACAAAATGTTTCGTGAGCGATGCTCACATCTTCAGGTATTATTTTGCTATTATTTTGTTTTAATTAAAATACATAATGACATCACAAAGTGAAAACCTTCTAGAAGAAGAATTCTTCTTCGAAAAAAAATAAATTATTATTATTGGTATAGTAATTCGTATTGTATTCCTTTAAAATTTGCATAAGAAAATTTATTTTTATTTTTGTTAATTATTCCATTGCTTCATTTCACGGCAAGATGTCGAATTAATGCAAAATATTGAAAATGATCTCTTATATAGTCGTGAAAAAAAAACGTTTAAAAAGGGTGCATTTTTTGTGGAGCCATTATGCATTATTAAAAACGGTCAAAAACTAAAACTTAGTATGACATATTTGATTATATTTATTATTTATTTATTCATCCTAAAGACGTTTTTCATTTCTTTTCCTGCTCCGTGAAAAACAGTTCTTACCTACTAGTTGTAATGTTGGTATCGCGGGTGCAAAATTTAAAATTAACCGACAACTTCAGAACAGTCGTTTATCGCGTAGTCGTTGTGTTTATGATTTCTGACGTACGTTTGTTTTCTCAAAGGATTGAAAACCATATTATAAGGATATAACCCGGCGAAATCTCAGAACGTCCCTCGCTTTTCAGATAATTTGAAGAATACTTTTGTTAACATGGAGAATCAAGCCCCGGCGGCTCTTCAATCTTCCCCGAAGGCCGTCTTCAAATCTCCACTGTCTCCCATGGGACGCGAGGTTTTTAGAGAAATACCGCAAAATTTGGTAAGCAATGATCTCATTTAACACGTTTTATATTTTGTAAACTGTAAACAGCTAATCGGTTTTGTAAATGTAAAGGGTATTATTGATTCAACGAGTTTTCGGTTATTGTAAAAATAACTGCCAATGTTTTTTAAATTCAAAATGTGTTCTTATATTTGGTTCTGCCGCTAGAGGGCGCTGATAGTATAGTAACTTCAAACGTCTATTATTTGTTATGGCGGATTTTTTATCTGTCTTCAGAGATTCGTCTGGGCTTGCGATTATTATATGTTACTGTATTTTATCGCTTGCGCATTGTGTGATATTAGTGTTCAAGTTTTTCGAAACCTTACAGCCAGTGTAATGTAACACATATCCAGTGGATTATTTACTCGGTAAGCTTTCCGAATTCCGTCACTTTCATGTGTTGTATTTAACGATTTTTCAAATGTTAATATTTTATTTGCACGGGTTTATGCCTCAGTATATTTGAAATTTTATTTGTTTCGTACTATTTCACCTCCATAGATAAAGGTGTATAAATGAATAGCAAAAATATGATTTATAAAATAGTTACATATTATTTCTAAGCTGAACTGGGGGCGTAACATTATACTCAGACTTTTCCAAATTTTCTCAAAATCTTTCTATTTTATATTCTCATTGACCTAATACTGCCGTGTGGACTTTAAATAAATTTACGAGTAGGAATATTGTTTTTTTATTCGATGAATTGTGAAAGGTTTTCGACTGCTTTATAAAATATAGTTACCTACTTGATAATTATACAATTAATCCAGATCCAAAAAAATGTCGTAAATAAGTAACATTTTATCATACAAATTAATGTTTACATAGTATCATTCTTCAACATTAACAAAACTACCGTTTTATAAATTAATTGTCACCAATTTCTGTCATAAGGTGATCATAAATTGATATTGATCGATTTAAAAATAATATTGTCAACATCTAAATTGATTGATAATGAAGTGAGTGTAAGCAAGATGTATGCTAACTTTTCTTGCCACTGTAAGTAAATATTCCAATATCTTATAATGAGTGCTCATTTGCAATTCAATTTTAATACATACCAAACCATGTTTAACGAACCGAAGTAATACATACAACCATAAATTAATATACAAGTATAAAATGTATCGAGAGCATCTCCTGTCCCGATCCTATCTTCCTCTCCCCCCTTCCTTTTTATTTTGTTGTTTCTAATAAAACATCTGTACTTAACCACTGTTAGCACAAGAAACTTTGTTGGATTACCTTTTGTTAAACTTACTTTGTATGCATATTTGTATTAAAAGCTGTTTGTTTCTTATAAATAAATAACCACATAACATACAACCAGTGGCGGTTCATGAAATATCTCATTGGGAGTTCAATCGGAGATTAAAAAAGGGAAAAAATAATTCCCTCATCTATAAAACCTATGTTGGTCTTTTCCACAATGATTATATATTTTCCCTAGATCTAAAGGAATTTCATCTTAATAATGCACCAGGGATTAGTGACCTAGCAACAAGATACAATTTGATGATTCGTTAAAGCGTCTGGCTAATGAATATAATATTGTACATTATGAAAAATTGTTTTAACTATAAAATAACAATTTGTGCAAGAAAATTATCATTTTTTTTTTTTTAAATATAAAAGCAACATTTTAAGTAATTAAGTTATTTTGAGAACATTTTAAAAAGCGATAATCACAATTTTTTTTTTATTGATTCTTGTAAAGTACTATTCCGTATAAATTTGGTATTAATAAATCCCATAGTCGCTGCACAAACTGCACAATATCATGTGCATCGTGGCATAGCGCACATTCTGTTACAGTCAGTTAAAAAAACAGTAATGGCAGCAGTTGTAGGTGAAATTGAACAATTATGTACATTCTCAAAAAGTCCCGAAATGGTCCAGAAAGCGGATGTATGAAAGTGATAAAATCAAAAGATGGAAAAATGTTAACGAATGAGAAAGAAATAAAAGTGAGATGGATGAAATACTTTGAAGAGGTTTTTGAAAGCAACCCGACTGAAAGTGGTTCCAGTGGCGAATCAGGTATGAATGACGATGGCATGAATGATCCCAAAATCAGCATGGATGAAATAAAAAGAGCGATTAAATGTATGAAGAATGGTAAGGCTATTGGTTTCGACAATATTGCTGTGAATACTTTAAAGGAGATAGCCGTATAATTCTCACATGGTTATGCAAGCTTTTTAACCAGTGTTTAGAGGAGGGTTACACGCCATTAGATTGGAGGAGGGCTGTGATCATGCCTCTATACAAAGGTAAAGGGTCACGTATGGAATGTGGAAATCACAGGGCTATTAGCCTGCTAAGTTCAGTTGGAAAGCTGTATGGTAGGATATTGATTGAAAGGGTACAAACGAAAACAAAAGATAAAATATGGGATGTGCAAGGTGCATTTATGAGCGGAAGGGGGTGTATGGATCAGATTTTCTCATTGCGTATGCTAACAGAGAAGTTTCTGGCAAAAAACCAGAAACTCTTCTGTGCCTTTGTAGATCTACAAAAAGCGTACGACCGAGTTGATAGGAAAAAATTATGGAAGGTATTGTCCAAGTATGAAGTGAATACGAATCTCATACAGGCAATCGCGTCTCTGTACGAGGAAAGCGTTGCATGTGTTAGGGTAAACGGTGATTTTACGGAGTGGTTTGACATCACAAAAGGTGTTAAGCAAGGCTGCGTAATGTCACCGTGGTTATTTAATCTATACATGGATAATTGTATGCAAGAATTGAAAGAGGTGGGCTTGGGCGCGGAAATGAGTAATCTGAAAGTATGTTGCCTGTTGTATGCGGATGATGCGGTGCTGATTGCTAACAGTGTGGAAGATCTACAGTCCCTCGTATCTAGGATGAATGAAGTATGCATGAAGAACGAGCTAATGATGAATGTAAGTAAGTCTAAAGTCATGGTGTTTGAAAGAGAGATTGCGAAAACAGTGTGCAATATAGTTGTGAATGACGAATACTTGGAGCAGGTCGATGAGTTTGTATATTTGGGAAGTATGTTTACGAGAGATGGAAAGACTGATAAGGATATTGAAAGAAGGGTGAATGCAGGAAACTCCATTAATGGAGGACTGAACGCGGTTGGCGCTAACAAAAAGTTGTCCAAAGAAGCGAAGCTAGCAGTCCACAATGGAGTACTGATACCAACCCTGATGTATGGCAGTGAGGCATGGAATTGGCAGAAGAAGGATGAAAGTAAACTGAATGCCGTAGAAATGAGATCTCTGAGACGAATGTGTGGTAAAACCATGTATGATCGTGTGAAAAATATTGAAATTCGTAAAGAGTGCAAGGCTGATGTAAGCGTAATGAGTAAGATTAAGAAAGGGACGCTTAGATGGTTTGGGCATGTGGAGCGAATGAACGAAGAAAGGAGTGTAAGAAGAATGTATGACGCGAATGTGAATGGAAGAAGAAGCCGGGACGTCCGAGGAAGACATGGCATGATCAAGTGAATCAAATACTTGAGTCGGGCCATGTCAGAAGTCGGAATAATAGAAGAGAATGTATGAGACGATGTATGAATGTGAATGAAGCAAGAGGTGTATGCCAAGATCGAGTTGTTTGGCGGTCCGTCCTCTCTGCCTACCCCTGCGGCGAAACGGCGTGATGGTTAGTTAGTTAGTTAGTTATGTACATTCTCACCATACTTCAAATGTTTGCTTGGTAGGCATGTAGCTAATGAGATAAGAACTGAAAATTTATAATGACAATGTATTTATTTTTGTAAAAGGAAGGCAACACGTGACTTAAATATTAACAATTGCATACCCTTTTCAAAAATTAACGCCACACGGAGGCCTCGGGGAAAATAATTTTCCTCAGGGCCTATGTCATCTTTGTGGATGCTGTGAGGGCCTTTTTGAGAAGAGGAAAGAGTGAACATGTAGGAGGGAGGAAAAACAGGCCGGAAAATCATTCCACAGCCGAGCTGTTGAACTCAAGAACGAGTCGTAGAATCGACCCACTCTCATTGTACAAATGTCAACCGTGTACAAATGTTAGGCGCACGTTTGGCATGTTTCCTTACTATGCACCGGTGCTGAAAGGATCAATGACACTTGTTCCTCAGAGCAACTTCCATTGAAATACTGGTAGAACAATGACAGCATTTCCACCTGATGCCTGTGCTCTAAAGATTGCAATCCGTTTATTAAGATGGAGGAATCTATCAAACGGACCTCCCGTTTTTGCACCAGGGCACCGAGTCCTGGGTTTTTTTCAGACCTTTTCCTCAGACTTTTTATTTCCAGCTCCACACCAGAGGTGGCTGTCAAATTCGACAGTTGCGCGGTATCTACAATGTGCCAAAATAATGTACAAATTTAATAAATTAGAACTAAAAATTGACATCACTTTATCAACACCGAGTAACACTAATTTTAGAAAATTAAAAAAAAAAAATCAGGCGTGTGGTTATTTTCGACTTCCGAATCTGATATGTTGACTAGATGGTAAAAATTAAATAACTATTTTTTTCTGATTTTATTTCAAAAATGCAAAAAAAAAGTGTTACGAGAATAACAAGTTGGAATATTAAATTTCCTCAGAATATGATGTAGAATCATCTCCTTTCAGCAATTATTACTAATTTCCGAATACTTGTTGATATTGTTAATGGGAAAAATATTCTCTTGAACCATAGTGCTTTTTAAAGTTTCATTATTTTTCCTTTCAGTCATCTTGGTGTTTTAAAACCATTCAAACTATAGGTTCTCAAAGTGGTCCGTACGGACCTCAGGGTCCATTTAAATTTGCGGGGGGTCCGTGGGCGGGAGATAAAAATGAGGATCCATGAGATGTAAACAGGGGTCCACGGTTCGGAGTTCATTTGGACTCCACACACGCATAATAAAGCACCGTACTAAGTTTCGCGCGAAAAGCCTACCACGCACTTAAAGTGAATTACGTCCGCACAGGCACGTTCATGTGCAAGTTTTTACAAATTTTCATACCAGCAGCAATGCATCGCGCAGTGAATAAATTCCACTTGTTCAGTTGTCTTGTACCAAAGTTTCGGACAGACAGGCTTGGAGGAGGGGGGGGGGGGGTGTCTATGATTAACTATATTATTATTATTATTCTAACGATCGCATTCCCCTTCATTTTAATATTATTTTAATACGGGTGGAATATTCAGTTTTTTGTGGGTTAGCTTTTACGTTTTTTTTCTCAATCAATTATTGTGGTTCAATTGATGTCACTGAAACATAACCGATAACTATATGCCATATTTGTATTTTTTTTCGAGGAGTATGTTTTCATATAGTAGACATCTAATAATAGTGCAAGGGAATTGTTTTTCTGTGTAGGATTCCTTACTTGCATGTAGATATTATTTAATGTTCAGTTCGTAACAAGAAATTAATCGCTTTAGACATAATTTCCACAACGTTTGGTGTGGGTTTTTTTTCTTGCCCAGTTTTCAATATCCTTAATTATATGGAGACATGTTCTTTTTTATTGTCTTGTGTCTGATTTCTTTTTTTTTTTAATATACGAAGCATATGGCCTCACAAAACCCATGTGAACAATTTTTTTTCAGTATTGGAGTCAAATAAATTTAGTTTTCCCACCTTAGTGCTCCTCTGATAACCACTTCCTTTTAACATTTCCCTTTGGTGGTTGACCCGTGGCCGTATAGTGCTGTAAATAATATAATGTGGTAGATAGGAATACTTATTTATTTTTCTACTATAATATATATTAAAATCTAATAATCTTTCAAACCTTTTTCGCTTTGGCTTTGACCAGGATTTCTATGTGAAATATTAGGTTTGCTACTTGGATGGATATAAAAGTTTACTGTTTAATTCATAGATGGCAGTGGTAATTAAATTCACTTTGGGTTGCGAGTATTTATGAGTTTATTGGTCTCCCTGTGACTGGATTGTATAATGAAAATGATAGCTGATTTATCATCATTATAGTAATATTAATATTGTTTACATTAAAATCCGAAAGTAAAGCAGTCTCCAATGATTCAAATATTTTGCAGTGTCGTATTAATTATTATTGCTTTCTTTTATCTACTACATAACGTACAAGTCGTGTATTTTTAAAATCGGGAATAACTTAGCTAACTCAATGAATCAATCCTCAATACATTTTCTCATATAATATTCGATTTTAAATGCATAATTTTTTATGTTATTTTTTTTTTTAATTATCCCATAGGTACTCAACAAACTTCCTTCCTTTATCATTTAAAATTTTCTTGAGAAAGGCAATGTTATTTTTTTTTCTTTTGCATAGCCGTTTCATAGACAGAAACTAACCAGATAAAAATTATATTGTACTTGATTTTTTCGAAACGTGCTTGCCAGATTTAGTCTCTCTTTCCAATTCCAACTAGAGTAGTAATGTACTATTGTATAACCAATCAACAAATCTATTAATACACAAATCAACCAATTCATCTCATTGATACGAGTAGGTAGGTACTTTAACGTTTCATCTCCAACAGCTACCAAGTGGAACACTGCAAGATCATTGACTTAGTATTATTTCTCTTCCGTATTCGTTTTGTAATTTGGCCGACATTGCCATCATAATTCTGTTTCGGTCGTTTAGCACCCATAAACTTTGACATGGTCAATGGCCACGGCTTCTACTATTAATAATTCGCGACTTACATTAAACGAGGAAACCGCCTTTCCAGCAATGAACTGCTAACATTACGAATATGTACATATTATGGCCTGCTAACATTATGAATATGTACACACGGCCTGCTAAGATTTATGAATATGTACACATTATGGCCTGCTAAGATTATGAATATGTGCACATTATGGCCTGCGAAGATTATGAATATGTTCGCATTATGGCCTGCTAACTAAGATTGTGAATATGTACACATTATGGCCTGCTAGGATTATGAATATGTACATATTATGGCCTGCCAAGATTATGAATATGTATAAATTATGGCCTCGGTATTCTAATTCGACATGTAATAAGGAAGTTATCATAATTTTGATGTATTCGACTTTTCCTGAATGCGATTTCTTCTAAAGCCTTTTTCACACGGGGGTAAAATGTTTAGCGCCGAGACTTCCGGCGTGAGAGTTGGCGCTCGACCGTTCACACAAGCGCCTGGGGTTTTTGTCGCTAATAGCGCGTTTTTGCGTTTAAGTTTTCATCGTTGATTTTCTAGCAAAGGGTTTTATTGTCACAATAATTTGTAAGTATGTTTTCTTTTTAAGCAATATTTTAATACCTTAAACACCAATCGATTATGAAATTTGTGTAATGACGTCGTTAAAGCTTACTCCAAGTGCCTTTAAGCCCAGTATTTCAGTTGCTTTTTAAGCTCTCTACCGGATAGACCACAAGGTCCTGGGTTCGAGTCCCAGCTGCTACCGTCACCTTTTTGTTTTCTGTGTCTTTTCGGTTTCGCGTTTCATTCAAGAGTTGTTAGTGTTGTCTTTAACGGTTAAAAAATATTAACGTTATTACGCAATACGATAAACATAATGTTTTTAAAGAGACAAATATTTATTAAAAGTGTCTTCAAATCTTTTGAAGATAATACTTATTACATATTTTTTATATTTATATAGGCGTAGCATTGATCAAAATCAAATCAGAAATAAGACTCCTTTTCGACAGTCCTACGGTATGTTTTACAAAATGTTTTAAAATTATGAATATTTTCAAAAAATACTTTTAATTTTTTTTCAATAACACTAAGTTTAATATTTAATAAGTAGTTTAATAAGTTTGTAAAAAAAACTTACCCGGAAAGGATTGAAATTATTATTTTTTTTATATATTATGTAAAACATACGTAGGACCGCCAGAAAAAGTCGTATTTCTGATTTGATTTTGGTAAATGTATTAATGCCTATGTAAATTTAAAAAAAATGTATCGAATATTTTTTCTCTTTAAAAACATTACGTTTATCGTATTGCGTAATAATATTATCATTATTTCGAATTAATAAATAAACCCTCCCCGACGTCCCTCCCCCCCTTAATTTATAACGATACAAATTATTGACGGTACGTGTGTTTGTCTATCCTATCGTATCGTATCCTATCCTATTCTAAAAATAGGTATGTATAGTATCGTCGATGGTTCCAACAGTTTTTATAGGCATTGCTGGCAATTTCTTCGCATTCTAAAGTTTTTGCAAGCAGATTTGTAGAAGAGTAGCTGCCAACGGCTTAATTTAGATTAGAGATTCTGCAAACACTTTCTATTTTGACTAGTGAACTTGATTTTTTTATGGACCGAAAGAAACTCGACGAAATAAAGAACGTGTCCCGACAGTTCTCCCAGAAATTTATGACTTGACTTAATATTTTATATAACTTTCAGCAATGGTAAAACCAAATTAACTTTTTGCTTTGATTTCTTTCTGCATCGCATAGTTATTGTACGATTTTTATATCCAATTTATAATGCAATTTAACGAGTACTTTAATACACAATTAAATTTTATTGGCTATTTACCCGGAAAATTCTACAATTTAAGTACAATTTTCTAAGCCAGCTGTGGCACTTTTTTATTTCGTTAAAAATATATTTTTAGTTTTTCCTTTTCGTGGTTATTTTTTAAATAGGTATCAAGATATATATTTTGCTATTCATCAATTTATTATGTTTAATCTATCCTCTGACAGCCGCTTTCACCAGTAAAACTGAGCGACCGCTCAGCGGTATTAATGTATTTACCCCGCTGAGCACCAAATTGTCACCCACTTTTCCGGTTCAAAGTTATACTTACGATTTTACTAAGCATCTACAATAAGAATCTCAAACCAGCGAAATTGGGTTTTGTCATTTAAATTGGATTATTTATTTAGCAATATTAATACATGCGAATAATTTTAAGTCAATACAAATATTCCAAAGTTAAAAAATGCTAAGGGATCTAAACATACTGTCTGTTAATCAAATATACTTAAATGTAATAGTTTTTCTATTTAAAGTGTTTAATGCCCAAAAAAATTCTGAATTCTTAAGAAAAATGAATAAACATCAACACAGACATAACCACTCTACGAGAAGAAGAAATTAAATAAGACTTCCCTTTCGAAAGAAAACAAAATCGCAAAACTCATTACTATATAGAGCCATGAAGATCTTCCAAGAAATACCCAACAATATAAAAAAAGAGGAAAATGTTTTGAAATTTAAGAAGGATATATATTAATTGCACCTTACGTAATTACGTAAGGTGCAATTTTGAATGTCGTAATTTTAAAGTTCGATTTGTATTTCTTAATTGTATACATTGTGACAAATTGTAAAAATGTTTGTGTGTAGATATTTTGTTCATATTAGAAGACATGTAACCAATGTATGTGTGTTCTATTTTAACTTAAATAAATGAATAAATACAACTCGAACGTCTGCATTACCCCCTTACCACTTCTTACCCGAGAATTACAATGGAAAACTACATGTTTTCTATTGTTTTGTCTTGTGTCCTATATAATGGGGTCTTGCGTTACTGCGTACATTATTGCCCTACAAAACCCGTTCCCACAAGGACATGAAATCAAAACCGCAAAGGCATTGTGTTAAAATTTGCCATCTAAGGAGAAGCAACGATTTTTCGACCCATTTTTCCTCTTTCTGGACTGGATTATACAGTCTTGGTACACAGGAATAGGAGTTCATTCGTTAATAGTGAAGTTTTTGATATTTTGACCCTTATGCTGTGATATTTACACCTATAGTTTTACTACCCGCCTCGAAGTTTTAACTTTGCCGTTTCGAAATGTTTTTTTCTTGAATTGGTCTTATTAAGTTTGCCGTTAATAAGTTACTCCATGGCTCATGATTGTTGACTTAGAAATTCCATTCAGTAAAGGCTGCACAATTTATAGTCCTCGAGCTCGTCGCTCGGGACTTTTTCTGTTTTATATTTAAGATGAACGTTTGTCTAGGCTCCTGGCATACTTCATAGACAAACATATTTCATATATTGTGAACAATTGAATCAGTCCAGTCATCAAAACTGCGAAAAGCATAGGCGTGCTCTCACTTTTACGGAACGGAGAGCGCAAGAATCTTGACGATACATTCCTTTTTAAATATTTTCCACCCATTTTTATCAGTTTTCTTTGCTTAACATTACATTGTAATAACAACCAAATTGTATTCTGGTTTAGCCACATGAAGCTCGGGGTACTTACTTTATTTTTGAATTTCTACTATCATCTATTAATTTTTAAATGCCTTCCCGTGTTTCAATATTGACCATGACTAAACTAAACTTTATGGCGCATACGATATTAGCCAATTTGCTATGCAATGGGACTTACCGCAGCGTAACTAAACGAGCTGAAATTTTATTCAACGTAAGACCGCTCTCTGACGATCCGGTAGGGAATCGACATAAAACGGGTGCAGCAAAAATGTAGGAAATGTTTCGCGATATTTCCTCCATCGATTCTCTGGCGAGTCTGCAGTGATTCGTAGCCGCCAGTAAATTGTCGGTATTGCAGATTTCTGTTATCACATTTACCGCTGAATGTTATCGGATCATCAGAGTCAAAATCGAAAAATGTCGAGTGAATCAATTAAAGACGAGGCTCTGGTATGCTATTTATTCCTTCGAACGGGACAAAAAAGGAGGAGGTTTTAAGTTCACCCCTACAGCGACCGTAACATTCATTGTAGGTTATTTATTGCTGCTAGGAAACTAACTGTCCGGAAATGATGTAAAATTCCGGGAAATGTACGGAATGTTAAAAAAACATTCCAAGAACTGGTCCAGCACGTTACTCCATATAAGAAGTCCTCCTATTGCACACTAAGCTTTCCCCGTTGTCCCCTTTACTGCATATGCCGGTAATTTATAGTTATAAAGGCGTGCATATTTCTCTCCCTCCATTATTAGCCGAAAATTCATATCCCGCTTCATGTTTGAACTCGAAGGATGGATGGCAGTAAACGATCGAAACGCAGTGCATAGATTTACTGGATGCGTGTTTACCGAGAAGCTACTGAATTGATAAATAGAACCAGCTGTCAGTTATCTGTCAAGTTACGTAAATTTAAAATACGAATTTAACCATCTATCGTGGAGTTTATAAAGGAATAAATTATGTATGTAATTAAAGATTACCTTATTGCGCTAAATTCAACACTC
This sequence comes from Halesus radiatus, assembly GCA_022606495.2. NCBI lineage: Eukaryota > Metazoa > Arthropoda > Insecta > Trichoptera > Limnephilidae > Halesus > Halesus radiatus. The sequence goes on along the minus strand of JAHDVE020003376.1, from coordinate 381,794 downwards.
GTCAAATAGACTGTCGGTGTTCAAATGTCAATCGTAGACAATTATTCTATTGTCCACGTGTAATAAAATGTATATATTTCACATAGTTACGTTACGAGGTAAAAACCACGTATTTGTTATTTATTTTACAAAGTATTAAATTTCTCAGTAGAAAATCTATTCACTTAGTTTTTATAAGTCAGTTGAAAACGCATCCACGAGCCTATTTGTCAATGAATTTTTAATTTTTTTTTTTTTTTTTTAGTTATTAAAATAGTGTCCTTACTCGGGTACTCCGTTCTTAGGCCAAATTGTACATTGTGTTTTTATAATGTAAACATCAATATAGTTAGTACATGTGATATTAAATAGTAATAAGCAGTGACGTGCAGTCTATAAAGACTGAAAAGTTGTGCCAACCCTAAGAAAACGAACTATAAAAAAAAATTAAAACATATTTTTTCATGAATTCAGTTAGGAACTTGTACGCTCATTCATTTAGTTGGCCACAATCAATTCACAATTCAATTATTTAAATATTCAAAGTACAATTCATACCCGAACTTGGAAAACTACGCACAGCCTACTTTTGGTCGGGCAATGCACGCCACTGGTAATAACATCAATTGTGGAGCGAGAAAATAATTCATAAGAATTATGTTCGTACAAAAGAGAAAATTGATTGGAAATAAAACTGATACGCTAAAGGTTATAAAAGTTGCCAGTAGATGGTGAACAGAAAGAAATAGCATTAATCTCTGTTTGTTAGCATGGCTCCAATGTCGCTTCCTGTCTCAATAATACACGTCTTTACATAGTATTCTACTTTTTAGAATGATTTTTTATTGGCACTCACCTATTATAATATGAACTAAACTAGTCAATTTGGACAAGTCGAGGTGCTCGCATACCTGTAAATAAATTATGTATTAAAGAAAGAAATAAATAAAATATTTTTTAAATCCGCTAAATTGGCAATAGTTTTTAGTTCGAGGAAGGGAGTGTCATATAACTTGATGGAAAATAATGGAAATGTCTTTGTGTAAATGTCGTTTTAGTTGTGGGTTTGAATTAAAATCAAAAGGATGTCACGTAACTTCCATGTAATCCTTTTTCTTTTTTTCTTCCCCCGCACGCGCCCCCGGGAACAGGGTTTAATTTTATAGAAGCATCGATGTTCTTTATCCTTATTTTTGCCTTTTAGTCGTCTTGGTACCTTTTTTATTCTCCCGTCTGTGCGCTTCGACGCTATATGACAGACGCCGTTTGACAGATAGGTCGGTTTGACAGATGCGGCCCGGCCGATCAGCCGATCAGCCGATCAGCCGATCAGCTGATGCTCCGTCCATATAATTTGCATAGAGGTTTTAGCATACCGGCGCGTACCACACCAACTTCCGCCGGACCGCCATTACTAATGCCATTATTTATGGTTCACGCTGGGTGCTGCTGCGACACAGACGGTTAAATTAACCATTAAATTGGTGAGCCATCGGAGTATGATCATCCTCAACCATTGTTTACTTCTGCCATTAAAATAAACAATAACCATGAATTTTGTGTGTTTTTTATTGTACATATAATTTGAAGCTAAAAATTACACTAAAGTTCCGTATAGACCTATATTAGTTCTGTCGATTGTTGGCCTGCCTCAGGGCCGGCATTTCAGTTGCTTTTTAAGCTCGCTTTGAGAGATATTTGCGTTCGTCAAACTGCTCTCTGGTAGGAACCCTGACAAGATAAGCCGATTGATAACATTCGTGAGTATACTAAAATTCCAGCGAATTAGGGAATACAATTTGTTTTCAAGATTAGTAATTTCAAAATTTCATCGAGCCTCGGAATAAAACTGTAGATTTTTATAAAAAACAAACAAATAACGGGACACTCTTCTTTATATATATATATATATATATATTCGGGAATTAACAAAAAATCCCACAGTTTTTCACAAGTGCAAGCTAATTTCGTTAATAACTATTGTGCTAATTTATTTTCATCGCAAATGCATTTGCCAAATATTAGAGTGAATACCAACTTAAAATTAGCATCTTGTATTTACTGCGTCTTGGATAGGTACTTGGTCGTCCTCTAAGGTCGTCTATTTGTACATTAGTGTATTGCGTACTTATGAAGTATGTGTTAAAAATATTGTTTTCCAACTTAATCTGGATAAAAGTAGAAGTAGCTCTTGAAAAAGTTATTATTATCAATGTTAATCCGGATGATGGTAGATTCTCTTCAACAAATTATTATTTTAAAACTTGACCCGGATAACACAGAAAGTATCTATTGAAAAAGTTATTAGTAAATTAATAAAAATTACTTTGTTAACACCACTGTTTTAATGTATAAATATCAACGTGTTTCGAAAGTGAATACTAAAAAATAATAATGTCAAGTATAGACAAATGATAAACATAAAACAAAAAAATTACAAAGTAATTTTTATTAATTATGACGCGACAAAGTGAATACTACTCTATTGAAGAAATTTAAAAAGTTATTATTTTCAATAATTAGGAGGATAGTAGTAGAAGTATCTCGTGAAAGTATTATTATTAATATTAATTCCGGTACTAGTAGGAGTATCGTTTCATAAAGTTATTCCTTTCAATCTTTTAATCCAGAAAATAGTAGAAGTGTCTATTCAAAAAGCTATTATTTTCAATTTTAATCCGGATAATACTAAGAGTAACTCTTGAAAAAGTTATTATTTTCAATATTAATCCTGATAATAGTAGGAGTATCTCTTGGAAAAGTTATTATTTTCAATATTAATCCTGATAATAGTAGGAGTATCAAACATACATATTATTAATATAGGTAAAAACTTCCTTCTTCTTTTGGCGCTCATAACATTTTTAAATTTAATCGTATAAAGGTATCTGTCTAGCATTACCATCTCTATTAACATGTCTAGCATTACCTAGACATGTTAATAAAGATGTAGAATATGATATACTCGTATATGTATGTATATTACCCTCAAACTGATCAGAAGCATACAAATGCAGCTGTGATGTGTCACATACATGCTCGCCCCACTGCTGTTCAATATCAGGTTATGCTTTGATTTTGTAAATAGTAACATTTTGTACATTATTTAGTCTGAAATGTAAATATGTTAGTTGTAAGCCTCTATCACTAGTTTTAAGTCACTAACTACAGGTCTAAGTTGTAAGTCGCTATCTATATAAGTCTTGATCAAGATGTAAATCACTAATTATCAGTCTGAATTAAGTATTTTCTAGTTATAAATCTTAGCTGTAAGCTATTAGTAATTAATCTAATATGTAAATTATTATATATAAGTCTAAGTGATAAGGTATAGGTTAGATAAATTATGTTGTAAAGCGCCTTTGATGTGATTTTCTCACGATAGCGGCGCTATAGAAATAATCAATTTATTATTATTATTATCTCTTGGAAAAGTTATTATTTTCAATATTAATCCTGATAATAGTAGGAGTATCTCTTGGAAAAGTTATTATTTTCAATATTAATCCGATTAATAGTAGGAGTATCTCTTGTAAACTTATTACTTTCAAACTTAGTCCGAATTATAGTAGAAGTACTTTCAGCTAATTACTTCATATAGTAGTAGAAGTATCTTTTCAAGTATTAAATATTTTCAATTTTCCTCTGGATATCACGAACCACGATCGTTCGGTTTTGATTGGATGTAATCTCGCCCCCATTTGCATCGGATTGGATTGTGCTATGTATGAATGATGCATTTTATTGGCCTCTCTTAATGACGCAAGAATGTGCGCAAATATTTGAAAGGGAAACGTTAGCCTATTGCGATAATGCATACTCAGAAGCAGTAATAATTGCTTTTGTTAATGGTGTGAGTGCTTACTTACGATTAATTGTTTGATTATACAAATTATGTTATTTGATACTAGGCAGAAAGCAGTAACCCAACATTTAACTAATTTTAAATAACACTTTCAAAAATTCGAAACAAATAACATTCAATTTTGGAATTGACTTAATGCAGCTTATAAACCTCATTGTAATGTATTTTTAATCATTGAAGATAATGTTAACCACTCTCAAAATGAAACATGAAACCAAAAAGACGCAGAAAAGAAAAATGTAATGGTAGCAGCTGGGACTCGAACCCAGGATCTCATGGTCTCTCCGGGACCTTGCGCTCTAATCCACTGAGCTACAGCTACCCCAATCTGTCCCGTCATTTTTGTCGGTATCATACTTCGAATTAAATGGATTCCCATATATTTTTGGTATTAAGACGATATTGATAGTTGTTAGAAATCTAAGGGTCTATTTCACCATCATCCCAATAAGTGCTAGGTGTAGGATAGAAATATATTTCCGTCTCACATACTCGCAATAGTGATTGAGAGTATGTGAGACGCAAATATATTTCTACCCCACACATAGCGCTTATTGAGATGATGGTGAAATAGCCACTAAGTATGATACCAATAAAGATGAAGGGACGGATTGGGGTGGCTGTAGACTGGATTAGAGTCCTGGATAGACCACGGTGTCCTGGGTTCGAGTCCCAGCTGCTACCGTCACCCATTTATATTCTGTGTCTTTTCGGTTTCGTGTTTCATTTTGAGAGTTCTTAATATTGTCTTCAATGATCAAAAATAATATTTCTTATTTTTTTATACTAAACTATTAGTTTTTCAAGGTTCCATATCTCGTAATGCAAACGACATTGCGAGCTGAAATTATTTGCATTGATCTAGATATTCCATACTAAAGAAGCTGTACACATTTCACGATGCCAGAGCTAAATGCTCGATATTTTTTTGCTTCTTCAGCATAGACGTTTCACCTTTATAGATGGGCTTTGCTTCAAGATGATTTCGAGTAAGTCTCGTTTTTTACTCCAGTCATTATTTGCATGAACATTTTTTTTACACAGTTTTTCTTTAAGGGGGAGAGGGACGTCGGAGAGTTATTATTTGTTAATTCAAAAGAATGATATTATTATTATGCAATACGATAAACATAATGTTTTTAAATAGAAAAAAATGTATTAAATATTTTATATATTTACATAGGCTTAGTATTTATCAAAATCTAGTCTTTATAGAAATATCACCTTTTCTGACCGTCCCATTGTATGTTTTACAAAATATTTAAAATACGAATATGATTTTTAAAGTGGAAAAAATTATTTTTAATCGTTTCTCGTTGCGTGTTTGTAAATAAACATAACCAAAGATTTGTAATCCGCATTATAAAAAAAAAACATTAAAGTTACGTAGTGTTCATGATAAAATTAAACTACACTTTTTCATCTTTTTTAAATTTATCTTATCGACATGTTACAGAAAAACCTTCACAGCATTTTTTAAGGATATTCAACTTTTTAAATGTTTTTGTAAAACATGCGTAGAACGGTCAGAAATGTGTAATATTTCTGATTATATTTTGATAAATGATAAGCCCATGCAAATTTAAAAAAAATACGTAATAAATATTTTTCTCTTTAAAAACACCATGTTTATCGTATTGCACAATAATATTATCATTATTTTTAATTAATAAATAACAACTCTCCGACGTCCCTCTCCCCGTTAATCAGACATTTTTTCTACCTACTTTCAAGATCAAGAAACTAATTGAATAATATTATGTTTTCACTATAATTTTACCCAATTCAAACAATGCCGAGTGATAAGTGACCTTTACTCAATATGTCATGTTGTGTGCGAAGAGCCATTAAATGGACACTTATTATTTATTATTATTATTATCACCATGACGTCATATTATTATTTAAATAATAAAAATAATATTGTTATTTATTATGCACATTTTTCAACCCAGGTCCACATCCACGATCGATGCTATTAATCATTAGATAGAATTTTACGTTATTTCTATTATAAAACAGATTTTTTTTACATAAATTTGAAATTCGCAAGGATCAAAAGTTACTGTAGAGAACCGAATACATCGATGGCCTCAGTTCCAAGGTGTAATTTCCTCATACTTAACTCAAAACTCCAAAGTTTTGAGTTAAGTATGAGGAAATGCTTGGAATGCCGACATCTACCAGTTGTAACAAATGTAACAGGTAATCTGATGTTATTTTAGAGTGGCTTTCTTTACCAGTTCCATAATAATTCTGAATTACCACCATACATTAAATCAGAAATATCATAATTATTTTTAGATCCAAACTGTAATAATCACGGAAATCCTATGAAAACTCATTAATAATAGATTTTTTAAAAATAATTTTATAAATAAGTAGGTCTAATAATTTTTTTTGAATTCCTAGAATTTCATTAAAATCTACAAAAAATAGATGTATAATAAAAGATTATACCCGCCCAAAATCTTGTTTTCTAATTATCTCAGAACTGTTATTTTTGAGTTGTTACACTTTGGAACTGGGGCATCGATATGAATACTCTTATAACTTCACTTTTATTATTTTTATCACAGAGATGGTGGATCTATCGTTTCGGTAAGGCACCCATCGGTATCTCTTTACAACTTTGAGAGAATACCAAATGTCATCTATCCGACAACACAAATGTGTTAAAATGAGAGGCACATAACATGAAGCTAAGTTAACCTTGCAGGCGGTCAAACTACGAACTGTTATTTTAAATCCATATTTTTTTGTATTCAGAAAATCTACAGTACTCACACCACCACCACCACCGACTGAAAAATGAACTGTCAAGTTGTAATGAGTTTTCCTGTCTATTTAATTTGCCCGGACTTGTAAAACAAAGGGATTATGATTGTTTGGTGCTGTCTTTATTAATACTGACTCCAAACAAAAGTATTGGTTGTATCACATGTTACAAACCGCCTTTGTTTCAACCTCTTTTTGTATGTTTTGTTACAACGTTTTTTTTTTGCTTTGTCCGGTGACCTAGTGCGTTTTTTCGGCCGGCTCTAGCGATGATAATTTACCGTGGCGGTCAGGCACATGGCACATGATGTGACTTTGATGAAAAATCATGCATCATCGACGCGAATAGAAGAGGAGGAACAGATAATGTCCAGCCAGCCACCTCTCTCATTGACTTTTTGATAAATTGGCGTACAGAGTACCGGAGCTGCTTATGCATTAAAAATGGTGAACTATTGGGTATTGTGCTGTTGATTTTACATGATTGTGTTTTTGTCATGGGAAAGTATTACGAACTAATTTCGGAAATCGCTGCAGGAGGCTGATCATTCTGGAGGATTTGTTTCGGCTTTTCATTTATTTTTTCGGACGCGTTCATCACACAGGGTTATTTTTTTATTTATTTCGGAGGATTTCGCTAAACATATTTCTATAAGATGGAAACTTCCGAATCTCGATGTAATTTCGAAACCCTAATTCATTTCGGTGTTCTCAGGGCTACCCAAAATCCGTATGGCTTTATTTTAAAATATTTTAAAGTGGATTTCGGAGCGTGTACCCAGATTGAGCTTGCGTACAATGCGTATGTTAGTTGTTAATAACGAGCACTCAGATAAGGCGCTAAACGTAACTTTGCAGGTTGCTAACGCAAGCAATACAACAAACTATTTATTCTTAAATTCTATACGGGTAGTTAGGAAAATGTCTATGGTTTCCAATGACGAAAATCCTAAAACTAATCTTTTAAATTCTATGAAATAATTACCATCATGTTATTTTCGAGCGTTTTACCTAAAATTACAGTACTATTTCATGTAGAACTTATAGTCTAAGAACTTTTGTCTTTCGAAACCATATATGTCAACCCAACTACCCATGTAGAATTTATAGATAAATCATTCCTAGTATTTCTTGCGCTAGCAGACTACAAAGTGCATATTTTTAGTGCCCCCCTTTAAGGCCTTATTTTTGACTTGTTAATGAGAAATGTTTTTAAGGGACACGTTTTCATTTTCATTGCTCCGTGTCCCACCAGCAGATTGCAACCGTCTCAAAATCTGGTATTCGTAAAGTCACGAAAGTCTCCCATGTCTGAGATAATTTAAAAGGAAATGAACAAAACGAAGTGTCGCCACGCTGAGAAATTGCTCTGATATTATTGCATGTATTTTACGACATACTTCGCGAAATTTTTTCCACATTTTTCTAATCGTGGTTTATGTTTGTGATTTTTCTTAGAAACAATAACTCCGAAACGGAAACAAATGTGTTTTGCGCATTTGCCTTTTCATTTCTACCTTTAATCTAATTTATTTTATGTTATATGTTCATACATAGTTTTAATAAAATAGTATATAGTAGGTATATATTAATTTACACCTTATTCCTGGCGGTAGATAGACAGGTACTCTTAATATACAGAGTTATTCAAAGTATTGGTAAAAGACCACCGTGAATTAAAAAGTTGCTTGGAATGTTATGTAACTATTTTGTTAAGATTTTGAGAAAAAAGTGGTTTATTTTGTTTTGCGACCAGATTTTCATATGCCAGATACTCACCAACCTTCCCTCCTTCAGTCCCACAGCATTCCCCTGAGTTGGGAATGTCATATGTCCCACTGGTTCAAAGCCGCATCACAAAAAACTGAATAAACTTGTTTATCGTTTTCGCGCTAAAGCTTGCAATTTTTTTTTTCGCACTTTTTTCCGTCGATGACGTTACAATAATTATTTAGTATTTTTAACCACGTTAGTTCTTATCACATGGTCCAGATTGTACGCCACCAATGATCACAACTTTTTTGTAGTCGATCCTCGTCCATAATATTGAAAAGGCACAGTGGCAGTCGGGTACCGCCGTTTGGTCATTGTTGTTTATGTTGAGTTTTTCAGTGGACGGACGGTACGGCGCGCTGTGTTTTCAGCGGCCGCCAGTTACCAGTTAGTATCTGACTGTCGCGTACGAAGCAATGTCGCCGAGTTGCACCTGAAAGTGACATTATTTTCAGGATTGTCCGACAATTAATTTGTTCCGCGAAATAACCCGCCTCGGTTTACGCGATCGTGTGAAACTCGCCGGGTTCCGCCGTTCTAGTGAAGTGTTTGTTTATTTATTTTTTATTTAGATTAAACTATGTTCTCGTTGATTAGTGGTGTGCGGACCTTAATGGGACTGTTGACGGTCAGTTGCGTTATTAAGGAACTCGTCAATCTTCGTACTGTTGTGAATGTCATCTCCTTTTGTGTTTAAAAGCGTATGAATTTAATTGGCTATTTCCTCAGGCCAACAGCTGTATTGTTTGACCAATTATTGGACAATTTAGCACGAACCCTTTTCTAAGCTAGCACGTACCTTCTTGAGAGGTGGTTATTTAACGAATGTTGTCAACGGCTTGTTTACAAGTAGGAATGTTTACCCACTGACATAAATATCAATAATCGTTCAGGGTGGCCACAGATCAGGTATATCAAGTGAATTTTATTTGTTGTACCAGGATTATCTGCTATTTTTTTTTGCGCTGTACATAATTTCGTTCCATTTGGGTACATTGAGGTTTCTTTGATTTTTTCGATTAATTTTGCCTTGGTAAATTTAATTATTAATGCGTCATCTTAATTATAAAGTCTAATATTGTTTGAAAAACTCTCGAACGGTGAGCTCTGCCGTCATAAAATTTGCACCGCCTTTTGCTGAGTGTAATTTTTAGGTCAACGCAACTACTGTTTTTAGCTCTCGACTATACCCATATAACTGTCGAAAAATAAGACAAGACGTCATCGTTCTTCTCATAATTATAATAAATTCGAATCTCTTGCGAAACCGGTTAATACATTATTATTTCATTAATTGTAGTATTTTCTTACCGGAAGACACATAATAGCTTTATAATAACATCAGGTAAAAAGGTACCCACTTCTCTAATAAAATCTCTTACAAAAATCTAATACTACCCGTTCTGGTAATTTTTAAATTGATCTTCTGTGGCCACCCTCATATAGGTCATTAACTGCAACAAATATTTTAAAATATGCAACCTGCATGCATGCTCCATTTACTATGCATTTATTGATTGCATGGCCGGCTCAATTTAAAGCCTATACCATTGAAACCAAACCAAACCAATCCAAAACGTGGATAATTTCTTTCGTACATCTGCCAAACAATTTATCCTTCCTCGTGTCCGATTCATTAGCTTACATTATTTTGTTTTCCCATCATCTGCCCATTGTGTATTTACTATAAATAAATTGTACTTACATCTTATATACAAACGGTCGCTTCTTCCTCGTGTTTGAAATCAATCTCATCTTTTAGAATAATGTAGGAGTAATTTCTATTCTTGATGTAGTCGCTTCGTAGCTTTCGTTGGTGCAGTCTATTCGGCCTCTTGTTGTTTATCTCAGTGTTTCTTACAGATCTGATCTCATCGTGTGTAGATAACGTAACATCTGTTATTGTGTAGAAAAATAGATTATTTTCTATAGTGTTAATTAAATTCATTGTGTTACTGTGACTTTCCGCTCTTGAAAATGGGATCTACTTTTACAAAGGTATAAAATTCTTTTATTTGATTAATTTCTTCATCATGTTTTGTGTATTTTTCCTCCGGCATTCATTCCTAATCCAATGTTTTGAAATGCAAATTAAATTCTTAAAGTCAACAGTATTATCTTGTTTGTCTTTTGGGGTATTGAACCGTTTTACGCTTCCTCCATTTTTTTAAGCAAACGTTTCTGATAACCTTGTTGTGTCCCATCATCAGAGCAGATGTCTGAAGATGATTATCATATCATCGCCCACAACACAAACAGGCGTATCTCATCGTTAGCAATTTAATTAAACTCCAATCAGCGAAACATGTAATAAAATGTATAATAGTCTGTCAAAACAAACGATTTTTTTGGCTTCCCGGAAAGTTGCTAAATATGAGATACGCCTGTCTGTGTTTCGCATTTCTTCCACAATGTTAGACACTGCAAGGTTGCCAGAAAACACGGTTCAATACCACAAAATACGACCAACATCAAAACAATTATTGTAAAACAAGTTTTAACCAAGTTTGTTCTTGCTAAGGTTATAATTTGCTTAAAGTAGCATATTCCTTCCTGTGTTTAACAGACCATAAACATTTTTTGCCAAAGATACCTAATAATTTAATGGCACTGCTTGTACTATGTAGTATTTGTCTTGACAATCTTCACAAGGATCTTTTTTTTAAAGCATTATTTTTTGTTCATGACTAATCGTATCAAAAGCATGATGCATGTATCAATTTTAACATCAAGAATGTTTCTTGTTTTGATACGGAAGAACAAAACACGATTTGACGTCTCCACAATATACAACATGTCATCGGATGTTTTTGTACGCCTTTTCAGATTAAATCCACTATCTTTACGCACATTTGTATTATTTAGCATTTTAGGCATGTGTAATTTTACGATTATTCAACCTGTAATCGATGTTTGATATAATCGTTGCATCATTATTGTTTGAAAATTGTATGGAATATTGTTTTATTTTTGGGTTATTATTATGACGGCCTCCATGGTCGAGGGGTAAGGCTCGCGACTGCGAATGCGAAGGTCGCGTGTTCAAATCCCGGCATGCGCAAGTAAATTGTATTTAATTTGTGTTGTTTCACAATTAATTCATTTAAAAATAATATATAGTATATTTGCGCACTTTCCAGAGTGGAAGATACTCTCAGTATCGCCCTGGTGAAAGACCACCATTCCGAATTGAAACGTTGCTTGAAATGGATTTTAGCCGTGTTTGGTGACCAGATCTAAATAGCCAGATATTTCCCACCTTCCTCTACCCCTTCTCCTTCCCCTCCCCAATACCTTCAGCCTCACAACATTCCCCAATTGGGAATGCCATAGTCTCACTGGCTCCAGACGGTTGGGAGCAGTTGGGACGCTTGTGCGGTATTCATATAAAAAATAAATTATTATAGGTTCGTCAAATTAATTAAGTTTAGCATAATCGACACCATGTATGAAATTCTATTATTAATTCATGTATCTATTGAACCTTTCGACTCAGTAACATGTGTAGACCACCATGCTACGGAGGCCGATGGGGCTTGAGGTTATGTTCTCATTATTCGAAAATGAAATCAACAGTAAAAAATAAAATGATGTGATTGCCGCTCCTGTTCAGAGCCAGTGGAACTATTTCATCCCCAATTAAAGGTATTTTTTGAAGCTCAAGGAGGGAGAGAGATGGGAAGGGAGAGAGAGTGAGAGAGAGAGGTGGGGAAGAGGGAGAGATGGGGAGAGAGGGAGGGAGATGGGGAAGAGGAGAGAGAGAGAGCGGGAAGAGGAGAGAGAGAGAGAGAGATGGGGAAGAGGGAGAGAGAGATGGGGAAGAGGGAGGAAATGGGGAAGAGGGAGAGAGATGGGGAAGAGGGAGAGAGAGATGGGGAAGAGGGAGAGAGAGATGGGGAAGAGGGAGAGAGATGGGGAAGGGGGAGATTGGGAAGTACCTGCATATTAATATCTGGTCACCATACTCGGCTAAAGCCATTTCAACATTTAGTTAATTTTTGAAACATGGGTTGAATAAACTTTTAACTTTAATACGTCATATTATGCAGACTTGGACCCTGCCTGTGGCAAACTGCAGTTTTATTTAGCACCCAGTTGTTTTTCTAAGAAAAAGGTTTTGTTTATGGTAATCCATTCATGTTACCGTAGCGTAATACAGAGAATCGGGAAATGAAAGTCAGAAATAAAAAAAATAATTTAATTGATTTTAAGCCGTCATTATTACAACTTTTATTAACTGAGCGCTATCTAGTGTTTTTATTTATAATATAAAATAATCATAAGCCCCAGCATTGTGCATGTACATTCTTTGTGTCGATGTGTGCAAATGCAAACTATTTTTTATTATATTCCCATTGAGGGGAAATGTTAATTATCTATATAAAAATTATTGTGTGTCTGTGTGTCCTCGATTTTCTCGAAAATTACTCCGATTTCGCTGAAAATAGCATAGTTTGTTCTTATTAGTGACGGGAAGGTTTAGAGAGTATTTTGAATGATATCCAATATGTAAAACTGTTCCAATAACGTTTTAAAATTAGTAAGACAAACATTGAACCCGCCATGTTGTATTGAGGTTGGCCCATATATATTAGCCACAGATTACATATTCAAAAGAAAACACAAGTAGGTACCTATTTATATATATGTTTTGAAAAAATAAATGTTTGTAATGATAATAAATGTTTCAAATTTATCTTTCTTTCTTTGTTTAGAGATAGTAATAGTCCTCACAAGGTATTCATTTCGCTGTCAAATCAATTATGGCATCCTAACGAACAGCAAGAATTCACAACTTCAAAACTCTATTCCAAAAAATTAAATAATCCCGAGCAAGGCCGGGTATACATAACCTAGTTTTCCATATAATACGAGTTTACTTTTATAATTTTATTGATTTCTGAGAACGTATAAGGGCGGATTTAACTCTTGTTTTGAATATTTATGCCAAATAATCGCTTGAAAATATTTAAAAAGCCTTTTTTTCGAATATAATAATTATATTTTTTTGTTGTTAATCAATTATTGTTTGAATAACGGTTTTATTTGATTGTCGACAAGTTGACATCGCAACGAACGATTGAATTTGGTGCATAATTCCTGGGATTGTACGCCGCATGCATGCATGATTTTGTAATTTAAATGCGTTTTAGTCCCCTACAGCTTACTGCAATAAGATATGGTGCTTTATGTATAAATTACAAGCGCCATCAGGCGGAAAAATGAAACATATTAATTAATGGAGAACTTGAATTAAAAATCCACCATGCATCCACATGTCATTGGGATCATTTTAATTGGTTTTTTTTTTTTTTTTAATTATGTCTTCTAATTGAACGGATGGGTATCAAATAAATTTGAAAACCCTTTTCTGATAAAAAAGTTATTAAGTATATTTTTGCATGCTACTCACTGACGTCAGAATTAATAGACTCGCCCTAACTACAATTTCGACGGCTGGAGGCCAAGGTTCACTACCGTTCACGTTTGTTTTGCGTGATTTTTACTGCGGTAAGAAAATCACAAAACATTTATGAAAAGAGTCAAACTAATTACTCAACAAAATATTCGGTTTTTGTAAACAAGTCGAACCTTTTTACTTAGTTGCTGTTCTAAATTGACGGCACGCCTAGCTCGCCCCCCCCCCCCACCCCTCTTGTTTGGGCTTCTCACCCTCGAGTGTTAGGGCATCTCTATGTATTGTTTGCTCTGTAATACTACTCGTATATCTCAAACTCGCAACTGCAATATTAATAATATGTAAGTAGTTACCCAAGATATATTTTTTTAATTTATCTAGAAATCTTCTATTATATAAAGAAGAATGTCCCGGGCGGGCGGTGTGCGTTTGTTTTGTATACAAATCTACAGTTTCATTCAGATATTTATGAAATTTTGCACATATGACCTTCGAAACAAGAGGAAGGTCACTGTGTACATGAGATTTCGACAAACCATCCCCTTCCCCAATTCCTGTCCCTTAAAATTGAATTTTGGTACTTTATGAAATTTTGCACACTTGACGTTCAAAATAAAAGAAAAAACTACTGGGTAGGGGTGGGGTTAAGGGCAAGGGTTGGAGCATGGGCAGGGGTAATTCATCACAACCTCAAAGCTATCCTCCAAACCATTCATAACCCCGAGCAACTCCGGGTACTTCAGCTAGTTTGTAATAAAAAAGAAACGACATTTTGCAGAGTGAAAAACTCTCTTATTGATAAGAAAATTTCCACAAAACTGTCTTACGAGTAACTTCCTTTTACAAGAGTTTCACTGAATATTTCTTGACATTTTACACAGGATTAGTTTTTTATTGTTTTTTTTTTTGAAGCGTCAACTCAGGGAAGTCAACCATTTACTAGCATCTCTCTGTCCCTACTTCGAGATATTTAAAGAAAAAAAACGTAAAAGGAAAAACGTGTCCGCATTTTAGAGCATAGTAAAATTCGTAGAATTCAATCGTTTTAACTTCGTAGATTCCTAAACTGCGTTTAGAGGACGATCGTTTCCTGCCTAGTTAGAAAAGCATCTCGTCTTTGATTTATCGCATTAACCGATTCCGAAATAGTGCAGGCAGTAAATGCACAAGATGCATTGCCCGATCTCGGATCAAAGATGTAAACAGCAGCACGCGTTTAGAGAAAACTACAACTATCGGGTGTGGTCCGCGACTATCAAAGGGATTATGTGTCGTAATATCAGAGGCGTAACCCTGGTCGTGTCTGGTTATTTTATTGGTGTTTATGACTGATTATTAATGCAAACATTAAGAAAAAAGCTTTGTTGTACATATAGATGTGCAAGTTATCTTTTATTTTCTTATGCAACTATATTGTACATTATGTTTTCATTATAATATTACGTGAAACTGTTTGAATTTTTGATGAACCTTTTGAAGGAATAACAGTTTTCAACTATAGCTTAGCAGAGTAATGTAGACATTGAATAAAGTGGAATAAAATTTTTTCATTACAATAGCAACATATAGCTTAGCAGAGTGCAATGTAGACATTGAATAAAGTGGAATAAAAAATTTTCATTACCATAGCAACATAAGTTCCCAAGACGCATTAATTATAAATTTGATATTCCCATTGAAAGCATTATCTATGATTATTTGATGAAGGAATTAAATTTACTAAATCTCTCAGATTTGATATTTATGTTCAAAATTGTAAATGGTACAATAGACAGCCCTGATTTCATATACCTACGAGAGCTACTCGTTCCAAAATCCTGTTTAAATGTAACAACACCAGGACTGAGCATTCAAAACACTCGCTTGTACCTAGATTACATGAAGTTAGTAATAGATACGCAGATGTAGCGGATCTGTTTAACTGCACGAGAAGGCTATACTATCATATATTTTCGATCAATATTAATTTAATTTAAGTTTACTGTATGTTTTATATGTACGCATATCTTTTACTTTTATATCCGTCATGAACTTTTATTCTTTATATAATCACAATCTAATGCCACATTTAATAGTTACCTTTTGAAATTATTTGTGCTATATTATTATGCTTGTAGTTAACCGTGACATGTAATTATTGTTTATGGAATGTTTATACCGTTGATATTAAATACAAAAACACCAAACTATTCAATTTATCTTTGAAATTTGTTCTACACATTCAAAAATTTTCACATTTTATTTCAAAGAAACAATCCAAAAAACATAACTCCTTCATATTAACGTTTTTTTTTTAAAATTTATAATTTTGTTCTGTTAATTCACTTTTGTTTTAACATCTAATTAATGGTATTTTGATACATGATAATCAAAAATATAAAAAATCGCATTTACATGTCATCTTCCTTCCAGAGTGGTAGTAAAATTACTTTATATGATTATCTTATAATATGATATAGAATCATCTCCTTTCAAGACCGTTTGGTTAAAGTAATAAATATGCATTTGGATCATTGTCCTTCTTAAACATACTTTCATTTTCCTGTAAGCTGTCTTGGTGTTGTCCTTGAAAACCTTTTAAACGATTGCTGCGTCGTCAATTTTTGTCTACTTTTTAATGTGACCTAAATTTGGGAAATTTCCAATCAGGTTCCTACTTCTCCTTTCCAACATTATGAAAATTCGCGTTGTGGCTTAAATACGAAACAAGCAGGCAGATAGATGGTGTCTAGTCTTACGTTTTAATGGTAGAAAGTTAAAAATAATTGTATTGACCTAAAAATATCACATAAGAAATCTGTGCAAATTTGATCCTGATCCGACCATTCGAAACCTTTGCTGCTTCTATACTTTATATTCTAGTATCTACATAATTATATTATTTCCCAACCTCCTCGAAGGTTTCACTGAAAGTTTAAATATAATGTATTTTATTGTTGGTGGGCGTTTTGTTTTCTTTCGTTCTTCCCTTTCTTATCCGCACTTCCTGTAACCCCTTGTCTTTTGTATATATCATTGTTAATTGTTAAACTGTCTTCTTCCTGTGTTTATTTGTAGAACTCCACTTTAAATAAATTTCACAGAAGGATTGACTCTCTAAGTTCGTTGTGTAATCATCTACGCGTCATGTCTAGGTTTTATTTTCCAAACGTTGCATCAAGAAAATTTCTGTTGAACTCGTTCCGTTGCGTTTCAAAAATCTCATATATTTATTTTACCCCTAATTGTCATTAGATTAGTAGAGGTTTAAAAAAAAGTAAGTACCCCACGATATTTGTAAATTCGCTTTCTCATTTTTTTCTTTACTTCAGTTCAAAACGTGCATCCATTATGGTTCAAGTTATTTTCGTAAATGTATTGCATGAAATTAATATTTCTTCAGGATAATTTATGTGTCCAGTCCCGCCTACGTAATGCACCGAGTGACGTTAAATAAACTGGGTTTCCCTCTAAATCAGTGTGCGCGCATAATGGTTTCCCAAAACTCTCCTTCAAAATTGAAAGAAAAAACATTGGCGCTGATTAACGCTCATAAAAGCTGAAGGAACAAAGAAGCTTCTGCGAAAATGATGGACCGCAGAAATACATCAACAAACATTTAATTTAAAATGACCTCAGTCTAGATTTTTAAAGTAACCAAACGGATGGGGACGGAATGGATGTGTTCATTTTACCACCATGTGTTCGCGTCACTTCTATAAGGCAGGTACTATTTAGAATCTAGAACACAAAATGCATTCTTACAGATCTTTGTAATAACATCATGAAATTTGTTTTACTTTAAATTTAATAAAAATAATGCTGATGGAGTTCTATGAATTAAACACAATAACAATTGATACATGCCAAGGTTCGTGCATCTTGTTTGGAAAATGGTAGTGGCTTACCCAGGAAAAATGCAATTAAGTTTATCGGAATTTTACAAGATTTTTCTCTCGTCTTACCCAAACAAGGAAAAACTTGATATATTTGGTAAATTTCTAAAGTTTATAATGATCATGCAGATACCATAATATCCCAGCATTTTAACAATAAAGAAAAATGTTTCTTTGTGTGCATAACTGTGCATAGTTGGGAAACACGTCAAACGCGCGCCCAACTTTTGTACACGGTTGAAACTTGTCACATGAGGAACGGGTCGCCTCTACGACTATTTCTAGTGTTCAACAGCTCGGCTGTGGAATGATTTGCCGGCCTCTGTGTTTCCTCCTTCCTGCAACATAGGGGTCTCTTCCAGACCCAGGTTCACTCCTTCCTGTCCTCAAAAAAAAACCTACACAGCATCCCCTAAAATGGCATACACCTTGAGGGAAATTAGTGGGGTAATAAAATATAAAAACATAAAAAATACACTGAAAACGCAATGGAAACCGCGAAAAACAACTTCCCTTTTTGGGGATAATGTTTTTTTTTCAAGAATATGATGAATTAGCATGCCCTTAATTAGCACCATAATTTTCCCCATTATTCAGTTTAATTGTCAAAGTTTTTCCCCGTTTTCCGCCTGGAACGTGGAAAAGACGAGATACGGTATTGGCAGATAAGTGAAAGCTATGCGCTGCTTTCTTTGTCCTTGTTGGCTAGACGAATCTGTCCAACTTAGCGAGACTATTATACCGACGATTAGGCTTCTCTCACCGCTTACCGCACGAGACAGGGCCATCGGGGGTATTCCGCTCCGTTACTAATTTAATAATGAGCCATTGAAAATTGTTTAAATCACTGTTGTTTAACCGAACTTGCATCATGTTAAGTGTTGCATTTTGTCTCGGATGAAATGCAATAAATTGAAGAAATAATATAATATATCAAACTCCATGGAAAACCGATGAAGATATAAAGGAATTATTTTTGCATGTAAAATTCTATGAACCCAAAAACCCGGTACCGATATTATCCATACAATCTTCTCCTCTCAAAGTGTTTTTTTTTAAATCCGCAAAATTGATTCGACAGCTTAATGTAAGCTGTATTACAAAGTATATTTTAAGTTCTGAAGATGGTTCAGTCGAATCGAAAATCGACAATACAAACATAAAAGTGTCTTTTCATTTAATTGTATACGAAGTTTTAGTTTTCCAAAACCTTGTACATAGAAAAAAAAAACACAATATCAACTCTCAACAAGTTTTAACAACATATACAAGGAATTAATGATAAAATCCACCCCTTACCTGGTGGCGCCTTTAGCAGATTGTCATATCTGTTACCAAATAATAAAAAAAGATTATATTATAGCCTGGGTTCAATCACAACTAAACTACTTCATTTAAATCTGAAGAAACGCATATGAAACAAACTGTTAACAATAAGAAAATTATACGGGTATAATATATGTCTCTTAATATATAAAATAAATAATAAACTTTTATATACAACACAGAATTCATTAAAAAATCACAAGTACACACGACAACATGATAGTATCCATTTAAACACCATAAATACGCAATGTGACAAGCAATCCATTAGCTACGAGGGGGGCAATTTATATAATTGCCTTCCAGAAGTAACAATGCAATTTTAGTTTTTTCTGGAATATAAAAAATTCAATATTTTGTAAGGCTATGTGCCATTACCATAGCTGCATCGAAAATGCGGTATTATTTATGTCCGTACGCATACATTCGAATACATTCTAAAAAAGATGTTTCTGGTAGAGTTTTGAAATTATATTGGTGCTTTAAATTCTCGAGCTCAATACATTATGCTTAATATACCTAACTGGTTTCAGTTTGTTAGAAGTTGCTTTTTTTTCGTAAGAAGTTACTGTCTAATAAACATTTGAAATTTCATGTTTTATCAATGTGTATATCGTTTTTACATTTACAACAAGCATCCTTATTTATTTAGGAACTTCTTCGCGCATCATCTCAATGAATCCGTCGAAATAAGAACAGAATACGCACACGCCAGCGAAAGCATTATTATCCCGCGGGACAGAGCGCCATATTGCGTTCGCAGTTCGCGAGGTTAAACACCCCTTGCAGCTCGGCCGATCAGAACTGCGTTTCCACAAAAATCTCCGCAAATAGAAGCCCGAGGAGCCAGAGGTTGCAAAAACTTGTACGCGTATGCTCCCTATGCTTAATTTTTTTCGACCCGTACAATGTGATAGGGTTCTTTATTTTGTAACTGTAAGTTTCTTTTAAGTTATTCTACACAGTTCTGGTACAACTTATATGTTTTAGTAGACCTGAAAAATTCGCGTTATTTGTGGGAAAATGTGGTTGTTTTTCAGCAAAAAACGGTGGTATTTTGCGATAAAAGCGGTGTTATGTCCAATTATTGGTATGTATTTTGCAACAAAAGGGGTGCATCTTTTTTGTTGTTTATGTTTCTTTATTATTATTATTGTTTTATCGTATGAATAATGACCGTATGTGGCGTTTTTGACATGAAGTTAGCCGCTTTCCATTTTATGGATATTCAGACTTGTCAAAATCATAGACAAAAAATATTTAGGACGTACAATATTACTTTTTATTTAAAATACCCGTGTAAATAAATTTCGAGGCTATTTCTTCGAAAATTGCGGTTTTCGAGTTATGCGCGTGAGAACGGAAGAATTCGCATTTTCGTCTAAAATTTACTAATTTCGCGTTGCCGCAATATAACAAAATGGAAGCGTACGTTTTTAGCTTTATTTTTCGGGCTTACGAAAATTTGTGTTTTCGGGATGATATAATATCTGTTGCCTCTTTATCCATGCAGACCCCGGGGTGGGATTTCTCTTCCTTTTCACGTGTTCTTCACCGGATCCGGTCCCTAGCGTTTCGTCTCCGGTCCCCAGACCTTCCAATACTCTTCCACGCAATCAGTTCACCTCTTCCTTGGTCTGCTGTTAGGTTGCTTCTATTGAGGCATTCACTCGATCGTGGTCTTCGGTGTCCTGCCATTTGGTATTCTTTGCATACCAGTTAAATTTTATTTATATTACACATGTATATTTCTTCTGTAAAGTTGCCAGTGAACTTTTCATGGTAATTTACTAATTGAGGTGGCGATATGGCCAACCCATCGTAGTCTTTAAGGATCTACGAAATCTTACGATAGTTTTATGCATAATTAATTTTTTAAATAAATTATTTTTAAATATCAATCATTGATCTAATAATATGCAACTTATATATTGACAGTAAGTACTCTGTAAGTGCATACTCGTCTACATACTTTATTATGAGCTCTTGAGCTTTTAATCAAAAAACGAATCCTTCTGACAGATTCTGTTCAAAATTAGAATGGGGGAAATTTACTCCCTTTTCCGAATGAGGCTTTAAAAGTAAAAAAAATCTTTACATGTCGCACCATCTCGTGTAACTATAATTTTTCCATCGAATTAATGATTCGATTACATTGCATAAACTTACACTCGCTTAAAATGGCCGTCTCTTAAATATGATCCAATTCGTAGTTTTTTTTGTTTTACTACGGTGAATCGCTGCCAATTATTTTCCTTGCACACCGTAGCCGACCGTATCGTAATCACGTAACACAGCGACCAAAGTCCAGTCTCTTTTTGCTTGGTTTAATTAAAATTCGATATTTTAGAACTTTTTGTTGGCTCGAATACGAAGTTTTTCTCAATACCGTTATGTACAAATTGTATGAACTGAACACTTTGAAGAATTGTTTTTGGAATGACTGTATTATATATTATAGGGTTTTCAAATTGGGAGGCAATATCGCCCGGCATTTTTTTCGAGCTAATTAAAAAATGGCAGTTGATACTCTTTTCAGTAATATTTTAACCACTTTTATTTTCCTATTGCTATAATTTTTGTTCTACCATGTAAAGGCATGAACATTGCTGATTAGCCTCCTTGATCAAATACCTTCAGAATCATAGGAACCCTCCGATGTCACTGTGTTATTCTTCAACTGTAAATAACTTGGGCGTCATTTTTATAATTCAAGGCCTCACAAAACCTATACCGTTTCAGTTACGGCGACAACTCAAATAGAGTAGCTTTGTTAGCGATAAATCACTTAAAAACCTATACCATTTCAGACACGGTGAGGACTGTAATAGAGTAGCTTTTGTTTGTGTAAAATCACTTCAAATTATGATCATTGACCACAAAATAATAGAAGTGGTCGGAAATGGTATAGGTTTTGAAAGTGGTTTAGCGCTAAGAAAAGCTACTCTATTTCAGTCCTCGCCGTTAACTGAAATGATCTTTTTGTGCTTTTCTTAGTCCTCACTAGGGGGGGTCCTGTGCTGAGGCGGACTAGACTTATTTATTTTGATGTTATGTAATTAGATGCGTCTTCTATGTCGTTATATTATCTGAATAAGAAATGGTGTCACACGCGTATGGTGTGAATATGACTTCTAAGGACGGAATACGCCATACGGGGCCGTTATCTGTAAAAGGTTGATGGCTTCCTGATTTGTAAACTAAAGCCACATTCACACCTTAACTATTTGATATGATTAGCCGTCGTTTGTTTTTGCTATTTATTTTTATTTATTTATTAACGCCCTAAAGGGCTTTAACATATTTTAACATTAAAATGACTATGTGTACAGAAAGAAGAAAATAAGTTTACAAAAAATAACATGATAAATAGTTGGTATATAACATAGGTGTAACATATTTATAATATATATGTATGTATAATAATGTATTAGTGCATGACACAGACGTTATAAAGGGAAAGGTTTTTAATTTGCAGATACTACTCTTTTTTTAAATAAAAATAGTAATAGCCTGATCTACATGAAACATAATACACAAGTGCGTAATATATAATATGAGTGCATGACATTGTGAAAAAAAAAACAATTTGTTTTTATATTTCGGTTGATGTAAAAATGTATGAAATCGCATAATACATAATATAGTATATGATACATAGAAAGAAAAAAGATGAACAAGTTTTTAGATTATAGATAAGTACAAAGATAATATATATAAGAAATTAATAATTAAACAATAACTCTTATGCGATGCTATCAACCAATATCGCAATAGAGCTCCCCCTTGTTCGTGTTGTTTTGTTCTGTATTAGTTTATAATGTTGTCCGTGCCCCCGCATGGCAAAATATCTATCAATGATCCAAGACAATACGTGACTTTACTCGCACCCTCCAATCCTGAGAGTTGGAGATGTTTAACTGAGAGATGTAACTAGGGTGCATAAATAATTAACTACATGACTGAAAACCATTTAATTACAATAAGATAATGTTATATAATACTGTATTGAGAGGTCTCCTGTTGACAAATTGCAGACGATTCAAAACCTCGAAATGGTTAGTTCAAGATTAGTAGCAATTTTTTTTAAAAATAATCGTCCCATTCAGAGATTTGTGTGTAGATATTGTAGCAATTAATTCTTATAATAATCATATGTACATAATGTGAACATAAAAACACTTATCAACGAACGCTTTTAAATATTGAGATGAATTATTTGTTGGCGGGTATACGAGTACATACGGAATGTGGAATAAATTGTTATTGTAGGTTTAAAGCGTAATTCCTCCAAGAAACTTATAAAAATACTATATGTGTTAGTGTTACAATCAAATATTGTATTTTTATACGTTTCTTGAATTCATTTAGCTTTAAACCTGCAATAACAATTTATTCCTTTACATATTCGGTATGTACCTACATCCGCAAACAAACGATTTATCTCGATATGTAAAAGCATTATGTGCTGAAAGTTTTTTTTCTAAAATATTTAAATTAACGCCTTCTGTGTGAGGGCGTAGCGTTTTAATCATGTTTCGAATGCCCCCAAGATTTTTTTTTATACATATATGTTGAATCATTGGTTAGAAATAACCCCGGGTTGTATTTGCCTCCCTGTCTGAACACGGCTTTCTTCCGCACTTGATTTTTCCTAACAAGCTGTGTGTATTCCGAACAAACGTGTGGTTTCATCTAAAACTGCTTCACGGTTTGAGAACCCCCGTCCACCGAGTGTCAAGTAACGGTGCTGGTTTTTCTTTTTCTGGCTACACTACTACAGTCTGGAGAAGGCGTCCCCATTGATGCGCCTGCCCGTTGCATATGAGGAGCTGGTCGGGCTTACGCGATGGCACCACCGCCCGCTGAACAGTTTTGTCTTTGTCACTTGCTGTGACAGTTTAATCCGTCCGGCGGTATTCTTGCTCCTTTGTCTTCTGAATTCCTGGTCGCCGCGTTCAGCAACAAGCAGTTTGGCTTCTGACTCTGCCGCGGAGAGATCTCACCGAGTGCTAAATACATTATGCACAACCGTACAAAACGCGCGTTTCTTCTCGAAAGCTCTTAACATGAATCAAGTTGTGCTAAACATCTAAAATCGTAACAGTTACATTTTGAGGTTAAATTCGTGTTTTTTTGTGATTTCTAGTTTTCTCGGTCGTTTCGCCGGGTTTTGGTATAGTCGCTAAAGTGGAGGTCAATACAGATGGAAAAGCAGGATAATGGCGATTTCGTATTCGCGGGAAATCTCGTTTGGAAAATGTGCATCGCCAACGGAGGATATCCGAAGAATTTCATCAAGTCGTCAGAGGATCTTAGGAAATTTACCACTCTTAAGGTTTGATACATTTGTTTTGTAAAATGCAAAATAGCATTTTACTGGTTTTCCTTCATGACAATTGAAAACTACGGTTTCTTGTTTTGTTGTTTGACAGTTAAATGACAGTTGTAAATACATAAAAAAGCCAATACCCAAAATAGTATATTTTATAAAGGTATGAAATGCTATAATGCTCTGCCGGACCCAATCAAAAGTGCAACAATTAATAAATTTAAAGTAGATTGTAAATAAAACATTACGTTAAACAAGAAAAAAAATCATTAGTTTTTAAATTATCATTATCTATATGTAAGATAATTTAAAAATTATGTATAAGAGTTATAATTAGTTATTTTGTAAACTTAAATGTACAAATAACTAAAATAAAACAAAAACCAAAGATACATTTAGTTTTTCTGCTTTATAGTTAAGATTCATCACATTAAAATAGCATGTGGGATGTTCGGACCTAATATTCTAAATATCTCCTTACGTGTGTCACGCGTTGGGATTTTTTGAAAGATTATTTTCATTATCCTGTCAATTTCCTCTGCTTTTATAATAAAATAAAAACAAGCGAATCAGAAT
The DNA here is from genome assembly GCA_022606495.2 of Halesus radiatus. NCBI lineage: Eukaryota > Metazoa > Arthropoda > Insecta > Trichoptera > Limnephilidae > Halesus > Halesus radiatus. The sequence goes on along the minus strand of JAHDVE020003376.1, from coordinate 356,871 downwards.
ATTTACTGGTATTAGAATTTTAGTTGATAGTTGGTATTTCCCAGCATTTCGAATGTGTTATTTTTTTCTCATGCTCCCATTTATTCGTATATTGCCCGAATATGAAAAATGGATTTAACCTCTTCCCGCAAGACGGCATCAACCGATTCCAGGAAATAATTGAGTACTGACGGATAATTTGTATTGTAGTTGGCTGTTATGAAAAAATATCAATCCGATAAAAGTAAAAAATAAATTATCTTTAAATTTGCACCAAGTCATGCGGGGGGGAGGGAGGGGTGTAGTTAAAAAGCAGTAATGTGTCTGATTTTAATATTTTTATTTACTTATGTGTTTCGCGCCCGTCTGACGGGTTTGAAAAATGAATTTGTAAATATGTGTCTTTATCTTAATTTTAAAGTCAGTATTTCGTCGTTTTTCAGTTTATAAAACATTTATTTTAAGCTGTGTCTAGCCGAATCAGGCCTGAATGCAAAAAGGGTAGACAGACGACAAATCTACAAATTTCAGTTCCTCTTTTTGGAATGTTCATTACATGTATTTTCGAACCGGGAAGTATTCATCAGCCTGCAACAACGATCAGGCGTGCATTTCAGAGCCGAAGTCATTTTGCTTTTATTCTGCTGATGCGACAGTGAAATCTTACCCTTTACCGTTGAACATCTGTTTAATAAGGGCTTGTTATTGGCGTCTATTTATTTAATTAATAATAATTGGATTACTTCTATAGCGCCGTTTTCGTGGGAAAATCACCGCAAGGGCGCGATAATTGGGGCAATCACCAAATTAATAGTGATTTCACGATAAATTATTTTACTTTTGGCCACCAAACATAATATTTTAGCACCATGGTTTGTTTGCCAGAATTAAAAATATTATAGATTTTCTAAAAAAATATTTGGTCTTATCATAAAATATTTATATATTCCAACAAAAATCATAATATTCTAGCACCACAATGGAACCACCGGTATGGTATGCACGTTATTCATTCTCTAAAATAAGGCGTTTTTCTGTTTATTGGGTTACATTGCCTTCTGATTGACTCACAGCTCATATGAAAACATCAATTTGACCATGAATCAATGATTTCTGCAGTGACCGGTGTAATGTTCAGGTGGATTGCATCCCACCTCTATACTACGATCATTGTACTATGCTATGATTCATTCCCACTTGATCTATCTTTCGTGTATCTGGGGTTTCGCTACCAATAAATGATATCTGAGGTACAGATAATTAATTAAAAATAGGGCCCCGCATAACATTTTTGGCTTGCCATGGGATACACCGGTTAAAGATATTTACCGGCACGAACTAGTATTACAGTTTAAGATTATTCCTAGCCATGAGATAACACTTTTAAATATGATTCAATTCCATACTCACCAATATAAAACTTAATTATAATCACAACGTTCACCAACATAATACAGGACAACACCACAAACTACACATATCTAAAATACACTCTACAAAATACGGACTGATATAATTGGAATACATTGCTTACACTAGCTATAACAAGTTGCCTGAGGAATTGAGACATGATTTATCACATGGAAATGCAACATTGTTGTGTATGTCTCTAAATAAAAATATAAATTGTAACAAGGAATCATGGTAACCACCCATTCCAACATATTTATTAACTCGTTCTGGGACCCATTCATTATTTTTGGAAAACAAATATAATTTAGTTGACAGATCACGTAAATAATCGGTCTTCTGTTTGGTGACTAAGAAATACTTTGGTGCTCATTAAAATGGTTTCCAGTCGCCTAATCGGGCGTTAGATTTTTCATACACAGTACAATGCAAATTTGCATAAATTTCCTGTACGAATAATGATACCGCAAAATGGAATAAGGTTAGTGTTAGATTTATAGGGTTCCAAGAACCGTAAAATTTAAAGAAAAATTGACCCCAAATTTGTTGGTTTGTTTTTTACATTTGTATTGAGTATCATCGCTTTCGTAATCGCGATTATCGAATCTTGAGATGAAAGTAAACCAACTAAGGACATAATGTTCTGTTATTCATTATGAAGTATAGGTATTTACATCGTGAAGATTTCAATATCTCTATTGAAATCTTCACGATGTTTTGATGCTCATGCATCTTTTTACAGCTCTAAGCCCATATTTGTAAGGTCCGTCAAACTTAACAATCAACATCACAACACCCGGCATTGCCCATATATGAATACCTAATGCAGATACTACACATTTGTATGGAAAATAAACTTCTTATTTGCAAGTCAATAAGGCCTAAACTAACGTACGCAAGCCCTATATGGGCACACAACACACTCCGAATGTATTTAAGATTTTAACAAAATTTAAAAATGGAGACTGCTGTTCGCCCTTGGAGCCCCGACATGGATGAGGATTTCCCGATTACGTCGAGATTTGGAGATATATATCTTAAGGCTAAATGAAACGTAATACGCGCTCACACAGATGGCTCTAATTTAAATATTTTAGAAATAGCGCTTTTGACACTTAATGCTTTTTATTATTGAAATGAATTATTTGTAGGCGGGGTTTGTGAGGCTTATAAAAATACGATATTCGATAGTAAAACTAACATAAATACAGTATTTTTATCAATTTCTTGAAGGACTTTAAGAGCTTTATCCTTACAATAACAATTTATTCCATTTCATATTCCGTGTGTACACCCGCCTACAAACAATTCATCTTAATATTTAAAAGCGTGATATGCTAAACGTGTTTTTTTTTCTAAAATATTTTGATTAGCGCCATCTGAGAGCGCTTATCTCGCGTAGTCTCGCGGAATGAAAACGTGTCCATAAAAGAGTGTCCGAAAAAAGAAATTTTAAGTTGAAATAAATCCTCTGGGAGGATCAGCTCCCATGCAGCCATTCTCGCAATTTAGTATGTAATGTTGTCTCATAACAAAAATACTTAAGCGCAAACCTCAGTGTCCAGGGCGGTGTTTGTTTGTATACAAATCTACAGTTTTCTTCCGAGCTAAAACAAGAGGAAAGTCCCTGTATACTTGGGATTTCGAAGAACCACCCCTATCCTCCTTTCCCACCCCATAAATCAGAATTTTGTTAAAACAAGATGAAAACTACTGGGCAGGGGTAACACATCACAACCTCAACATTTTCCTCTAAACCAATAATTATCTGTTAGGCATTCAATTGAGGTGCCTAACAGACAAAACCACACACTAAACCTACCTTAATGCAACACTTACTCAAAACAAAACACCTTTATTCACCGCGCTTCACACATTTTTAACACTTCATACAGTGAGTTCGACTTATTCAACTCAGCCCCTTATAATTTCAAACCTAAAATCAATAAATAACATTCACACAACACATATTACTCTCCAGAGTCTACATCCTTTCCCTTCCCCTCCCTTCCATCGTCCTAACCTCATAGGCTAACCTTGTAACTTTTATTTTTTAATTGAATAACTAAATACTCAAGTGAAAACCTATTATTAGTTCATTTTTTAAATACATTTTCCAAATGTAATAATTATTGTAAACTGTTGGTTTTCCAAATTAAATAAAATAAAGTAAAAATTAAAAATAACCCCGGGTACTTCAGCCAGCCATATATATATATTTTCAGCGACTTTTTATTAATTAGTTTTTTTGCACTTGAGATATTTCCAGCATAATTCGACCTTCGTAATGTGTAATGTCTCTTCGTGTACTGAAATTATCTTTAATATTTTCACTATATATATATATTTATTTATTCTTTTTTTTTATTTTTATTTTTTTTTTATTTATTCTTTTTTTATTTATTTATTCTTTTTTTTAATTTATTTATTCTTTTTTTTTATTTTTATTTATTCTTTTTTTTTTATTATTTATTCTTTTTTTTATTTTTATTTATTCTTTTTTATTTATTTATTCTTTTTTTATTTATTTAGGTGCCTTTATCCACCCTGTATCCGTATTTTATAACGTCAATCAATAATCACTTGATCACTTCTATTTTAATAACAATCGTCAATATTTTGATCGTGTCCGAAATGGCTGACAGACAATAGTGATATTTTTTGTGGGCCCGCACGTTCAATGAACCGTTCTTTAATAGCACAATAGAATTAATTCTCACAATGCGAACTTACTATTGATATTCATCCGATCGCGTACTTCCGTCTATTCCAAAATAACATCGATATAAATAAAAGTACTAATATGCCGATGCCAAATATTAAATAATATAAATCCACATACATATTTTTACCTTTAGATACGCTGTCGCTATCGCCAAAGTTCAAAGTTCCCGACAAAGTTATTTTTGGTGTCAAAATTATTAACTGCTACAAATAATAAACGCGTCACCTATTGTACTATTTATTCTCAATTAATTTTTTTTTTTCAAATTTCTGTCGCCAGTGGATGTTTTATTTAATTTTGTTAGCGTTAACTCGACACAGGAGGTCCCGAGTCAAACCTTTTTTCCTCGGATCCCATGACATGTCATTTTTGGTGATGCTGTTCGGAAAATCCCAGCTCATTTCATATTCAACGATTAAATATTTTAAAAGTGTCCATTTACTAGAATTTTAATAATTGTGTACCCAGCTTAAAAATATTATTTCAATTCTTGTAAACATTTCTTAAGGTTAAAGGAAACGTGATACGAGTTCATAGATGGCGCCAATTAAAATATTTTAGAAGAAAAATAAACAAAACCTTGACTCTGTGCAGAAACGGGCGGTCCGTTTGATAGATTCGCCTATCTTAACAAATGGGTTGCAATATTTGGAGCACAGACGTCGGGTGGGAATGCTGTCCTTGTTCTACCGGTATTTTAATGGAAGATGCTCCGAGGAACTAGCGTCATTGATTCCCTCGGCACCGGTGCATAGTCGGAAACACGCCAAACGCGCGCCCAACATTTGCACACGATTGACATTTGTCACATGAGAACGGGTCGCTTCTACGACTCGTTCTTGTGTTCAACAGCTCGGCTGTGGAACGATCTGCCGGCCTCTGTGTTTCCTCCATCCTATAACATGGGTCTCTTCAAGACCCAAGTTCACTCCTTCCTATCCTCTAAAAGATCCTCCACACAGCATCCCCAAAGATGATATAGGCCTTGAGGGAAATTGTTTCCTCCTTGGTCTCCTGTGTGGAGTTACTGTAAAAAAAAATAAAAAACTGTTTTACTACTTAATGTTTTTAAATATTAAGATGAATTATTTTTTAGCGGGTGTACATACGGAATATGAAATAGTATGAATTGTTATTGTAAGTTTAAAGCTCAAGTTCTTCAAGAAACTTATAAATACACTGTATATTTTAATTTTACAATAAAATATATTGTATCATTAAAAGTTTCTTGAAGGACTTGAGCCTTAAATCTACAGTAACAATTTATTCCATTTCATATTCCGTGTGTATCCCTACCGACATACAATTCATTTCAACATTTAAAAGCATTACGTGCTAAAAGTTTTTTCTTTTAAATTTATTTATTTATAATTTTTAAATGATCGCCATCTGTGAGCGCATATTACGTTACATTTATCCTTATACAGAGCAATCGTTTGCGAATGTTTTTACATCATAATTTTTTCCTTAATTAAACGGGGAAGTGACCGATATGTTTACTATTCCCGTGATTTTTCATGCGTGCCCCACCCCTCTCACGCTAGTATTTGTTTACACTATTTCGTATCATGGTTGTGTTTACCTTTGCAATGCTTGCACGTCATAACATAGTTAAATACCAGCCGGCCCCGAAGCAGGTGGTAATGCATTCACAACATGATATAATATAGTTATCACTCAATTCCAACAGATGTTGTTGTAATCGCTGCACAGCCGAATCGGGTTTGTTTCCGCACTTACCTCTCTTATTATAATATCGATTTGCGCCGGTACCCGAGCGCTATCACCGTCTCCATTGTGGTAGTCCCTCGTAAGTACGCATGCGCGAATACAAACCACCCTTCGAATCTCGATTCAACAATTACCTAGAGACCACCTCCCTTAAAACCTCGCAACCTGGAAAACACAACTATTCTCATCTGTCATCTGACAGAAGATGCTGTGCCAGGATCTGAAAAATCTTTTGCCAACACAGAGGACATTTTTGATTCATTGTGCTCGTGACTAAAAAATATACATGTTGTTTATTTGGAGTGAGAATTTTGACGTTTGCTCTCCACTTTTGTTCAGTGTTTGAAAGCTTTACTCTTGTGTTGTTGAGTTTGTGATTTATGAAGTGCGAGGATAATATAAGTTTTTAGAGGCCCGCGTACTTTATGGGGGCTTTGTTTTAAAGATTCTACTGCACCCACAATAATTCATTCCTCGAGCGTGATTCTTGTTTTGTTCGTTACGCTCGAATAGTTTTTCAATGCAGGGGGTACGAAGTCAAACGCTATTGCATCAATATCCAAGCTATGGTATAATAATATTTTGTTTGATCAATATTTTGACAACTTATCATTTTTAAAGGTTTTAAAGCTGTCTTATATCTGCATACACACATTATATAATATTGTTTTTTTTAAGATCTTCATTATTTTGCAAACAAGCATGGAGTTCTTCTAGGTATTTTTTCATGCGTGATATCTGTTTCGCCTTCAGAATGCATTTCGTACAGTTCGACAATTCGTTATGAGAGAGAAGTTCGTGGGGAACAGATGTCCCTCGCAAATTTAAATATACTCGGCAGAACTCAACTCTTAACAGATAAATTAATTATTATAAAAACATTTATTTTACATATTTTATATTAGCAATTAACAAAAAGGTTACTGCTCAGCTATAGGTACATTCCGCCGAGTGTTGCTGAATTTCAGAAGTGCCTCTAGAAATCGCATAAAGTTACATATCTATTTAAAAAATAATGTTTGTCTGTTTGTCCTCGATTTTTTCGAAAATTACTCTACCGGTTTCGCTGAAAATAGCACAGTTTGTTCTTATTAATGCCGGGAAGGTTTTGAGATTAGTTTGAATGAAATGCAATATGTAAAACTGTTGCCGTGACGTTTTAAAATTAGTATGAAAAACATTGAACCCGTCATGTTGTATTGAAGTTAGTCCATAGATATACCACTCTGGTTAGCCACAGATTACATATTCAAAAGAAGGTTTGTTTGGGTGGATTTTTTCAAAATGGAAAAACGCAAGTTGGCACCTACTTAAGAACTTTATTATTTAGATATGTTTTGAAAAAAATAAATGTTTGAAATGAAACAAAATTTTCAAATTAATGTTTCTTTGTTTAGAGATATTAATAGTCGTTAAAGGCATTAATTTCGATGTCAAATCAATTATGGCGCCCAAACGACAAGCAAGAATTCGCAACTTCATTCCAAAAAATAAATGGCTTTTAGCCGTGTTTGGTGACCAGATCTGAATAGCCAGGTATTTCCCCTTTTCCCCACCTTCCTCTCCCCCTTCTCCTTCCCCCCCAATACCTTCAGCCTCACAACATTCCCCAATTGGGAATGCCATAGTCTCACTGGCTCCAGACGGTTGGGAGCAGTTTGGGACTCTTGTACGGTATTCATATAAAAAAAAAATAATAATAATCCCTGGCAAGCAAGTATTATATAAAATCGAATAATTAAAAAAATTGTAATTGTTAATATTACCAAATCACTTTCACAAGTATCAATTTCATTATTTTTCAATTATGATGTTGTGCGGCTGAGTGAGCAGTCAGCGACCATTCGCTGCTGAACTTTTTGAAGCACTGCGGTGATGTCGATCTTCGAATAGATAATGGTATTTCATTCCAAAGTTTTGTCGAAGAATAGCTGTAACTACTGTCTAATACAGTTGTTCGATCTCTGGGCAAAACATGTAAACTGTGTCTTTGGAGTGTATTGTACCCGTGAGAGTCACGTTGTAATTTTGGAAAAAAATTTTCAGCTAAAACAACACCAGTAAAGTCGTATTTTTAAATCTTACCAAGCCCACTGAAAGTCACGGGCTCCCACTGACTGAAGTAGTATATAGTTAGCTGATTTTTCAAGAATTTTAATTTTTAACGAATACACGGTCACCGACACGTTATAAAAAAAATTAGAATGCTATGAAAGCCACCGTCTTGAGAACCCCGCCGTTCTAATGATCCATTGTTTATTGGATTAAAAATATTCGAGCCACTCGATGTAGACACCGATAAGTAGATTAGTTTGGTTTTGGCCATGCAAACGGGAGCATCTTCTGAAAATCGGGTGAGGTCAAACAAGACAAAAATAAAATACTTTTTTTTTATTGGACCATGATGATGACTCAGTTCACCGAATCGCACTATATTCACGCTAGTTTTTTTGCACTTGAGATATTTCCAGCATAATTCGACCTTCATAATGTGTAATGTCTCTTCGTGTACTGAAATTCTCTTTAATATTTTTACTCGACTGTTGTAAAGCCGTATCAATTCCGCAATCTAGAGCTTATTATTATTTATATTCCGGCCTTTGTGGGGTATCGGATTTCATCAAAATACACACGTAATTGTCTGACAGGGTGGTGTCTACCGGTAGGAACCAAAAAACGTGCCTGGTACTGTGTGATTTTATATAAATCTACTTGTTTTATTCCATTGCAATGTTCTTCCAGGCAGGCAAACTGGTAAATAGAAATGTTCTGGAATCATTATTACAATACGTAATTATTTGACAAGGCAGTCTAAATTATGCTATACTGCTTGATATTGTGCATCCAATTGTTTTACCCCCTGCAAGGTTCCTCCACATTTATATATTGTAATAGTAAGGTGTTTTCACAATAATATGATGACTAGACATCGGATTAAATGCACTATCATTGCTAAAACTATGCAATAATGAAGCCTAAATATCCACTAACATTGTCCAAATATATTCTTTTTGGGGAAATCGACAGTTTAAATTTATCATTTTATAGATATATTGAGTAGTATGCCAAAAATAAAACCATTTATGGATTTTCCTTGAGAGTTTAATAAAACAAATTGTAAAAAATTGTAATTAAAAAGTGTATGATAAGAACAGGAATCCATGTTTAGGAACCGAGGGAAATTTTGATGATGGCCATCGAAATTCTCGAGGAAAACAACAGTTTTCTCATAAATATTCATTCCTTTCAGTTATCTCATATTACACTCCTTTTTAATGAAAACTTAACTGGTTCATGAGAAAAATAAGAATATCGACCATTTCTAATTTGAACACCTCCACTAAAATAGGCATCCATGACAGAAAAGGGGTCAAATGTGCATCAGGAATAATGTTTTACTTGTTTTATTGTCTTAATTGAGTAACTAGTATATTTTTTAAGATTTTCGCATAATTTTAGGCCATTTTCTTGCTTTGTAAAGAGCACCCTTGAGGTGATATTTTTCAAAAATACTGCTATCGAAATAAGCTATATTTATTATTGGAAATCATACAACGGTAGTTTGGTTTTATAAGTCGTAAGGTTTTGTTCACTTGCACGGTTATCTTCCCCTGCTTAAAGTGACTATGTGTCAGTATTCGTCGTATAGTGGATTTTTCTGAATTCGTTGTCATTATCGTGGATGACTCGGCTACTTGTGATTTATAAATGCAATTCAATCATTTATCCTCTCCTCCAATTGTCTACAATCTATTAACCTCTATCATTATACTCCTCAATCCAATTATCTCGTTAGACGTTGTGGCTCGACCACTTGCTGCGTCTGAAACAATTCAAATCATCATTTTTTTTTAGAGTTTTATAGGTATTGTAGATATTAACTTAAATGCCGCATTATTAATTGTTTTTGTGTTTAATTCATAGAACTCCGTTTAATTATTTATTTTTTTAAATTTAATGTAAAATCAAATTTAATAATGTTATTAAGTTGAACATTTAAAAAAACTTTAAGGCCATTTTCAAAACATTTAAAAAACAGTTTTTTAAATTTTTTGAAAATGGCCTTAAACGCCGAAACAGCTGCCACAATAATAAAAACTAAAAATACTTGCAGAACTTGATGATATTATTAAATTTGATTAGCATTAAATTTTAAAAAAATTAAATCGTGCATTTCATAGACAGAATAGTTATGGGTGATAAGAATGTTCGTGTTTTCATTTCATTGCTGTTTTTATTCTCACGAATGTTTTGATTAACATTATTTACCCTGAAAAATAGCACTGCCAGTGGCGGTTGGTGAAGTAATTTTTTTTCTGAACATTTTTGAAAATACGGTGAAACGCTTCCAAATAGCCCTTTACATGTGACTCTCATTTATTCATTTTTGAGTTCTTTTACATATAGCGTTATAGGATTTTTCACATCAAACAAAAACAGTTTAAACGGACATTGAGTTGTTTGATCTGCCGTCAAGCATAACGATCTACAACATTTGACCGAACGCTGACAGGACGAGAATCGGTGGTTAACGGGGACCGTTATATGAAGTGACAAGTGTAAACATCCTTAATGACGTTAATGGCCGATTTGATGACAAAGACAGATGTGACGAGGGTTCAAAAAACTGCTCCTAGCTCTAATTTAATTTTATTCGTTAATCGCCTGTTTATTTTTTTGCTTTACGGTTATTAATTTGTGTGTGCTAAGTTGTAACTTTATAGTAATGCTAATGCAATTACCTACTGCCAAATTCTAAATTTAATATATTTTTCATCTCAAGTTTTACATAATGTTTTAATTCGAATATTCATATACCATGACTGCATCATGTAATTAATTATGCTTTGTGCCTCCTTTACACGCTTACTCGTCGTTTAAGTTCTCACCGAGAAGTTCTCGGATCTCACATTGTACCTAAGTGTTTGTATTATTTCTGTATCTCCTCCGCTCATTATAATAATACAGGAGTGGGGTGAGATGTCATCTCGGCTCCGGGAAGCTGTGCAGCGACACGGGACGGATGTTTTTATTTAATTGCGTTCTAATATTAGTACCCACGCGGGAATATACGAGAACCCCATAAACTTGGAGATCACAACACGGAAAGCGCCTACGGCAAGTGCGGCAGTTGAGTTCTGTGCCTTCCGGAAGACATGTGATAATCAAATCACCTATAAATTAATAATAAAATCAATCATCTCGCATAATAATATTATTGTGATAAAACGCTTTGTGCGTAGACACGTGGTAATCTTTGGTTCTACCGGTAAATTCTAGCGTTTACCAAAATGATAGTCAAAATCCAAATTATCATCAGAAATGGTTAGATTAGGTTAGGCCAGCTAAAAAGCGTTTATTTCTATTATATATTGTACTTGTTACGTAGAAGTTGGTTTGGTGAAAAATAATAATAAACCACCCATAAACATAATATCGTTTCCTTATTGTGCGCGATATCAATTAATTAACCGTCATATTTACAATTTCGATTGTAAGCGGGTGTGTTTTAGGTTTAATCGATTATTCTATCCTCTTTTATATCCTCAAACATCGACAATGTTTATGGTTTTTAGATTACTGTAATAACAACCATTGTCATTGATGATCTTCTCGCTAAGTGCTGTTGAAAAACGACATGTGTTAGAAGTTTATTATTTTGTCTCAATACTATACAAACCGTGAGCTTGTTGATTTGTGAATTGGCCGCCTGTTTGCCTTTTGGTGGCCAGCTGATCACAGAAACGATGAAAGAACTGTAGATGATAGATATGTTATATTAAATCAATAATAATTTCTTTGTTTAAAACCACTGTATATATAATATGTAAATATCTACATGTTTAAGGAGCAAAGCTCTCCTCTTCAGGATAAACAATTTAAAATACTGGTTTACAATTAGATAAAATTGAAATTTTAGAAATTAGAAAAAGTGTTAATAGTCAATTAAATATTAAAATAGTTATTTTTTAAATTTATTTTCACATTGACAACTACAACTATTAATATTACTAGTTATGCCTTGCTATTTTATTTTTATTAATAATACAAATATTTTTTTTATTTAATACTTTAATTTTTTATTTATTTTTTAAATATTGTTTATATTTTTAATTAATTACGTACTTTCATCACTTATTTTTAGTGTGTGTTTTAATATGTTCTATTTTCTTATTATTTGTCTATACTTGTCATTATTTTTAGTAGGTAAATAGCTTTGCTCCTGAAACATGTAGATATTTACATATAATTCATTGGTTTTAAACAAAGTAATTATTGTTGATTTAATAAATATGACCCCACAAAGTTATTTTACATCATTTGAATAGAGATATGTTATATTATTATGTTTCAATGTTTCATAAGATAACTTTATTTTAAATTTGCTAAATATAATGTTAAGTTCAGCTAGTTTTATGGAAACTCACTCAATTTCGATTTTTTTTCTGATTGTATTATTATTATTATTTTTGTAATATGTAATTTATTATTTGTAACAACCTGGACAGGGAAAGTGTACGTTGGGCCGAGACGAGTTGATAACAAAAATTGATTTTCTATCGTCGCTCAGTGCATTTCCTGCTGTGTAGTGCACACACACAGTGGCGGCTCGCGACTTTTGGGTGATCTAGAGTGCTAAGATTGAAAAATACGACGTTATTATTTTTTTTTATGGAGATTTAGATGGTAGGTCGGGCAGTGCCCTACTTACCATCTATATCTCCATACAGAGAATTGAAAATTGAAAAATATATATATATCATTTTCGGCTTTAACAACATCAATAACGTCGTATTTTTCAATCTTAGCACTCTAGCTCACCCAAAAGTCACGAGCCGCCACTGCGCACACATATGTACGTGTGTGAACGTATGTACCGATTTTAGTTGTCACTACAGAATTGTCAACCTTTACTTAATCATAACCCATCCTTTGCCTTAGGCTATCTAAACTGACCCTAACAAAGTGTAATAATTATTTGTTAAAAATCTGTTTTACAATAGTAAAAATAATACTTGTTCAAAAAATTGCAAGTGTGGCCATCTTTGTTCAATAATCTCGTCTAATCAACAATCCGACAACTTTCATCGTCGCGTAGCTTACTCCACATTTTAGCCACTCGACAGTAGTCCCAGTCGCTGCCCAGTTTCCCCTAGGCTACAGTGAGAGTCGCACCTCTCGCACACTCAACAATCGCAGTCAGTGGCCCAATAATTTGGCCCGTCACTCAGCTGCTGTGGGGGTAGACAAACAGTGAAACAGTAGACTGTACCCAGTATAGAGTACACGGTTTCTCAGCAGTGGTTGGTTGGTGAATGCTCCCGCTCTTCGCTCGGACGCTCACTGAAATAGCAATTGGGTTAGTGCTCGGAAGATGGATTTCCTCTCGCGGCTCCTGAGGAAAAGCCCGGCGAAGGAGATGCTCGCCAGCCTCAAGGACCAAGATCCAGCGCAGGTCGATTAACTTGGAGTTTACGCTGATGTTTACAAGTGTTTTGTGCTGTGTTTGTAGATATAATCCATCATAATATAACTGATAATATTTCGTGAAAAATAATTTTAGAAATTATTGGCTTTGTGCTGAAACATTACAGAAATACTCTAATTGTATGTACGTGCTTTATCTATACGGCCATACCAACCGGTTTCGCCGTACCTTGTTGTAAAATGTTTATATCTACCCCGACGAAGGCACGATTCTGCCGAAATCAGTTGGCGTGTCCGTATAGATGTGATGTATACAAAGTCAGTGTTTCATTTCATATTTGAGATAGGTACTTTTGTTTTTAAAAATGCACTTATAGTACCTAATTGAAAATCACGAAAATTAGAATATCTGGAAAAGTCATCATGATGTTGCGGCATTGTTAGCTATGATTGCATTGTCCGAAAGCCTTGTTTTTGTTTTGAAAATTTGATTCACCATTTCTAATAATTATTCAGCTGTGTTTGGCGTCGTCAACATTCTTGGCAAACGGTCTGCGATTTTTTTGGCCGACCGCCCAATAGGTAGAGCATGTTACTCGCCTAAATACGTAATTACGTAGGTACCCCATCTCTAATCAACTTCCAAATTTGCTTCGTGCAAACTTGCTTAACTTCTTTATCGTACTATTACAACAAATAATCGGAAATTCTCTCGCGCAAGTGTAAACTGTATATACCCCACTATAATATTATTTCGTAAAAATTCTATACTTCCTTACTTCGCTACGTTAGTTTTGCGGAATCTTGATTTGTATCAGTCATCATTTACATTGGCTTTTTATACTTTTACAAAATGCTTTGCACTTCTGCACGCTCTTGTGAAAAAAATCTAGGAAATTGATCTAATTTCATATGGAATATTCGTGCATTTATTATTATCGTGGATCCATTAATATTAATTACTACTGGACGAGCATGCAATGCCAATATACTGCCATGCATTTTGTACCATATAATATCTCTTTCATCAAACTTCGTTTACGGTCGACGAAGTTAATTTTAACGACATCGAGTTTCTGGTATATTTCTTCATTCGATAACTTGTTTTTGGCGGCGAGAGAAGATGTTGTTTTTGAAATTCGATAAAATTCGGAAGTATTCAAATGCGGTAATTCTTCCCATAACCCCAAACCTTCAGAGTTAATCTGCTTTCGCTTTTCCAAGGTTTCTTTTGACTATAATCCTAGTTGACTTCCTGGTAGGTTCCACCTATTAGAATGTATGCAACTATAATGAATTATGAGAAATAATAATAATGCATTCCCGGCCCACTGCGACAACCGTTGAACTTGGTTAAGTCTACATTTGCGGAGACCGGCCACACAAATATGTTCCTTTGAAATACAGGTTTTACTGGTTGCAAACAATACTTTTGTTTTTGCCGACGCGATACATATTAGGGCAAGAAGCTAGGTTTGGTTTCACTTTCCGAGAGACAGGCACGATCGCATAAAATATCGGTTCACATCGCAGAATGATCATTTTCATTGCTGATTGGTGATTGTAGGTACTGATTGTGAACGTTTTCTCTACCGCTTTGATACATCTGCTGCGTTTCCTGTGCTCTTGTGCGTTGTGATTACGGGTTTCTTTTAATTTTGTTTCGTTGATATTTTTTCGGCTGCGATTGCGGAATTCGTATTGTTTTTATTTGCCATCAGATGATGGACCAAATAAAAAATTCCGCAGATATAGGAAACCTAAACAAACAGTTCTGTTTATTTTTTTCTAGTGGTTTGTTTACGTTTATATCGAACTTCTAGTCAACATAAAGCGTCGTTCTGATGACGTCCCGAGGATCTCTAGGAATATCAACGCGCTTGACTTTGGTTGTTTTATTCTTATGATTTTGGCAACCATTCAACATCATAACTACACTAGTGCCCTCTTCCATTTGCACCGACCTTGGCCAACTGCGCCGCGCGAGAAATTATTCAAGGGATTTTCTCGTTCGTTCCACCTCTCTAGCTAGGGTAATGCGATGCACTATTTTTTACGTACTTTATTTTCTTCTTTCAACCTTCAATCTGTTTATAAATATAATTTCTTTTCGGACTGATTGATGCTTGGTGAATAATAATACTTACTAGTAACTTGAACTAGGCTATAATAATGTTAACGATGATTCATGATGCTTATTTAGAACAAACTTTAATGCTATTGGACCGTTTTGATTCATTCGTTTGGGTTTGTTACCGATTTGATACGTTTACTCCCACGTCGATCCTATTTTTCGGCTGCCGTATATTTGATTGGCCGTTTTATTTGACGGCGGGCCAACACTAACGATGGATGAAAAATGTGTCCCGTATCTTTGGTCACTTGATCTTTTTGAAGTCAACGACACGATTTAAAAATATTTTATTGACGTATATTCCCATTCTTTACAAGTTTTCCGTAAACCGCTTTGTTTCCCCTGCACTCCCTCTGCCCATCCATCTCCTTGCTATTTCCCACCACTTCATTTAATTATTACTTAGTTTAATATTTATTTCTGTGTTTTCTATTAATTAAACTTATCTCCCGATGGAGGAATCGCCTTGCCGGCAAGAACTTATCGTAAAAAGTTGCTTGTTTACCGGGCACCTTAAGGAAAGTTACGAAACCGGTCGACGTTCAACTCCAGCCGGTGTTCACATTAACCGTTTTAGTGCTATGCTTAATTTGCAAGTATGTATATAAATTGCTACAGATATTCTGTGTTTTTAAATTAAAATATGTATGGTATTCAATAAAAATTCAACTTAGAACTAGATATTTACTAAACCTTTAATTTTAAAAATAGATCATTCCGTTTGGATGGGTATTTTGGCCTCCAATCCAAAATTCAGTTTTGTATGAAACAGGCACCGCAGCCGTTCCCCTTAAAACAATGTTGTTAAAATTAAGTACCTACTCTTGCTTAATTTATTTATGACAAACCACACATTACCAAATATACCTACTTAACTGTTTTTTACGAATTAATTTAAGACTATTCGGTGCACTTTTATCTCAACAGTTACAATGTTTGAGGTTTGGTGAAACAATGAAGCATCGTGTGAATATTTCTAATCATAATGTTAATTACATTAAAGACATGTGAACGTCGATTGTGTGTTTTTCATCTTGTCGAGAAAGAGAAAATATCCTTTCTTAACATTCTTTATTAATGCTCTCGTGAATTTAATACCTAAAATATTTTTTGCTGCATATTTTTTTACATCGTTGAAAGTATAGATTTTTTCCGATTGCTCTAATTATTATTTCATAGACGAATTTTATTAATACCGGTTCCTACTCATCTATCTGGTTGTCGTTTTGGTTCGTAATTTGAAAAACATTTTTCTGTCAAAAACTGTTCCAAAGTTAAATGTTGAAAATCGATCACGCAATACGAACGTACGTATTATTTTTTCGCGTTGTAATGTTTATACCAAATTTGTTAAGATTTCGTTTATTTAAATGGCGCCTAAGGGAGTAATTTTTTTTAGATACATCTTTCATTACGCCTTCGATATAGCCGTGTTTGTATGGATATTCTTGTTGAATATGGTTTGTAATTATAGTGAAGTTAGTTTTTTTTCTTCGATAGATGTGTAATTATTCTGTGGCGTCATTATTAATGTAATTACTTTGTTTACACCACCGTTTTTAATATGTAAATGTTTCAGAAGCAAAGCTTCCCTTGTCAGGATAAACAGTATACATTTGTGATGTGAACAAAGTACTTCTTATTAATTATATTTTTTTATTTATTTTACGTTTTTTAGCAATTTCTACGAAACAAAAATAAATAATTTTTATCATTAGCATTTATTTTTTTCGCATTTAATTTAAACTGTCGAAAAGTGAAAATTGAATATGTTGCATGGCTTGGCTGTTAATATTTTATACTCACATTGGCAATTCAAAAAATTTACTACATCTGAATTTGTGAAGAATCACAAATTCAGATGAAGTAAGTTAGGTTTTCTATTAGTATATCAAAAAAATATTTTATAATTGCATCTATAGTCGTTAGGGTGGTATCAAATTAATAACAGTTCCTATATTTTCCATGTAATACCACCCTTTCTGTGATGTTCAGGATATGGCATAAATATGTGAATAAATAAAAATAAAAAAAAATAAAAAAAAGGAAAAATTCAAACTCTGTTCTAATCATATGAGTACACTCAACCCTTTGTCTTTTCTAATACTTGTGATCTTCCAAAGTTAAATAATAATAATTGGGTTACTTCTATACCGCCGTTTTCATGTGAATATCAGCTCAATGCAGCTTTTCAACTAATTTATCCTATCGCTAAGACTTATAACTAATAACTTACAGATAAGAGTTATTACTAGTGGCTTACAATTAAGATTAATAATTAGTGACTTATAGCTAGCAACTAATTACCGAGACTTACTAGTGACTTACATCTATGACTTGTGGCTTGCGACATACAAACTAAGACTTATAACTAGTGATTTAAAACTAATACATATTTATCACCACGTGGGTCAATTCACAATACTGCCATATGACATAACTACCTTAACTAGGATAACTGACTTAACTAACATAAGACCTATAACTAACATACATATATTCAAATTATCTCTTATACACAATTGTTTTTTCTGTACTATTCTTCACATCTCTTTATACTTAATTATTATACTTTTTTCTAGATATATTATATTACCATACTACGTCAATACTAGTTGTTTTCCCTTCTATTTTTGTATAATGTCACTTAATATGAACTAAACTTGCCAAATTGACTGTCATAAAACGGGATTTGTTCCTAGTTGGGCAGTCAAAGCTTTCTTACATTTTGTTGTTAAGTAATATGTTTCTAGTAAATAAATATTATTATTATATTTACATTGATGAATACATGCTATGACTATTTGTGCTGTCAGTGGTATGTTATTTCATAACTCACCCCTTTCTTCCATTCGCACACAGAAATAAGGCGTGCCGATGTGCTAAGGGAATGTTTCACTCTCTGCCATGAGATGTCACTAATAACGTATACTCACCATGAAAATAAATATAAAATTTTTATGAATGGATGCAGGCTGTTTTTTATGAGGACAGTCACTAGGCCGTTTTCATATAAAAATATAAAATAAAGTCTTTCTATAAATATTTACTAAAAGTGTCTTCTGTTTTTTTTCTAGAATGCTGCAGCTAATCAGGCTTCTCACGCAGACCAGCCCGTGACCAATGATTCTTCCGTCTCAGCCATCAACTCGGTCGCATCCAAAAACAGCAAAATTTCTGATGGTAAGCTTCGATGATAGGTGATTCTTGTCAGTGCACAGATATTGTAGAGTTTCGTGTGGCATCATTAATGGCTTCATTCGATAACTCATTTAACTGTGACATCCTCCATCTAAAATGTATTTACGCTACAGAGTCATAGAGTTAACTTTGGCATTGAAAGTCAAGTCTGTGGTGTTTGATTTTTTTAAGAAATTTTCACAATCGTTTCATGGTTAAGAGAACTATACAAAACATGTGAACAATGTATGATTATGAGTGGTCAAAGATATGAAATAATGGAAACATAATTTAATATGATTTAAGCCTTTCACTATCAATAGTCTTCTGTTGATTTTTCTTTAGGGGGTTGAACTGTCGTGCTTCCATAAATGAATGACAATTCCACTTTTTTGAATTTGTGGCTAAAGCATTTGTCACAACTCACCTGGAATTTTGAACCCATCAACCGCAACTGTCGCATACTTATGTGTTTCCTTTGAGGCCTTTACTGAGAAGTGACCTGTGTAACTCGCGTTTACTACGGTTAAACTATGACACAAATAAGGGTGTCAGTGCAATTCTGGTTCGATTATGAATGCTGAAAGGAAAACTGTCCTAAGAAGGAGGTTGAAGCGTGAAATGGCTTAGTATTAAAATACATTAATTTATAAGTTTTCTGATTATGATATTTTAGTTGGGCTATCCAATTAAAAGTCTCAAGCAGTTTATGATAATATCAACCCCTCTTACGTAAAGTATCAGAGCTTTACAGGAGAGTAGTTTAAAGAGACAGAAGCTTGGTATAAGTTGAGCTTTAGATAGCTTTGCAAAACAATCAAAAACTCGAATTGCACTGGATTTCTGTTTCTTTAAACCACTCTTCTGTAAACTTCCAATTTTAAAGTTACAATACTTTACGAAGAAGGGGTCGATATCTTGATAGAATTTTTAAGCCAAACTCTCAATAATATGATTTAATATTCATGATACTTTAAACTTCATGCTACTAATGTTTGTGATTTGTTTATCCTAATTTCATTTTCAACATTAGCTGTTATAACAATAATCACGATTATAATTAATATTATTTGTGGTTTGCTTTTGTGCCTATGCAGTCATTGTGTTTGATTTATCACTTCATTGATTTATTATTGAACTTCTCTTGTAAAGCTAAGATTTAACTTTCCCCGCTAACTGATTTTGTGCTTCATTCATGTAACTACAAACTCATTAAATTGTCAAGTACAGCTAAGAATTTCATATTTATCTTTCTTATATTTTATTTTAAGTATATTTTTTTTTCTATTCATAACTTGTATTAGCCATATTAATCAGTAACATTATTTTTAAAACATCGATACCCTATTTCCAAAGTGCAACAAGTGAGAAGTTGCAGGTTTTAGTTGTGTTTAAGAAATTAACATACATGTATCACTTCCAAAGACCTCTGATTATTGCCATTCATTGAATTCTGGAAGGGCTTTATGCCTTGCAATTAGACTCGGTGCTATTTAAAAATGAAAAATGTTCATACTTTGAATTGTCATTTTGTTGACTTGTTGCACTCTGGAACTAGGGTATCGATATTATATTGTTCTATGTCTTGAATCAATAAACAAAACACGGTATTAAAAAGCTCGTTCAAGGATAATCTGTTAGCTGAAAAGGTACGGATCTTTGTGATATCTCTGTGGGCGAAATTTGTAGTGAGCTGTGTCTATTTTTATCTATAAGCAATCTTCTTAACCACAAATTAATACAATATTCTTAACTTTAATGGTAGTCTAATCACCCTCACGCACTAACAAACCCATGAACATTGACCAATGGCCGTTGTGTGACATTAACATTGCAGACTCGTCAGATAGCTCGTTAGACTATGGCAGTGCCAATGAAGACTCGGCTTCCGCTCCCCGCGACGATAGTCTCATTCTCGCATTCAACGATTTCAACCTAAATACCCCCAAATCCGGTGAGGCTCCTTTCATCATTTGTGGCATTGGATGTGATCTGCAGACCAGTTCTGTTATAGTAACCTCAAATATAGTGACTTTGTATGTTTTAAAAGTGGACATAGTGACTAGGATACTGCAAAGACATTTTTATTTTGTATGTACTGTTTCCATATGGGTAATTGACATTTGTATTTTAATTTTTTTAAATTATTCATTTCTCTATATTATTTAAATTATTGAGAAAAAAACATATGAAATTTTGAGAAATATTTGCATTATTTATGTGGTAATTTCCTGTTGAGAAGTCAAAGCTATTGTACGAGGGTGGTCCGTAAAATAAGTTTCCCTATTTTTTTTCACAATGAAAACCATTTTATTTACAACGAGCAATACATCATTGGAAAGCTTTAACTTTCAGCTATTTTTCTACATAGTCCCCGTTGACTTCGATGCACTTTTTCATCCGGGTCACCATCTTTTTGATTCGCCGGTCATAGAAGTCTCCCGCCAGGCCGTGAAGGTAGCTCAGAACCTCTTCTTTCAGCTCCTCTTCGTTTGCAAAATGCTTTCCACCGAGATGTTTCTTCAAATCAGGGAAGAGATGGTAGTCGCTAGGGGCCAAGTCCGGACGGTATGGTGGGTGTAGGACGATCTCCCATCCGAATTTCTCAATGAGCACGGTGGTGATGCGGGCTGTATGCGGACGAGCGTTGTCCTGATGAAAATGGATTCCATTTGTCAGCATGCCCCTTGCTGACATTTGGGATCATCTCGCTAAGCTCCCGAACCGTCAGTCTTCGATCTGCCAGCATTGCCGCTTCCACTTTTGCAATCGTTTCTTCACTGACCGATTGCCGCCCGGACCGCTGTTCGTCATGGATGTCTGTGCACCCTTCTTTGAATTCCTTGCACCACTTGCGCACCATTTAAACACTCATGCACGTTTCTCCATACACTTCTGTCAGTTGAAAATGAATTTCCGTCACCGAATGGCCTTTG
Organism: Halesus radiatus; assembly: GCA_022606495.2. NCBI lineage: Eukaryota > Metazoa > Arthropoda > Insecta > Trichoptera > Limnephilidae > Halesus > Halesus radiatus. The sequence goes on along the minus strand of JAHDVE020003376.1, from coordinate 335,348 downwards.
GCACACAAAAAACGAATCACGGAGCGTACATCACACCTCGCGGGCGATGCGATCGGGAGCTCCATTCTTTACGGCTGCCAAACCGACACTGAGCGTCACAGCAAGTTCGGCCGGGTGGGGATGTGGAGGGGGAAGACCAAGCTACGATCCAGTGTTGCCGATCCGCGGGCCCGTGGCAAACAGGGAAACTTATTTTACGGACAGCCCTCGTATTTACCAAACAATATACAATGGCGTTTTGGTGCTCTCTCTGAATAATAAATCCTTTTTTTGTCTACTTATGGCAGTATAACATCTCGTTAAGTTAGTGACTAGATAATTAGTAAATAATTGGCTATCTCGCCACAAATGTCCCGGTTCCTTACAGTGTCACTATAACGGAGTTGTGCTGTATGTCCTTTTAGTGGTAACTCCATTGCTAGGTTATAACTTGTAATTATGAACACAGTATGCTTTTGCAATCCTAGATCCCTTAGTAATCAATACAGGGATTCTCTTCCAATATAAACCTTTTTCCTATTTGCTCTATAAGAAACTATTAATATTCATGAAATAAAACTATAATACTGTCTCTTTTGCATCAACTTTTTAGAAAACTGAAGGTTTTATCTCAGTTGTTTTTTGTTCATCAATATTTTGTGTCAATAGAGAGTGTACGAAACAGTGTTTCTTTTTGAAGATTTTGCCCTAAATATCTTTTTTTTGTTGTTATCTCACTTGTGATTTTTCATCTGTGTTGGTTTCCATATTTGTATCAGCATTTTCACTATTAATATTGAACACTGCTTAAACAGCATGGAGCAATACACCATTTGGAATGCGTTTTACTAAATGTTTTCATTCAAAGTTTGTTTAACCGATATAGCACATGCGTTGGAATTGCACAATTTGCCATTGAATGTTTCTAGTAACAAATAAAAAAGTTTATTATATAATTTCTATCAATATTTTCAACTTGAAATAAGTTTTCCAATAGTTCGTAATATATATACCACATTCAGAGTGGTTTAATTTTTCGACAGCAAGCTTGTCATTATATTTTTTAAATGTTGTCTAATTATTTTTGCAATCTTATTATCATTTATAATATTCTTAATTCATCTTATTTTCTTTTGATTTGTTTTAATTATTTTTATTTTATTGTTTTCCTTTCAATCATTGCTTTGGGAAAAGCAGTCAAGAAACATCAAAAGGAGCCTCTGTTTTTAACACCCCATGAAGACCCCCAGAAGCCAGACTTCCAAAACAGCCCAGTTGGACTCAAATGGCCTGATGATAATTCTGTACTGATTGATAACTCAGATTTATCAGCGCCCGTTACGTTATTGCATGAAGATTCTCTACCCTTGCGGAAACAGAAAGTTTTCAATATCCTGACGGAATCATTTGAAACACCTGATTCAAGTATTATCGGTGATCACAATTTGTCAGCCCTTTCGAATTTAAGAGATCAGTGCGAAGTTGGGCAAGATCCACTGAGTATAAGTGTTGAAACTGATGATAATTTAAATCAAAATCTCGGTGAAAGTAATCAATTTCATCACGACGTCTCAGAACTTTTATCGGCGAATAATACTGTTTCTAATATTTCATATGTTCTAAACAAAACAACAGATGTGGACCCCTGCAATAGAGTTGCTAAAGATGATATCGACAACGGTAATTTCGAAATTGCGCAAGATGAAGGGATCGCCATTGTGAATTCTGACGAACGAGAAGAAATTTTCAAGGCATGTGAAATTGATATTCAGGATCTGGAGGATAATGATACGTCCAGTTTGGATACTAAAATTTTGAACACTTCAGATTTTCTTCACAAGGATCACGAATTAGAAAGTGTAACCAAACTAAATTCTACATTTGATAGGAGCATTCCTTCTGCAATAATGAATAATTCGCAAAACGATGATTCGAAAATACAAAATCTTTTTGTTTTGTCAAACTCGATTCATTTAAATAATGGTAATTCTGTTTCTGAGACGGATATTTCAAATAATTTTATCGAACATATGAAGGAGATTTCTGATGTCAGGAATAGTATTAATAACCTTCTCGTTAGTGCCAATAATTCCCTCCACTTGAATGATAGTACAAATAATGTTGTAGATTCGAATAGCCAACCTGAAAACATTGATTCTGAAGGAATTGCTGTTATAGAAGATGAGAATTCAAATAAATCTGTCAATATTAGTGAATATCTTCCAACAGTGGGTCAAAGTGACAGTTTTAACATCCAAAGCTCCGATGAGTCTTGCAAGAGCATTTCTCAGAGTGATATAGATAATTTGTGTAATGCTGAGGAAAAAAAAATTGAAGTACAAGAAACTATTCAAAGTATTGATAATTCAATGCCAATTAATGCAGCTATGAATGTAACATTAAATGTTACAACCACTGAGGTAAACCAAACCAATTATTCCCCTGAAAAGTTGGACTTGAATCAATCCCACAATTCAAGTGCAGGTTTATTAGATCCTTCATTCATAAATGAAGCTGATAGCATTATTGACGGGAAATACGATGGTGATGAGCCAATGGATTGTGACTTTGAACTGTCTTATGTCATTCAAGCCAACTTGCCTTCGGTAGATACAATTGGTACCATTACACAGCAGATTGACCTTGTGAACCCCTTTGAAACAAAAACAAATGTAGCCAACACACCAGAAAGACTTAATTCAATTTCAACTCTTTCCAATTCCATCGTTGTGGAAGGTACAAATGCCAGGTTTGATGGGAAACCTGATCAGTGTGGGGACACTTTCGAACCCATGGAATGTGATGAATCATTCATTACTGATACGGCAATGAAAAACATTATTTTAAATAACTCTAGCCCTGCACCAAATAATTATTTAACGGAAACCAGTGGATTCGGTACAAGAGGAAATGTATTTAATAGTCCAGCATTTGAGAAGACTGTTGAAGGAAATGATTCTTTGACGGAAGCCAGTGGTTTCAGTACAAGAACAAATGTATGTAATAGTCCAGCAATTGAGAAGACTGTTGAAGGAAATGATTCTTTAACGGAAGCCAATGGTTTCACTAAAAGAACAAATGTATGTAATAGTCCAGCAATTGAGAAGACTGTTGAAGGAAATCATTCTTTAACGGAAGCCAGTGGTTTCACTACAAGAACAAATGTATGTAATAGTCCAGCAATTGAGAAGACTATTGAAGGAAATGATTCTTTAACGGAAGCCAGTGGTTTCAGTACAAGAACAAATGTATGTAATAGTCCAGCAATTGAGAAGTCTGTTGAAGAAGATGATTCATCGACAGAAGCCAGTGGTTTCAGTACAAGGACAAATGTATGCAATAGTCCAACATTTGAGAAGACTGTTGAAGGAAACATGATAGAAGTCAATGGTTTTGATACAAGAGCAAATGTACAAAATAGTCCCCCTCAAGTAACTGAGTGTTCTTTGAATATCGAAACTAATGAGCCTTTGACTGAGGCCCGTGGTTTTCTAACAAAAGCTAATGTTTGTAATAGCCCTGCTAAATCGAATGAGAATATTCCGTTCCAAGATAACGGTTTTGAAACCAAATCAAATGTATTTAACACTCCAGAGAAAATATCTTCAGAACCGTCTTCACAAGAAGGCTTTACTACGAAACCCATTCTATTTGAATTAATCGATAATCTGACTCCAACCAAAGAAGTACTTGCTTTAAATGAAGCAGCCAATAAATCTTTGGAGCTTAGCAATTCAAATGAGAATATGGATGCAGATGTAACTATTACCATTTCGGCTCCTTCACCTGATGATGAATCTAAAAACTTGCCTAAACATGAAGAGATTTCTACTGTCAATGGAAACTCAACCGCGGTGGTCGAATCATCTTCATTCATCAATGCGGAAACTATAAATAAGACTACTTTTGTAACTGATAAATCCACTGAACAGAATAGTGGTTCACTTACCTTTGAAATCAAAACCATCGATGCCGCATTGAATTCTATTGAAGAAAGCCATTCTAATGCTCATCAAAATCTGAGTGAGGTGATTGCTATTCTGAATGGCACAGAAACCTTGCCAAATGAATTGGCAGATAATCATTTGATGGCTGATCAAGCGCTGGATGAAGCTTGTGATATCTTGGAAAGTATGAACACATCAATCCCAATCGTACAAAGAACAGAAGCTGAAATAAATGCTACTTTTAATGTTGATTTTTCAATGTCTCATGTAGAGCCTTCAGAGGTCACCCTTGAAGTACAAAGCAACCCAACAATTTCTGAAGAATTGAATTCTATTCATTCAAAGCCAACCGAGTTGGTGATGGATGATACATTTGAAGTCAAAGACAACATTGAAAGTACTGTTTGTGATGATGATGTTGAAGCAAATGTACCTTCAGATGCTTTAAAAACTATTGTTGCTGATAATGAACCAAATGTATCTGCAGACATTTTTGGAACTACTGCTTCTGATGATAAACCAATTGTACCTTCAGATATTATTGAAACTATTGTCGGTGATAATATACCTTCAGATATTATTGAAACTGTTGTAGATGATAATGAACCAAATGTGCCTTCGGGTGTTATTGAAAGTGATATTCTTGATAACGATTTGGACGGGTTAGAATCAGACAGTGACACAATCAGCGCTTGTTCTTCGGTTCCATCTGAATTCAATCCCTTCGAAACTAGATGTAAAATCAAAAATACCCCAGATCGGGAAATCGATACTACCATAACGGTTGATATAAATGTGCCCGAGGTTGAAACTCCACTCGATTCTACTTTAATCATTGAAAAGAAACAAGTGAAAAAGGTTGCGGCGAACCAATCGATGAATTCCAGCAAGCCTGTCAACCAGATGACCAACAAAACTCAAAATCCTGCCAATAAACCAGACAGTGTATCACAATTGATGACCAACATTTTGACAGACGATCAATGCAACGCTAACATCTCATCGTTCAACATGTCTATTGCGAATGGCGACTTTGTAAAAAACTCAACGAATTTCAAGAACAATTTGGAGAGGATAAACGATATGTCCCCTGAGAATGTCGAAACCACTCCAAAATCAGCCAACGTTGCCAGGAGCGACTCTTGCAAGTTAAATACGTCAGATCACACCTTCGCGTCGCCAGTTCCTCGCAGAGTAAATCAACTATCCAAGAGGAATGCTGGCGTCAAAGTCCAGAAGGTCAAGAATCTCTCTCCGATGTCTCGGTGTGGTGACCTGATGGGCATGTCACCTGTATCTCACAATGATGATGAGCAAGGCTCGCCACAGGATAGGCCCGCTGATTTCTTGACCGGAGACAGCAACTTCCAATATTCTCATGTGATCGATGATGACATGGAGGATGAATTTAAAATGCCTGGGGAATGTGAGTTTTTTTTTTAAACTTTTCCATTATTTAACCCTTTAAATTTTCAAATTTATTTCTATATTATGATTGTTCTATTCTATTGACATTATTATTTGGCAATGTTATTAGAGGTTGTCGATGTGCTTTTGTTTCTTGCCTTGTTACTAACATTTCAACGGTTCCAATGAACAATGTCGGATGTACAAAAATCGTAAATTTGCATTAAAGCTGTAGTAGTTGCGATAATATAGTTTTGCAATTAAATAAACAAGGGTTTATGCGAAATATCAACAACAACACCATATTCCTTTATCTCAAAAATAAAAAAAGTTGACGTGAGACTCTAAATATGTAGATATGAAACATTAACCAGCTCTAAAAAGAAGTTTCCATTTGCACATCCGACATTGTCCGTTGGGACTGTCGATTTTATCCGTAGAAATTATTGCATTGGTGATGGACAATCTTCTCCCCTCCTTGATTAGTATCTTAATTATTAGAAATAGAGCTGTTTCCCTTAATTCATTATCCTTTGAATCGACAATTCACAAGCATTAGTTTAATCAAGTTTTTTTATAAATCTAATAATTTTCCTTGAAAGCCCACTTCTATTTGCAAATGAGTTTTCCAACTTCATTTATATAACTACATTCCTTCTCCTTTGTAAACGATTTTATTTAAGGGGGAGAGGGACTCCAAAAGGGATTATTTATTAATACAAAATACTGATAATATTATTACACTTTACGATAAACATAATGTTTTATAACGAGAAAAATATTTATTATATATTTTCATAAATTTATATGGCGTATGCAAAATTTAAAAATATGTAATAAATATTATTCTCTTTAAAAACATTATATTTATCATATTGCGTAATAATATTATCATTATTTCGAATTAATAAATAATCCCTCTCGACATCCCTCAACATTAAATGCACATTCCTTAATAAATTATAACCAATGTTTGAACTATTTGGTAGGTAAGTGAGTTGTACATTTTGTTTGTAGTAATTGAAGTAATATGTGTTTTTTTGTGTTATTGTATATTGGATTAAAACCAAACCAAACTTAATTCAAATGCACTATAGATTTTCGCACATGGATTGAACAATATTATAACATATTTGTGTGTACATATTTTTTTTTCAGATGGTCAATGGTTTATTCAAGATGTGTAATTTGAATATACAGAGAAATGTTTTTATAAAATATGATGTTGAATATTTTAATTGTGCTGCTATTTATTTACGCAAGTGCTTATTTTTATGACGTAACTTTGTATATTTATATACCGGTGCATACACTGATGAACAATTTGATTCCTTTCAAAATAATCTTTGAAGAAATATTTAAATAATTTGTTTGATTGTTTATACAAAATGTTTTTTCTGCAGCAATAATGGGTCAGATTGTTGGATCAACTCAGTGAACATAGTTAGGTAAAGTTAGGGTTATCCATTTCTTCATCCCTTAATCCCTTCACCTTCCTTGCTTTCCTTCCAGATCCCACCCCACTCCTCCCAAACCTAATAGGAGACTCCTCTCTAGGGTTGGGAGCGGGGGATCAGCCCCTATCCTCGTCACTCCAAGCGTTCCAGCTGTGGAATGGCGATGCACCACCACCCTTCCCTCCCATGAGACTTCTTCACCAGCTAGGTAAATAAACAAATTCATACATATACACTAAAGGTTCCAGGGTTTCCTGGTCGTAGGACAAATAGGTTTTGCTAGATTCGTTCTGATCTGTTAATTAAGTGGTTTAATGGACAAAATAAGAGACCCCTTTTTGAAGTATCAGCAACAAAAATTCGTATAATCGCCATGAAAATTTAGATAAAAAGGCTGGGTGCCTTGATATGCAGGATACGTGAAAAAATATAAATTTAAGTTGGTAAATTTTTTGCACGGTACATGGTTATTGGAGAAAGCCAGTAAACCATTAAATTACAGCGTGTCCTTGTGTGCTGTGGAAGAATTGTTATTTTTATTGTAATTTAATGATATATTTCATTGACAATTTAAACGAAATGTTGAAAAGGAAAATGCCTCGACTTTCGAAATTATTTTTTCTACCGCCATTACTGCCATCTGTTGTTCAATGCCAATAACACGTTCTGAATCTGAGCCCCAAAATACGACATTATTTTAGTTCACATGAAAATTGAGATGAGCAATCTTTTCTAAATTCGATATTCTTTCTGGAATCAAAAATATATAAAATGTGTAATGTAAAATGAATGCCTCTAATATTATAAATATTATTATTTGATTGTCAGAAATATCAGTGATTATTTTTTGTAACAATGCTCTTCCTGAATTTTTATGTGTATGAGTGTGCCAGTAGTCTTTGCGCCCTACGCACAAAATTCTGGCCTATTTTTTAAAAAGAAAAACCACATTTTTTAAATTTTGATTTTATTAATTTACAAGCTAAATTTCCTAGGATTCCTTCGAATACCAAATTATCGACATAAATACTACAACTATTTTTATTATCAACTATACACGGAGACGTTATGGAATATTGGGGGTGCTGTGTGGAGGGTTATTTTAAGAAAAATGCGAAGTGAATTTGGGGTGTCTTATGTTGTAGGATGGAGGAAAAAAAAATTTGAAAAATGTGTCTACATACGGAGATATTATAAAATATTTGGGGATGCTGTGTGGAGGGTTATTTGGAAAATGCTAAGTGAATTTGGGGTGTCTTATGTTGTAGGAGGGAGGAAAAACAAATTTGATAAATATTTTCATACTAAGTTCGTACGAGAATTAGTCGTGAAAAAGAACCATTTTCTCGTAAAAAATATCACACGGTACTTTTGTTGCAGACTCACTTGGCATGTCCCCCCTGCTATATACCGATGCGATTTCATTTAAATTTTCTTTTATTCTTATTTTAACAATAATTTTTTCAAATTATTTGATAATTTCAATAAGAAACTGCGTCATTTAAAATGGAGGGCACTAAAACTAATTTCAATTATCCATAAAAAATCTTTTACTGCAACTTTATCGGTTTTCTCGTTCGTGTGCGTCAGTAAATTGTAAACAACCTACGCTTTATATGTTCCCATGACGTCATGCATCGGACCACACAACCCCAACCCATCAATTTCAAGTTCGCGCCCACTGCAGCATTTTACTAAATAACGCCGAGTACACGTTCTAAATCCAATCGTTTCCAATAAACAAACAATCGTGGATCATCATGGGGGTTGATAGTCTTGCGCAGACCGACATACTTATCTGTGCAGTCCGGCTTGTTGCTAGTGTAGATTTTGTGGATACAAAAATATGGATGTACCGGTGACCGGATAAATTAACATACTTCAAAGGTGATATAAAGTCAAAAAGTAAAAATAAATTAAAAAAACTAGCCCGAAAACCTAATCTAACCTAACCGAACAAATTATTAATTTTATGTTTTTTTTCTTCATAGTTTTAATGACTAACTTTTAAAAAGTGTGTTGATTCACACATGTGTTGATTTATCAGGGAACCAAAAAGATGTATGTATAGATTTTAAAAATAGTTGGTTTGTCCCTATTTTGACCGCCTGCACAGATAACCTTGTAGATCTGTAAACACAACATAATTACCTGATGATTTTTCTTATCGACGTAGAACAACTTCCTTACGTAACCTAATCTACTTTATTATAATTTATTAGTGTTGTCCTTGAACTTGAATAATTCTGCGCGTGTTTTCATGCTCTAAAGTTTGCATAAAATTTCATAAGACATTGGTAGGTGTGAAGCTAATAAGAACCATGTTATTTTATTTATTTTTCGCGTAAGTGAGGATATTTCTGCACCTCATCGGGAATCAAAGCCTCAACCTCCTGATCCCAAGTCAATTTATTATTTAACAATGCTAGCACATAGATATGCCCCAACGTGCAAGGGAAAAAAACCCAAATAGGAGCGGCGAGCTTTGCGTGCCGCCAATTTAAGTAAAATAATAAATAAGCGAAAAGGCTCGGCTTGATTACAAAAACCGAAAATAACGCCAAGTAAACGTGGACGGCCGCGAACTAGACTGGTGCCAAAATGGGTGATCTTTGCTTCCGGTCGTCGAAATGGTACGTTAGGGCAAGTCTATTCATTCAGTGGATGGTATTTATTATATTTTGTTTATAATAACTAATTCATAGCTCAACTTGAAATGAACACGATTTACAAAATAACAAATGTTATTTCGAGCCGTTATTTGAGTTATCTCTGCGTGTTTAGGGTTCATAAAATTAATTTTAACAACATTAGGATTCTCGTTCATTTCACAACCATTTTATACAGGGGCGTCGTTACCCGAGACTGTATGTCTTCAATCATAATAATGCGTAACATAATTCACAAAACCGAACTATTTAGTAGACAAAAAAATAATCACCAGGATGGCTCATTGGAAGATTGATTTATGTTTAAAAGATCGCAATGGTTCAAGTGCATATTTCTTACTTTAACCAAACGGTGCTCAAAAATTAGTTGTATGTAATAATATTTGACAATTTTTTGTTTGTTTTTTTGTTTTTTTTTTTTTTTTTTTTTTTTTAATTTTTTTATTTATTTCACGCTTTGTAAGTATTTGGCAAAGTGAGTAGCTTGGTGTTGCCGTAGTTTTATATGTTTAATAATATAAACGTTTATATTACAAACTTGGCCCAGCGGGCAGGTCGCAATACCAACATCGCATCTGGTTGCACGTGTACTGAAGTACTCTACCTATAACTTTTGTTTGCCGCCCGTTTTCCACGGTTTCCATTTAGAATTAGGATTTTAACAGTTTCTGCCAATTGGTCTTGGAACACGCCGAACGGCTTAAGTTTTACTGCGGGCGATGAAATAATTCCTAGCAGCAGGTACCCGCTTCTGCATTTGATCGACTTCTCACTAATCGCCATTTGCGTTTCACACTGATAAACCTTAGTAAGGAATATTTCCATTTTATATTGTTTTACCACATTTTTGTAAAAAAATCAATTCTAGTTTGGAAAAGAAACTTGTTGCATATAAACTATTTTCAATAAATTAATTAAAAATAACTTTGTAAACACCACTTTTTTATATATTAACGTCAACATATTTCGAAAGCGAAGCTTTCCTCATCAGGACATACAGAATATTAAAAAAAATAATAATGTCAAGTATAGTCAAATGATAAACATAGAACACAATAATGTAAGAATACACAAATAATAAACAAAAACAAAAAGTGATTAAGTAGGTGAGCAATAAATTCAAAATGTCCATATTAAAATATTGTAAAACATTGAATAACAAATTTACATTAAACAAGAAATTATTTTTATTATTAATATAAATAAAATCCAGAAAATAAATAGGCATAAAAATAAAATAGTAATGATTATTATTATTAAGATGTATATGAATAATATTTAAGAAGAAATAGTTATTAATATGAAAATAAATTGAAGAGATATAGCTATTTCTAATTTTTCCCATATAAAAAAGGTTGAAATTGTTACATATTAATTTATGTACCCCCGATTTATTTAAAATATCAAAAACTATTTTCGTCTAGTGGTTTTTTGCTGACGCGTGACTGTAACACGGTCATTTGGTGAGTCACTCAATGTCACCCACGATACGCCTCAAGAAAATTCGTTCATATAATATGTATTTTATTTTAAATTTATTTTAGAAGACTTCGGTGTAATTTCTTCGTTGTGACTTAGTAAATGAACGTGCATTTTCTCTTGTCTCCGGATTCGAAGTCAGATGCGTGACGACCTCGGTAGCGTAATGGTATCCGCATTTGAATTTTACCTTTATTCCTGCAATATAAGTTATTTCGATCAATTGATTTTATTCGTTTATTTGAACATTTTAACCTAAGTCGTTCTTTATGAATCTATCCGTGATGTCGTTCAACGGAGTATTGCGAGAGATAGCGAATCGTTCATACTCAAATATCAATTTATTTTCGCCCTTTAGGGCTTTTTCGTAAACAAATTACATTTGTAGGTAAGTATGTGGTTTGTAAAAAGAGCGAAGTAAAAATAATAGTGATAGTATCACCAACTGTGCTGCCAGATGTGTTTTTGTGACTTTACTATATTTGATTTACACATGTAATAAACATAAATAACCCCGATAAAATGGCTTTACCAAATTTGCACATAAATATGACGAATATGAAACCGTCGAACTTGGAAAAGTTAGTAGGAATTACCTAGAATCTAAAAGGTAAGATACCTATCGAATCTAATAATGATAATATTAACTAGGGCACACATTATTTAAGATACCTATCGAATCTAATAATGATAATATTAACTAGGGCACACATTATTTAGCGATAAAAATTAAAAGTCGCGGCCTATTTCTCACATGACCCACCTCAAGTATTTAGTTAACTTGCTCATGTCATCTCTTCGTTATCCACATATTTTTAGTCTCCTTCAACGGAAGCAATCTTCCCAACAAACCTTCCATTGGTATACTCGGTGTACCTTTAAGTGACCAGCTCAGGTACGGGGGCTCCATCGAAGTCAGTCAAGTTTGCCTTCCAGAAACTGGACGTACTGTACGTACAGGGCCCGCTGCAACTACTGACCCTGTATACATCGCACGTGCGCACTGTTCTCTGGAGCCCCAAAATGCCTGAAAAACCCTTGATTCTGTGCATAAACGGGCGGTCCGTTTAATAGATTCCCTTATCTTGACAAACGAAGTACAATCTTTAGAACACCGGTATTTCAATGGAAGATGTTCTGAGGAACTAGCGTTATTAATCTCTTCGGCACCGGTGCATAGTCAGAAAACATGCCAAACGCGCGCCCAATATTTGTACACGGTTGACATTGCTCGCATAAGAACGGGTCGTTTCTACGACTCGTTATTGAGTTCAACGGCCCGGCTGTGGAACGATTTGCTTGGCTCTGTGTTTCCTCACTCCTAAAACATGGATTTTCTTCAAGACCCATGTTCACTCCTTCCTCTCCTCAAAAATACCCTCCACACAGCATCCTTAAAGATGACAGGTCCTGAGGGAAATTATAGCCTCGTGTTTGGGATCAATTTATTTTAGTTTTTTTTTTTATATGTTTTTCTACCCAATATGAAATAGTGTAGGGTTGGTTGTAGCACAAGAAGAATAAAAACAAATCTGTAATCGCACGTATTCGTAATGCATTAAAAATCTCACTGCAACTTATACAAATGTTGCATGTCGTTTGCTACCGCAATGCAGAATGGCATAATCTCGAACCACTGAACACATAAATTCAAGAAGTGTGATCTATACTGATTTAAAAGAAAATTATCGCTAATATTCGACAGCTAGGCTCCAGACAGGCAAATAAATTACATTTTTGTTCAAGAAAGAATTTCGATATTTGCAAATGTTTGATCAATTTCACCGAATGTAAGGAAAATCTGACCTTACTTTGGGCAAACGGACATGCTCATGTCACACGTCTATCGATGTATCTCTTCAGTGCCTCAAACTGATTTTGCGGCAAAATTAAAAAAATAGGTGGGTAGGTACCTAACCTACCTACCGAGACGGAATTTAATTTATACGAGGATTAATAAAATTCCAAATTATTGCGGCGTTGGCGAACTCCGTAGCGTAACGACGGAGGTATTTGACTTTGAGTCGGCAGGTTGCGAGTTCGATTCCCGCCGCAGCGCTAACGTAATTATGATTTAGGTTGGCGGAGCGGAAAGATCTCTCAAGACTCTTGGCTTAGTGGTCACTGGTTCGAAACCTGGCACACAGCGAATTAAGTTTAATTTACATTGTTTTTTTTTCACGCGTACAATCTAAAATAGATAAGAAGTCAATTTGCGGTTCGTTGTTGAGTGCAGCATGGAACACCGTTCAGAATAGATCATTGGTGAGTGGAAGATATTCTCAGTATCGCCCTGGTGAAAGAGCACCACTCAGAATTGAAACGTTGGTTGAAATGGCTTTAGCCGTGCTTGGTGACCAGTTCTTAATAGCCAGGTATTTCCCCACCTTCCTCGTTCCCATCCCTTCCTCCACCATTACATTCATCTTCACAACATACCCCAATTAGGGATGCCATTATCTCACTGGCCCCAAATGGTTGGTTCTATTGTACGGTATTCAAATAAATATTGTACATAAAAATTGCTTGAAATCGCTTTAGTTATGATTAGTGACTAGATATGAATAGCAAGAATCTTCCCAACTTCCCTCTTTCCCTTCCCGACTTCATTCGACCTCACATAATTTCAGTTTAATTTGGAATGCCGTAGCCTTCTGGCCTCAGGCCAGTTTGGTTGGTTTCACATAAAACTGATGTAAATACATATAGGATACGATATTTACCCATATAAAAAGAAAAATGTTTTCTTTATATGTAATTTAAACAAATTTTGTAATTCTTTTCTGTTCTACCTGTTTTCTGGTTATGTACTTTAAAGCTGATTGCGTAATTATTTATCGAAAATTAAATGAGCAATTTCTTAAAATTTTGAAAATAATCTTGATTCATGTGGAACCCCGCGATATCAGAAACACACACAAACTCACCTTCCACATAAAACCATTACATTGCATCAATACCACCGCAATAACTTTATCTATCCACGCATTATACCGCGCGCAGCGGAAACCGCACGATGGTCTGGTCTCCCTCGCACTTGGTCATTATGGCTTTAACGGCACCGATGACTCGATTGCTGCGGTCTGTCTGCAAGTCTAGACTCGTCGCGATCGATACCACTTGTGGAAAGGGAGCAAGAGTTTATTAACTCTTAAATTTCATGCTTGCTTTTGAGTTGGTTCTTTTTGTGCGGTGTGTGGCGGCTGGAGATTTTAATGGTCTCATTGGGACCGTTAACGAGCAATTGTTTCAAATTGCATTTCCGAAATCTTCAATGGAAGTCTTTATAAAAAAGTAGTTGAAAAATGTATTTTACAATTTATTTTTATATCTGGGAAAACTTTGTAATAAAAAATGCTTCTTTACTTGTAAAATTATGTTTGCCATTTTCACTATCTTAAAGTAAGCCCTGCTGTCATAGAGATTTACAAATGACGTATCATGCATTTAATATTAAATTTAGTGAGGTATTTTTTACCAAAGACGACGTCATCCTGAGACATTTTATCTTTGGCTTTTTGGCAAGTATTTATTGAATTTACTTTCATTAAATTCACTAGGCAAGAGTTTTTGTACACTTCTGATCTCACTACAAGAATTATGACTGCATAATTATTTTAACATTATGACTGTGGATAATGTTAGGCTGAGAAGTCGGGTCATGCTACCTATGTTTTTTTAATCATTATTACATTTCTTAATTGGGTCTAAAAAAATGGTGAGACGGTCCTAGGTAGCTTAATTCAGAATTATTTATTCTGTTTCTTCTGCAGTGTCTCTTCATCACTCTTATTTATTTCATCTTCTCGAGTTTACTCTTCTATTACTATTGCATATCCCCAATCTATCCAAACAAAATCCGTTGGCGCGAGAGAGAAAGACGGCAGTTGAATGGACACCGTCTTTGCTGGGTAAACCGTTCGCCCGTATAGTGAAGCTATTCCCTCGGTTGTGCCGCATCTAGCAACGTGTACGAATGAGTCAGTATCCGTCAGGACTTCGCGAGTGGTGTACGCGTTTTCTGCTCCGAGCAAATCTGTTTAAAAATTGTGATTTTGTGCTACTAAATCGCCGATAGAAACGCTTGAACGTGGTCAATCAAATGTGTTACTCGCCCACGACGCTTGGATCTATTTTTTTGTGGAGAACCTAACGGTATTTAGCACGTTTTGTTATTATTGTTATCTGACAACACCCGAGCTCGAAACTTCATAACTTGCTGCTGTCTCTTCTTTGTATCGCAATCTACTGTTTTATTATTGTGGCTGTGTTTGTGTGTTTAGAAACATGCCCTGAAATGGTTGAATGACTGTTTACACTTTTGAGGAATGTTGAATGTTTCTAATCTTTTGTACGCCTTTCTTCTTACTCGAAATAGAACGTGATATATGATAGTGTAATGTACTACTGGATTCTCAGACTGTACTGTCATATAATTCTCTTTATGCTGGTTATTTTAATTCTTTAAACAATTCACATTCACATAAACATTGTTTAGAAACATATTCTGCAATTGTTTATGACTGTTTTTTTTTAACCTTTGAATTACTTACTTCCAATCAATCTATACGATATTTATTTCAAACTCGAAATAGAATAATATTTATAATAATGTACACCAGATTCTCAGACAGTACTGTCTTTTTATTCATTCGAATATTCCGGACAATTCACATTCATATAATATAAACAGTGTTTAGAAATATGGGCATTCTCTGGGTATAATAATGTATATTGTATTAAATATACTTATTGGATTCTCAGACGATATCTACCTTATTTAATATATTTATATATCCCGGACATTCCTTTCATTTCTAATGATCTCGATTAATCAACCCCCAAGTGTTCATAACTATTGTCCAAGTTTTTTTGTTCGCTTCTCACTGTGCAGTAACAAAAATGTGCTACGTTGCATCCCATCTTTCTAACCGACGTAATTAATAATAACGCGGTCTTTGAAAATAATTAATTTTGAAAATGACTGCTTTGAATGCGGACCTCACTTCGTACGTGCTTACACAATGCACATATGGTCCAACATTTGTTTTCCTGACAGATAAAACTGGCGAGTGTTTTAAAAGTGTCTTCACTATATTAAAAAAAAAATCTTCCTGCGATTTATAATGTTGCGGTTTTGGACATTGTGGCTTATCGCAAAACCTCTTAAACCATTTTGAAATTTGAATGTCTCCTCGTATCCGAGAAGTTATCGCCAGTTCTCGGCACTCGGCACTCGGCACTCGCACTGCAGTAATTTTAAAGAAGACAATGAGTAATATAACGTACGAAATAATAATTATAATTTGTCTCTTGAGGAACTTTGCGCGCTTGATGAAGTCATCCGCCGGAAGACACGTGACCATCTGACGTTTCTGCGAGGCGTCGCGCGTAATCAGCTGTCAAAAATAACTCACTTCGCAAAAAATGTCAAACCGTTTATATTGACACGTTTTTAGTGCAATACTAAACGGCATTAACTTTTTAATTTTTCTCTTTTCGCGTTTCTGTCTGAACTTTACCGTGTCTAGTACTTTGTGCAGTAATTTTCCACATTTTCAAAAGAGACGTTGATAGCGTTTTAATATGAAAACTGCTCGTTTAACGGATTGCCTTCTTTCTGCTGATACTTAATTTACAGGTAATTACAATTTATCGTGAGGTCACGCAAACATTTTCCTTTAGTGTGAATAAAGTAGAACTAATTTGGCAACTAAAGTAAACAAATAGATTATTCATAATTATCTATATGCACTTACTCAACTTTTGAACAAGGTCACGATAAGGTATCATTTAATTTAATTTAATAAATAAGAATATTTATTCGTATGACTGTTTTCTTGGGTAAATAGAAAGCCACTGATTGCTTAGAAGTTATCTCGTAAATTACCCAGAGGTAATGGAATATATTAAACATCGCTTATGTGTCAACTTAAAAGCTCATTAGTAAGGTCCGGAAGCTTGCGGTAATTTCTAAGAAACCTGGGACTTTTTAAACGGTTTGGGAAATGATGATTTAAATTTTATAGGTTTATAAAACTAAATAATCAGTACCTACCCACTATTTTACAAGTTGTAATAAATAATATATTTTTCAATCGTTTTTCTATGTCCGTTTTCGTGTTTTTCAAAACTGTCAAACAAAGAATCGAAAAATATGCAGATGACAGGTACTAAAGGCTGAAAAGCTGTAAGGAAAATTAATCCTACGAAATTAACGATAATAGAAACGTATTTTTCATGAATTTTCTAAGGAACTTGTACGCCCATTTATTCAGTTGGCCACAGCAATCAGCGGAAGGTGATAATAAAATATCCATTTTCAAATATTCCATGAAAAACTACACACATCCTACCTCTGGCCATAGAGCAATGCACGCCACTGGTACCCGCCTATTTCGTTTTCATAAATCATAAAAAAAGCTTGGGGTTTGATTTAAACTTATTTTTATATGTAGGTAATCTATGTAGAGTTCTGTTATATACTACATTTGCGTTCTTGTCTTTCTGGTAATATTTTTTTCACCATTATTTTAGCATTTTATCTTGATATCTAAAAACACGCTTTTTATCCGAATATTAATTTTGGCTTCTCCACAAATTGTTTAAAAAACACATAATTTCCATAAACAGCCTTTTACTGCATTCGAAGATCTTTCGAAACTAATTCAAGTATGTATTTTACGTTATTTTTTTTTGTTATATAATCGTATGCTTTTATAAAAAAATGTTTTTGTTACCCAGCGGAGTTTGAATTTTAATTAACAGTTTAAACATCCCGTGTTTTTCGTACTTGTGAATAAAATTATTATTTAGGTACCGAGAAAGAATGTTCGTAAAATGTTTACTTTGGACGATGAAGTATTGTGGAACAACGCGATGCAGGTTATCATGTTCAAATGAGATTTTAATTTCGAAATTTACAATTTTCATTCCCAAACTGTAATTCGGCTTAGGCCCTTTACCCCTTAATTAACAGTTTATGAATATTATATACGGTGTCTGGAAACTAGGGGTACAAACGGGAACCTGGTGAATCTACATCACATAGAGGAGCCTAAAAAACTAAAGACAACAAACAGCTAATACAGACCATTTTTTCTAATTTGGCCTTAAAAATTCCTACTTCGGACTCGTTAAATGTGATTTAGATTCCACCAGTTTCCCGCTTGTACCACTAGTTTCTGGACACCATGTACACATTCTCGCCATGGTTTCATCTATAAATAGCAAACGCACTTCTTAACAAGAACCTCTCAACCCTTTCCTTTCACTCAATCATCATAATAATAATAATAATTGGATGATTTGTATAGCGCCATTTTTGTGAAAAATCACCTCAAGGGCGCTTCCTTCATTCCTTTCGGCTAGAAACACCCTCAATTATTAGGGTTGTTATAATTATCATAATCCCACTGGTTTCGGGTTTATATTGAAATTGTAGATCAGAACAACCCGGAAGTTATCCTTATTATCTTATCTACTTTTATCATAATATGATAACGTTATCACATTTATCTAATCTTTCGGTCATTACGAAGGTACCTACCTAACAAAGCCCTACTGTCACTATTCTACGGTTAGATTCAAAATCTTTAACTACCAACCCTTACCCAACAGTCACTACTCAAATGATAACGTATTATACCCATAACAATTTTCGATATATGTATAAAAATAGATATATTTAATTTCTTTACATAATATTATTTGCTTTATTTTAGTTAAAGAATTTCCCGAATTATTTTGTTTTCGTTACAAGAATTTTTATAGGCACTTTGAACGACCGAGACTACGCGACTGGTGACAAACGGAATTCCTTTGCGGATCACCTTGAAACAACATCTTGAACATTCATAGCATTCGTACTTAAATATACATTACACTGTTTCTATCTCCATCTCCATCACGCCTTCTGTGGCGCCTGTGCCGCATTTCCGGCTTAAGATGCGACACATTCATTCATTTGAATTTTTTCGACAATTAATAAAGTACCCACTGAAAATACATATATATATTTAAATGCACATGTGGTGCATTGTGATTCGCCGTCGACTGCGTAATATCATACTGGTTTATCTCCCGTTCTGCCGGACTAGCTCTTTCGCGGTGTCGGCATGCCCGGGAGCGTAATATTCTCGTTGAATTGAATCGCTTCGATTTATTTTGTATCGGTCAAGTTGCATTCAATCGGTTAGCGTTTTTGGTGCTGATAAAATAACACCTCTCTTTTTTTTTATCCTCGCAAGCTGTTCTTCCTCACATTCATATTTTTACCTGTCTCTAGCATTTGCGTGCAGTCAGTAAGAAATTGTATTCTCATTTATTCGGTTAACCATAAAAATCAGCGGAAAATAATAATTCAATGGCTGTTTTTAAATAATCACTGCAAAATTCGTACCCAAACTAGAAAAGCTACATACAGCCTATCTTTGGTCGTAGAGCAATGCACGCCACTGGTCATTAGGTATGTTGTTTTTAATTTGCAGCAAATTTGTAGATACATCGTGAACAAACTTGCGACAAAATTACCTTAAATGGGTTAGGAAATTGAAGGAAAAGTTTTAAAATTGTGAAAAACTCGAACGTGACTCTGAAGAAATGAAATTCTTATCGCGTATAAAAAAAAACTTTTTGGCTTCTCTGCCTACTCCTGCAATATTTGCAGGTTGCGTTTTTATGTGGCACAGTTCAAGCGTAATATGACCGAAACCATTTAACAAATGTTTGCATTGCTGTATTCCGATCTAATTTAGATATGTATGACCTCGCATTAAGTAAATATTAAAATTGCGAAGTAAATCGCTTTCGACATATGGTGCGCTGCGCGTAACGTTTGGAAAATACGCCAGCCCACATTGCAATTCCCATGTTTTGGAAACGATTCAAATACTCGAGTCATATACAATTTGGCGTAGCCTCTTCTCGCATCTCAGCTATTTCCCTGTACTGTTATATAATTTCCACTGAGATGAAACTTTTCCGCACATGGGAAATGTGTCGGCCAGACAATAAAGCCACGCGAAATCCGATAAAATCGCAGTGGTGTAACTAGAGTACTTCAGGCCCTCGCCCGAGTGTTACCGTAGCTTTTCTCCTGTTATTCCCTTTTTAAGTAACGAATTGTGGGTTGAAAGTAACGGTTATTAGAAGCCTCTGGAAATGAAAAATATGACGTAGTTTTTAGAATCTCGCGTGATATTAAATTCGGCATTATTTTTGATGAAAAATGATTTTAGTTTGTTGACTTTCCGTAGGGTATTGACCCCGAAGGCTACCGAGACGGCACTGGAATCTTATATTTCAGAATTCTTTCAAATATACGTGATTAATAAACATTTACGATTTCTATTTGGTGATTTTATCACGCGTTTTATAATAATAATTAGATGATTTGTATAGCGCCGTTTTTATGAAAAATCACCTCAAGGGTGCTGTACAAATATTACTTCCTATTCTGTATCTAATTATGTACAGACAGATACAGAAAAACATACTTGCCTGGCAGGTCGCTTCAAATGAACACAGTTTTAGTAGAAAATTTACGCTTAGAGATGATACGAATTTTACAGTTGATATTTTATCCTCCTTTTCTATTGATGTTTCATTTATTAGAAGATTGATGGCACAAGAAGAGTTAATATTTATAATTTTTGGGGCTGGAGAATATTTATAAAATGGCCTTAAAAAGCGTAAGGAGTTTTTAATTTAGTTATTCAGTGTTGTGGGCTATGGACGCATTTGCGCACCGATGCGTGCTTTTTAAGTATAAAAGTATATATTTAATGTTTAAGAATATGCACTGCTCGTCTAGACGCTTTTGATTTATGTTAAGATGTACATTTTATTGCATTAATCCCCCCGTCTCTACCGAATTGAACAATTGGATACGCGGAAAAAATTTCACATGTTTTATGGTTTGCATTTGCCAATTTCCAAAATAAATTCGTTCTTTTTGAATCCATAGTATGTTTTTGATATTTTTCTTGCTACACACATAACAATCGCATTTGACGCATATCAAAGGTATTTCTTACTCTAATGCTTTTAACATCAATGACTTGTCGGAGTAAAATCATTCTATTAAGAGTTAGGTTCATACATGAATATGGATAGACAACAACATCTCTTATTTTTAACCTTACACTGTTACACATTTGACACTCTTCAAGGTTTTATATTTACATTAGCGTTAGCTATTATTGACTTAGTATTATGTAGGTCACTTGATATGAAATACAAATAAATAATTGATACGCCTACCTGTTGCTCGCACGAGGTTTCTTATTACACAATAATCGAGATAACGCTCAGGTGTTTCTTACCGAGTTCATAATAGCGTGTAAGCAGTGATTAGGTAGCATTTTTGTAACTTTTTTTACGATGCTAATATCGATGCATCAATCAAAAATCATAGTCACTCAACCATAAGCACCAATGCATTAAGAATTCATGGCGGTACCTGCGTATATTTTATGTGTAATTAATTTATTAATTTTTGTATAACCATATCTATTTATTCATTTTCGGGAAATCAACCGTTAACTTTATTTTTTTTAAAGAAAGACAAACATTTCCGGGTTACGAATAACCTAACTTTTTTTTTAAAATTTAATAAATCAAATTTAATAATGTTATTAAGTTCTGCAAGTATTTTAGTTTTTATTATTGTGACAGCTGTTTCGGCTTTCTAGGCCATTTTCAAACTACCTACCCGAGTACGTGTATTGAGTAATACACCAAAAATATAACCATCTATGGATTTCCTCCTTATGACATTACCTAATAAGGCAAGATGTAAAAATAAATTACATTCAAAATAATCAAATTATATAAAATAAAAAATCGCTCGTAGCAAGTACAAGAAAAAATTTAATTATATTACTAATTTCTTATTCAGGTGGTATCTGAAGATGTCCACATATCATATTATAATAAGACAGGATATAAAATAAATTATATGAATATTAAATTGTACTTTGTATGAAAGTTATTGGATATGGTAAGATTTCGAACATTTCGGTGTTTATTCTCAAGGGTTTCCCTTTGAAATACACTTTGTAAAATTGTTTCAGTAAATTCTCACTTATAATAATCGGTCGGGAATAAATTATTGTGTAATTTAAAAATGTTGTTTTGTGTCTAAAGTAAATAAAGAAACCGCCGAATTGCAAATAGAAAAATACGAGATATATGTGACTGTCCTAAAACGGGATTTGTTTCTATTTGGGCAGTCAAGCAACAGTAGTTTCTTACACTTTATTATTAAATAATGTGTTTCAAATAAATTAAAATATATATATATATATTAAATGTAGGTATGGTACTACGCCGAGAGCTCTATTGTACGCTCTATTTCTGTTGTATAGGTCGTTTATGAGAAAGAGTAAATTTTCAAAGTGAATCGGTTATTAACAGGCGCGAATATTACTTTACCAGAAATCGTTCATTTTTCCTATTGTGGATTTCAATGTGCTGTACATCTTTTCTCACTAAAGCCTCTTTCTCGAATTCTGTAATAGCTCAAAAAGTCGTACACCAGAACCAAAACGAAAGTTATTTTGATAATACAACCTGTTTCGTTCTCTTTTTAGTGGTACAATTCAAGAGAATGCTCCCCATTTCTCATAATGTAAATATGTTGACCCTTTTTGGGTGCCGAGTTTCGTCCTCCCTGAGCCAGTGTATCGTTGGGATAGAAATTGTTGTTCCTTTAATACTATGAATAATGTGACACCGTATCGTAGGTCCTAGTCAATCCTTGTTAACGTGGGTTACATCGGTCGCTTCTCGGAAATACCACTCAAATTCTGGTACCGAGAATGCGCAATATCGGCCCGTCATCCCTTTATTACTCTATTTGGCGCTTTTTCAGTAAGTCTTTTTGTTTCAGTAATCTTTGTAATCGGGCGAGCTCATTGTCATGTGTTATAGCAGATCTATCCGAATGATCAATAAAAAAGGCCTCTAATGTCTTGTACGAGCTTGCAAATTGTAACTATGTAATATTATACACTTGACATCTGCCCCGATGATGACTACTGCCAGGCATTCGAAAACTGTGTCTCGACAACGACATGGATGCCCAACGTGGCTTAAAACTGAAAGAAAACAACCAATATAGGAGTATCTGTATTTAAAATCTTTAATAGCGTTTTTTTTGTGGTGATTTTGACCTTTCTAACGTGCAAGACTTCATGAAATACGACATATAAAAGAAAAGCTATCTGGTAGGACGTATATTTTCTTATGATGACGTTATTATTTCGACCGGTTATATGCACATATCTGGTATAATGACATTGAATTAGTAGCCCTTAAAATCATTAAAAATATATCGTACAGGTCATCCATTCACTAAGTTGGCTTTTATAAATTCATAACTAGGCAAAATCCCTCAAATAATATCATTAATGATCACCAAAAAGTTCTTTCGGGGTTCTTAAAAATGCTTCATAATTTCCTTTTATTTTCATAAGGAAAATTTTATCTGATTGTCGAAATTGTGTTTGAACAAATTTTAGACAACATGCGTTGGTTGGAACATTCCGGCAAGGTAATTTATAATATACTTGATTGTGGAGAAGATATGCTCTAGTGCTCCGTCAGGGGCGTCAGCTAAACCAAATCATGGGATAGCAATCACGATTTCCTAATTTTGTTATCTCCCACATATCATGCTATTTATATATTAAATAACGTTGCTTAATACTGCAAATTAGAATGTTTTTTTGGTTTGTTCCCAAATCACCCATTATATCCCCCAACAATGGCGCGGCGTTGCGAAAAAGTGAGCAAGATTGCGATTATAACGAAGGCCCGCCTGTAGATAGGGTTGTCAGAAATTGATAATTTGTAAACAGAACTTTTTACAGAGATATTTAAGACCACCTTATTTGTTAAAATTCTCAATCCACCTCCAAATTATCGATTACCAACTGTCGAAATAATACTATTGTTAAGAATTAATATTGTTATAATTACCCTCCTCCTACTCCTACCCACACCCTACCCCATCATTTATTCAATATCCTTATCAACCTTTACATCTCTCGTAAATACTCGTTATAATTCTCAAATGCACAAACTTGCCCTAATTCATAATTTTTTTTACTAATGTGAACAAAACAATATAGCATCGGGGTTTTCGAACTCGTGGCACCGCGCTCGAAATTTGAACGTTTTGTAACTGAAGTCGATTGTTTCATTTTGTATGTTCCCAGCCCGTTTCATTTTTTTAACATAAAAATAGCCTTTTGCTCCCTCAAGTGTCCCCGGAGATCAAGTTGAAGTATATCACATTGTTTCTATTAATAAACTAAATTTAATTCGACCCCTTCACCTATTCCAACGCTGATATAATGCGTAATAATGAAACAAACAAACAAACAAACACAAACATGCATAAATACTCTATATTTATATATGTATTAGGTTTGAAGATCTGAAATATTTCGTTTCCTTTAATATTCAACTTGGATGTTTTGTGTTCATTCGAATGAATTACAATCAGTAAATCGGAATAATCATAATTATGTTGTTTGAAACAATTTTATTTATCTCGTTTTCACATGAAGGATTGATTGATGTCTATCTCACTGGGAAATTCCTGTGTCGAGACAGACGTAGGATACGTAAATTGGCGGTGGGGTCCTTTATTTTTGTCATCGCCGTCAAATCGGTTTTGTCCTTATCCAAACAATTAATTCAAATTTTCGAAACATTTCGATTATTGCTAGAAATGATCTTGACAACCCTATTAGGAAATATATCGCTTCACTAGCCGTTGATCTAATGATGGTGGACACGCTAGGCATGGATATGCTGTCAGTTTTTATTACTATGTATTACTCTTTATTAGCTTTTATTATCTGCTTACTAGTATTTGTTATTAAAAGTTCAGGGAATCAATTAAAAGAAATTATATTTTTACATGATGATTCATACCCGAGTTATCATATCGTTTTGCAAAATAAGAATGTAATAGATGTTTTCATGATACGCTAAATTACGACATCTGTGTTCATTCGGACAACCTAATATTAGTCATGTCATCTGTTCAGTGACCGGGTCTATTGGTCATACTGTTTTAATAGAAGGCATATGGAATATAGGTCCCATGACAATTTGGCACTATGATAAATCGACACACTTTGAAAAGTATAAAGTCATTAAAAGTATGAAAAAAACTAGCCTAACATTCTTATTTAACCTAACAGAGTTAACCAATTTTTTTTAACGCAAGACAAATATTCCGTGGTTACGAATAACCTGACAATATTTGAAAATCTCCTACTACCATCACAGTAAGCGGAAGATGTTTCTTGTGTCGTAATCTAGGACTTGGCCAGCCGCGGAATTGAAGACCCAAACACGATGCCA
Organism: Halesus radiatus; assembly: GCA_022606495.2. Classification (NCBI taxonomy): domain Eukaryota; kingdom Metazoa; phylum Arthropoda; class Insecta; order Trichoptera; family Limnephilidae; genus Halesus; species Halesus radiatus. Next base: position 310,028 of record JAHDVE020003376.1, on the reverse strand, counting down.
ACTCGCACTGACCGGTCTTTTTCATAATTTTTCATGGTTTTATATCACAAAGTGATTTTATTTTCAAAGAGTTTTCCGATTTATCACTTCCGTATTGTCCGGTTGTCAGTTACTAAATTACTAAAGAGGCAATATTAACGAAACTGTTTTGATCAATTCGAAATATTTATTTTGTACTCGATGTGTTTTTTTTTATGTTATGTAATTTTGAATTCGTGCTTGTCGTTTGGGCGCCATAATTGATCTGACGGTGAAAGTAATCCCTTGTGACGATTATTACTATCTCTAAACAAAGAAACATTCATTTGAAAATTTTATTTCAATCCAAACATCTATTGTTTCAAAATATATCTAAATAAAAAAAAACTTTTTAAGTACGCACCCACTTGTGTTTTCCATTTTGAAAATATTCTACCCCAACAAACCTTCTTTCGAATACGTAATCTGTGGCTAACCAGAGTCGTATATCTATGGGCTAACCTCAATACAACATGGCGGGTTCAATGCTTTTCATGCTAATTTTAAAACGTTATAGCAACAATTTTACACATTGGATTTCATTCGAACTACTCTAAACCTTTCCGGTACTAATAAGAACAAACTGTGCTATTTTCAGCGAAACCGGTCAAGTAATTTTCGAGAAAATCGAGGACAGATAGGCAAAAATTCATTTTTATATATAGATAAGATTATTATTAGCGACTATATAAATAAGCATGCAAAAATACAAAATATGGTGTAAATATAAAAATGTTTACAGAATAACCGATTAAAATACAAAATATATTGTAAATATAAAAATGTTTACAGAATAACCGATTAAAATACAAAATATGGTGTAAATATAAAAATGTTTACAGAATAACCCATTAAAATACAAAATATGGTGTAAATATAAAAATGTTTACAGAATAACCCATTAAAATACAAAATACGGTGTAAATATAAAAATGTTTACAGAATAACCCATTAAAATACAAAATACGGTGTAAATATAAAAATGTTTACAGAATAACCGATTAAAATACAAAATATGGTGTAAATATAAAAATGTTTACAGAATAACATTTTACCATACAAAATGGTTTATTATTTATTATACTTTGTAAACTATTTGATCTTTTAGTGTTTTTTCTTAGTCCTCACTAGGGGGTCCTGTGCTGAAGCGGACTAAAGGTTTTTTTTAAATTTGATGTCATCTAATTAGGTGCGTCTTCAATGTCACACCAACAGGGCCGAATACCCCAAAAATCAAACCACATAATACGATTGGCTTGGAGAATCCTAATTCATACTTAGATGTATGCATAGAGCAAATAATACATAAAGATGCCCTAACACGCAAGGGGAAGAATCCAAAATAAGGGGGACGAGCTAGGCGTGCCGCCAATCTAAGTAAAAACGTTAGGCTTGTTTACAACAGGTTTTTTTGTTGTATTTAGTTTAATTTTTTTATAAATGTTTTATTATTTGCTTACTGCAGTCAAAATCACGCGATACAAACGTGGACGTCAGTGATTCAGGCTTGTGCCAAAATGGGTGTCACGTGACCTTTGCCTCCAGTAGTAGAAATGGTATGTTAAGGCAAGTCTATTCATTCTGAAGTCAGTGGATGTATGCATTATTTAATATTTGTTGAACCACTGGTTCTATTTACCTCCACCCACTCGGCCTCTAAAACAATCGAAGGTACGTTTATTTTAAGAAGAAAAACATTAAAAACTAACTGCGCCGGCATTCTCAAACCTTCCACGCAACTCTCCACCCACGCCTCCCTCCATATTTGTAAGTTGCGCCGTACAACTTTTATATGATGGTTTTTTTTAGAGGCGGGTCCGCCCTCTGAGCTGATGTTGGTTGTCGGGAGAAGCTACGACTTCAGAAAATGCGGGGCATGCCTTTTAAAAACGATTTTATGATAAATCAGTCCCATAACTTGCGCTCGCTATATCGGGAAATCCGGTAGGTGGGCACTGGGCAGGTTGAGAAATGTAAAAAACGAAAGTGCTCCAAGTAACGTAGGTGAACCTTCGATACAGTGATATTTATTTATTATATTCTTCCTATATGGTCTTTTACATATTTATTACAATAGTCACACAGATACAAAACACATTACAGTAGGGTACATAGGTAAAATAGATAGCCTTCATGAAATACAACAACTAAATATTTCATTTGTCTCACGAACAAATACAGGAATAACATAGTGCGAGTACCATTCCCAATAATTAGCTACAGAGGCGAATATTCGAAACATACCTCGTATTCACTGATACTTATTGCTTACTGTCTCACTACAAAATTTATTGTTTTATAAAATATCTCTTTCCGTAAATGGGGTACATAGCTATACTGTCAGTGCCTTTCCCGATTATGGCTATTTTCCAAAATAGGGTTTTGAAGTTTGACAATTTTTTTTTCTGAATACTGTCACATTTACAACGTGTACAATTGTCATGAAAATTCGTAAAAATATCATTATAATCTTTTCTTATATTCGTTTGGTCACGACTGACAAGAAAACTAGCCAGAATTAAAGCATTTCCTGAGGTGTGTTGAATTTAATATTTTTTTTTTATTAAGTATCCCCCTTTTCTCTGAATTAATTATTTTGGAGACGTCATAGTATTTGTAGATCATTTTAGGATATATAGGTGTAATATGTATTTCATTTTAAATAGCGCACGTTTGAAAGTATTTGTGCACACCGACAGTGGTTCCAATTGGTTCGAAATAGTTTCTAACATCCGTCCGCACTCCCCTCTTGTCCACCCAGTAGTCCCACGATACAGTACGCCATTACACAAGCAAGAATCTCTTTAAAATGATTCTACTGTACACATCTGTACTCTACCCTCAAATCGATTGCTTTGAGTTATAGTGTTTTAACTACAAAACAAGCTTTCTAATTATGATAAAATAAAACTAATTTATTGTTAGAATATGATATTAATTAATAAAAATAAAGAGTCACTTAAAACATTTCCTTAAACGCAACATTAAATTTTTTTAGAAAAATTGTTTTTTTTTTTTTTTAGCAATTTTCTAACAATTGCCATTTTGTAGTTGCAACATAGAACTGATCTATCTACTAATAAATACACTAAAAACTTTCCTCCGCGGATCGCACGTTTGTGGACTGCCGGATATCGGGTTATTGAGCCAAAGTGGATTAATGTTAGAATATTCGCCTATCGGTAATATCGTATCTGCAGGTGCCTGCTTCTAAAGGTATTTTTATGTATGTTAAATATGCTCCTCATCTCGTAAAGGTGTCGATAGCAAAAATAATAATTCACGTCGAAACTTATTCGCGAAAGTTGATTCATGCCCCCGCAAAACATGGGCACTTCTCAGCTTTCTCCGAGATATGTTTGCACTTTGAGGTTTTATTTGATTTGATCACGCTTAGCTTATAATACATCTATACTAATAAGCCAAGATAATTGCTCATCTCATCTTACACCTCCCATAATACCGGGTGTGAAGTGTTTTTGCCGCCACGTCAATTGAATAACAGATTAATTAGATAACTTCATAAACGATTGTGAAAAAAACTTTCCCACGCTGCTTTAGATGGATGCTTTATTGGTTGATATTACACCAGACCGCCACATAATTCTATTCTGTGCCTTTTTTGTGTAGGTCGACTGTTCGGTTTCCTAAAATAATTTGATAATTTTCTCATGGACAAATAAATAGGTCAAATTCTAAACACTATATATATATTTCGCTACAAGTGACTGGGACACCCTTGAATGTTCGTTATCTACCACTTTCAAGAGTCTAGAGTTTGGAACTGACTTTTTAATACGAAGGTCGATGATTCATGAAGTGCAATGAGCCACTTTTTATATCATTCTATCATAGTTCACAAGTTCAAAACTACACGCTACGTTGGATCACCGTACTAATTTTGCTCGCGTGTAACATTGTTTAGGTGATCTAATTCCAACCCACCTCTTGAATTCATAGAGCTGTCAGCGGTGACTGTGCCGGGTCTAAAATTATACTCCCGTAACGCATCTGTCTGCATACCTTATCATCATTCAACCTGCGGCGATTCGCTGTTGGATTGAGGTATTTTCTAGATGTACCAATGAACCTTGGAGCTTTTCTTTCTTCTTTGCAAATATTATTTTATTAATTATGCAAGTTATATGTTTCTATTCTTTTTTTTTTATATGAATACCACACAAGAGTCCCAAACTGCTCCCAACCGTCTGGAGCCAGTGAGACTATGGCATTCCCAATTGGGAAATGTTATGAGGCTGAAGGTATTGGGGAGGGGAAGGAGAAGGGGGAGAGGAAGGTGGTGAAAAGGGGAAATACCTGGCTATTCAGATCTGGTCACCAAACACGGCTAAAAGCCATTTCAAGCAACGTTTCAATTCTGAATGGTGGTCTTTCACCAGGGCGATACTGAGTATCTTCCACTCTGGAACGTGCGCAAATATACTATATATTATTTTTAAATGAATTAATTGTGAAACAACACGAATTAATTAAATAAAAATTACTTGCGCACGCCGGCATTTGAACCCGCGACCTTCGGATTCGTAGTCGAGAGCCTTACCCCTCGACCATGGAGGCCGTCAATTCTGATCTCTTTCACTTGATTTTAAATACGAACTGGCCAAACGATGTATTTTTATGTTCTCACCTGCACCCATCATTATTTCCCTTTCAAGTGATTTCACAAACCTTCCGAAGATGGTTAAAATATTGAAGTATTTAAAGTTTATCAATGAACCAAGCCATTAGAGATTTCTCTACTTCTTTTCTGCAAATGTTGTTAATTTTTTTTTGATATTAAGTATACTGACAATGTTCTTCTTTTCTATTTCCTTTCACGTGACTTATAATGAGGAAACTTTCATATGAAATCGCACCAAAACAAAATAAGCTCTCGATTTATCAATATACAATCGTTTCACATTGATCCAGGATTTGTCAAATTACATTTCCCCCTACGTGTTGGTTCTGTCTTTCCCGCCTTTCATTCAGCCTATTCGTAACGATGGCAGTATCTTCATCCTCGTAATGAGAAATAAGTAGGTACTAATGGTTGTTGTCGTTCCACCTGCCGCAGTGGCGTGATGACCCCGCTAGCCCCGGGCTGAAGAAAGCAGTCTTACCTGTTAATTAGATCTCGTCGCGCCCATACGTTTTTTCTCTTGTACTGGTCTGGTGTAGGAATCAATGCCTCGGTGACGCATTCGAAAGTCACTTTGCATTGCGCTCAAGTTCAATCCACTTTAAAGTGTGCACTGCGTACCCACGTATCTCGTTTTACCACATCTTTCTTTTTATATTCTTATAATATAATATGATCAACTCTAAAAAGTAATGTAAATAGACTAAACCAGGACCGTAATCTTGCTTCTGGTGCCTTCTCCCATCAGAGGTTGGCTATCATTTGGTCACTCTGAAGATTTCAGCTCATAATGCTACTCATCCCCGTCACCTAGGTTTCCTCTCTACGTCTTCCATAAATCTTTCCCTGGTTCATCATTTTGGTCTATTTGGGGTTCCTCATGGTGTAACCGCGACCAAGACTATTATGATTATTTGTTATTTCGCAACAATAATAATATTATTACCACTGGCGGCTCGTGACATTTGAGTGCTGTGATTGTGGCACTGCCCCACCTACCATCTAAATCTCCATACAAAAAATTGAAATTTGAAAAAAAAAATCGTTTTCGGCTTCAACAACATCTATAACGTAGTATTTTTCAATCTTAGTCCTCTAGCTCACTAAATGGTCACGATCCGCCACTGTAGAGTCCGGGTATTTTGAGGATACGCCTATAAAGGCACATTTTGAATAAAGCTTCTGCCTTCCGTGTCAATGCTCGAATGTACTACAAGTATCAAAATTCAGACAAATAATAATTGAGATGAATAAAGTGGTTCCACCTTCGTCTCCATTCTCCATACATTTGATCATAATGACCCCATCCATGTACGGTCATCGTCCGCGTAGGCGGCAAACCAAGTAAGAAAACGCTTTACCGACCATTTACATTTGAAAATTCCCGACCTTCTGGTATGTATTTAAGTTCCCAATAGGCGTTGGACATTGAACATACAACCATTGTTTGGTTATAATGGCAGATCTTGGAATGTTTTCGGCTATTGAACATCTCGATCACCTTAAATCGATTGCTCATAAAATTTTATGTTCAATTTTGTTTGCAAGAAGATGAAACGAATCTGAGACCGAAGCAGACAGATCAACACATTATGTTTGATTTTTATTTCTTTCTAATCTGATGCATATTTATTTTGGTTTGCTCGTAAATAACTGCGCTTTTTATACGAACGAGCGATTTAATAGCTGTCTTAGCCGGCATATTGCAGTTCTTTTTAAACCTAAACTTCAGATGGTTATGGGACTGCTGTGTTTGTTCTACCAATATTTCGATATCAATGGAAGACGCTCCGAAGAATTTGTGTCATTGATCCGTTCGATACATGTGCACAGCCCGACACGCCAAACGACTGCCCATAATTATTTGTACACAGTTGACATTTTTTTGTCGAACGTTTTTACGATTGAACAGCTCAGATTTGGAATATTTGCCGGCTTCCTCTCTTCCACAAAGTGGGTCAAACACAGCATCCCCTCCTGTGTGAAGTTAAGCCTCCGCATTCAGAATTTATATGTACGAGTACATATTACAAACTAAATTTGTTGTTAAATGTTATTTCTAATTGAAAAAGTAATTATATGAAATTCCCTCGATAGAAAAAAAATCGCAAAGTATGCTCCGAAAAATATAAATGACACGTGTGATTCTGTTGTTTAACATGTTATAGGTATGAAAAAATTCACAGCGTTTCTTTAAATGCTCCTGAAGTCAGTAGTCTTGAGATGTTTGCTCTATTCTAAATATGTCGTGTTTTATTAAATAATTTTTAAACGGTCGCTTACGCCCTAACCGTTTTTTTATGTTAGCGCGCTCCCTCTCTTCCGTAATAACACATCTCTTCAAACTATACCATAAAACGTATCTGTTTCAAGATAGAGTTTCGATGTTTGATCAATTTCACCAGAAGTAAGAAAAATTGAGATTACTTTGAACGCACGGACACGCCTACAACGCACTTCTATCGGTTTAATCTTCAGTCATTACTGATTACATTATCTTTGTCCGCAGCTATTGCACGCATGCAGATGAATCTTCTTACAGCGGCAAAAACATCTCCAAGAGTTGGTCGTATTTTTTCAGAACGAATTAACTTAATATGGCCACTAACAGGTACAGTTACTATACCGGTTGAAGTCGATCAACCTATTTCAAAGCGTTTGTTGTTTGAACACTGTGCAGCAGTCTTTGCTTGTTGTTTTCAACTGAAATTAGTTGCGATCATTGAAAAATATTAAACTAGGTTTGCCCTTTCTTTACTACAAAATAATTAATTACATCCTTAGATTGTGTTCCCAGAAATAACATGTACGGTTTTCCACAATTTTTGTTGTTGGTAAATTGGATGAATGGGACCTTTTTCGATTTTTCAGTATTTACACAGGGGTATTAGGAAGTTAGGACAACATAAAAGGTTGATTTTTATTGTCTATAAAATTTAAGGAAAAAATTATGATAACGATGGCATTTTTATTTTATTTTGATATGTCGCCAAAACGATATGTTCGTTTTTGTTCGTAAATATGGCATTGTGTACGTTACTCCGACCAACGTCGGTGACAGTTTGTCTTACCGGCCAGTAGCGTTATGTACCTACATCATAATGACGTTTTAGCCAGTTTGAACCTTTTCGGAATGTGCAGTTTCATATTGATTGTTTTTAAAAACAATAATTCTCCATATATAAAAAATGAATATGTTTGTCTCTTTGTCCGTCCTCGATTTTATCGAAAATTACTCTACAGGTTCCGTTTAAAATAGCACAGTTTGTTCTTATAGTGCCGGGAAGGTTTAGAGAGTAGTTTCAATGAATTCCAATATGTAAAATTGTTACTATAACGTTTTAAAATTAGTATGAAAAACTTTGAACCCGCCATGTTGTATTGAGATTAGCCAATAGATATACCATTCTGGTTAGCCACAGATTACATATTCAAAAGAAGAAGGTTTGTTGGGTATAATATTTTCAAAATGGAAAACACAAGTAGGTACCTAATTTTATTATTTAGATATATTTTGAAAAATAAACGTTTTGAATGAAATAAAATTTAATTTTAAAAGTAATAGTCGTCACAGTACATTAAATCCCGAGCAATGCCGGGCACACATCAGCTAGTTTTAAATAAAATTTTTAGTGCGATTATCACAATTAGAAATATAACATTTTTAACACCCTGAAAATACCCTGTCTGGTGTTCATTGTTCGTGCAGTGTGCATATAATAAATAATAATAATAAAAACATTTATTTGTGAATAAGTTATTTTACATATTATTATGTTTACAAATTATATTTTAGCAATTGACGAAAAGGTCACTGCTCAGCTATATATCTCGGAACCAGGAAGCTGGTTTTTAGCAGTGCCTCCAGAATTCGGTTACTGTACAACTGCACTTTTGACAACACTATCTATACTCGTAAGTTTGTCTAAAGCAATTTCGGATAGATGATAATGTATTGCCTTGTACATATTATCTTCTACGTTAGTCTGGTTAACATACTTACCAGGGTATTCCACACAACATTATTTTTCCTAACTTCCAGATCAATCCTTTTATATCAATGCCTACGGAGTGTTTGTTGCCGGGAATCATCTTCTATATTATTATCTTAATTTACGCGACAGACTAGTTTAATCGACCCATTTCGCGTGGTTTGCTTCCGAATGCATCTCGACTGTGACTTTAATGGGCAGCACTCGTTACTGTCACTCTGTTAAAATACACATCACGTACCTACCCACAGATCGACACACTTAACTTTGAATTCGGGGGCGTCGCCACTGTAGATATTTCGGTTACAACAAAATCTATTAATTAAAAAACTCGGTTCGTTCTTTTTTTGGTAGCCTGTAAAGTTAAATGTGTCAATCTGCACTTTACTATCATTGATTTGTTTCACCTTAAATCACAGACGGTGTCGATTTTGCTTGAGTATGATTATAAATACTATGCAGTATAATATAGGTAGACTGGTATTTCTCAATGTGGGGCGCAATTTGAATGTTTCGGGGAAATCTGTAAATGATTAATTATTTTTTTTATATTTGTTAAAAAATCGCATTTACCTTTTTTGATCTTGTAACCCTGACTTTACGAGAAAAAAAGATGGCAACGCTATCGCAAATGCCAACAGGACGCTTATTAAGTTATGGTTTATTCGTGTATTTGTTGGCGTGTATTCGTATTAAAGATTTTTTTTTTACTCTGAACCAAAATCAATTTTCGCTTGCGGCGCTTTTCACTTGGATGATAATTATGTGTTAAGGCAGGACAGCAGGCATCTTCTCTTTCTAATTTGAACTTCCTAACTTAACTTCAAACGATAATAATATGTTTCCACATTCGACATACCTAGTTCATTTCGCAATTGAAATTGGAACAAAGATTGAAATCGATTAGTCTAGATCAGTGGTCGGCAAACTTTTTCGCCAAAGAGCCAAATATGTACCTTACAACGATTAAAAAAAAATTGAGCCGAATCTGTTTATTAATTTAGAAAACCTTTATTATAATTTTAGACCTACGGGTGTACACTGAATAAAACTTGATTTCGTACTTAATAATGATTTTATTTATTGATAAAAAATAGTATAAAAGTAAGGTATCGATAAATTTAAATCAAGGCAATGACTGACAAACACTTATGCGAATAATGTTCTTGCATCTCCTTGGAAAGCTTGAGTATGTATTCAGGTGTGTGTATTGTTGTTTTTAATTTTAGGCACGATTCCGGGTTCTCATCAATAAGACGACTTCTCAGTTTACTCTTTATAAAATTCATGCTTGGAAAATATTATTCGTATGAATATGTAGAACCAAAAAGGAAAAGAAGAGCAAACGAGAGTTTTTTCAGCTGATCATAAGAGTCATACTATTCCAGGGGTTAACATGAGCATTTCAAAGCAGACCACTTGAGATGTGAACTAAGTTCACATTTGTTCCCTCTCCATTATTTCCAAATCAACATAAAGACATTCAAATTTAGAGCTCCATAATTGTTTTATTTTAATCCAGCAATTGTATTTCAAAGTTACGAATGTCGAATGCCAAAAGCAGAAAATTTCAAATCTGTTATCGTAGTATTAAGAGGGTTTTTGACACATGCTAAGGTCGCTCTACTGTTTTTAAATTCCTGAAACCTGCTGAGAAATGCTTCCCTCATATTTAAAATGGTTGTTTTGAAATAGTGTTTGTCAATGGAGGAATTATTTTCTTGGCGATGCTTCAGCAGGCTCGGAAAGTGAAACAAATTGATGACAAAAACACCTATTGGATGTGCAGCTGAATTGAGAATAGGACAACTTTATTCTTCAGGAAGGTACCTTTGAAAGGCGCCCGCGATTTACAGACACGATAAGCTCCGACCACTGTAGACAAGACTGTTGCGCCTGCTCGTGGATTTTTGTGTCAGACCCGCACTTAAGGGGCCAAAGAGCCGCACTTTGCCGACCTCTGGTCTAGATGAGACCCCGGACCCAGATAGTCGATCTAATAAATTTGATAACAATGGGTCTATTATATTGTCAGTAGCTAAAAGTGATGCAGCATTTCGTTAAATGTCGTTTTATGTTTTAGATTGCGTACAAACTTGCCTTAGTGAGCTATAGTTTAGCAGAATAATAGTAAGCAATTTTATTGCCATTTGCTGAAATGCATTTTTGCCTAAATTAATGCATAGCTGTGTTTTTGCTCACCGTTGAAAATTTAAAAATCTCTAAATGTGTTTTTATTTCGTAAGTTCGCATAACATTTAGCGCGCCAGCAAAACAAAACTACCGTTTTACAAATATTCTTATCTTTGTAATTTTTTCAAACTTTGAATTATTTGTCTCGCGTCGTCGTACGCGCTACCCAGATAACGTATTAAATACCCAAGTTAAATATATTCATTTGTACTATTCTCTAGTTCCACTATGACGAAAAAATATTCGTTATGGTTTTATCATCTTTTAACAAATAATTATTAATAATGTGTATCTATATTATCGCTGTAATTGTGAAAAAATCTGGTAAATGTTTCAACGACGCTTTAGTATTTGTATTGCGCGTTTTATGATTTCAGACTGGTTTTGAATACGTTCCATAGTTATTAAGTATAGTCCTACCAACGAGAGATAATACGACCTACCATTGAAGTGAGAAGTGCAGGGTTATTTGAGGCGATACCAATAATAATAATAATAATAATTGGACGATTTATATAGCGCCGTTTTTGTGAAAAATCACCTCAAGGGCGCTGTACAAATACTACTTGCTAGGGTTAATCTTATTATGTACATATACAGAAAACATACTTACCTGGTAGGGCACTCCAGATTAAAACTTAATTAAATTACAATGTTTTGGGCTGAGATGGTATGACTTGACTAATGATGGCTGCACGCACAGGACATATATTAGAAAACACTGCACATTGCATGACATTAAAGTTACTGTTTAAATCCTATTTGTCATTGGTATTATATACATTAAAAGGTTATTGACAAAAGAAGAGTAGGTGCTTATTTGAAATATGATTTTATTTGAGATTTTTTGATAATAGTTATTTACATTTACGAATAATAATACGACGACGGCAACGACAAATGCTCCTTCTAGTTTTAGGTTCAATGTTAAAATGGAGACGAAATGACGTTGCACTATATTTTTTACCGAACTCACGAACACAGAAAACCTTGTGCTGCATAGTAGCCATTTTACTCACTACTGACGCGAAATGGCTGCTAGGCGGCGCGAACACTCTATCGGTCGTTTACGCAACATTAGCGATCTAGCGGTGGGATTCGAAACTTTCGGATCTCCTCTTTCAATTGCTATGTAGATCATTATATAACGTATAATTTAGGAAATATAGCCATACGAACTTGAGTCTATCATTTTTAATAACTCTCTATATTATACCTAGGATAGATCATATTAATTTCTTATTTTCAGAATTGTGCACGGTATTCAGTACCAACTCAAGGTCAATCCCATTCCGATCTGAAAAGAACACAATTCCATATAAAACATTACATCCAGGCATGTTTCTAATTTGCATTAAAAATAACAGTTTGTCGTATTGAATTCTTAATTGGTTATCTTGCGATACGTGTAATGGTTTACATACTCTTCGTTAATTTAATAATAATTAATCTCGTTAAAATTTATTAATCATACGGGCAATTAATTTCTCTACTTGATGATTTGTAATATGTAATTATATAGTACATTATATGTATTTTAATTATAATTTTCACGATATTTCTTTAGTTTCTATTCTCGATTACTTCTGGCTAACGTCGAGTTGGCCAGTTAGGAGTACACACAAGTACTAAATACGCTATGCACAGTAATGCAAAAATGTCGAGGATGGTCTAAAATCATGAGCTACTTTACGAAAGGTTTTTTGGTCTTTTTATCGTGCGAAGAAAATACACTGGAGTAATAATTATTCTAAGGAAAATACTAGGTTGGGGAACCTAGCTCTGAGTATCGCGAAGACTTTTCAATCTTTGGTCCCTCGTCCACGTTATACCGATGCCTACCATCTACCACAATATCAGTGGTGTGCATTGCTCTATGGCCAAAGGTTGGCTGTGTGTAGTTTTTCATATTCTCGGGTATGAATCATTGTGCATTGAATATTTGAAAATGGTAATTTTTTATCATCTTCGGATAATTTTTGTGATCAATTGAATGAGTGTAAATTGCGTACAAATTCCTTATCAAATTCATTGTAAAATGCGTTTTGAAAAACAATTGTTTATTTTGTGTTTTTGGTTTGTTTTTCTTAGGGTAGGCACAGCTTTTAGCCTTTGTGGTATGCACGTCCTCTTCACAATAGCTACAGTTGAATGAAATTCAATATGCCAGTATCAAGACTGTAAAATATGTTTTATTTACTGTTTCGATCTACATCCCTCTTTCTTCTTCATTAGCCTTCTGGGGTTCAACTTACCCCAGATTGGCTCTCTCGCATCCGAAGACTTCAGGTCGTCATGCCATATCATTTGTGGGGGATATTTTATTTTCCTTTTTAGCATGTACAGTTACATTATAAATCGGAAAACAAGCGAATCAATCACACGCATGTTTAACTCTTCGATCATATTCAGTATATACTCGTAGATTCGTATTGCAGGGCCTGTGACTGTATCATTTCATATGTTAGTAATGATGTGTTGATTAGACATATGGAGTTCTCGGCTCTTCACCCATATGGCCATCGACCTTCAGCCGCTGAGTAACAGACTTCTTTGTGAGCAACCCATTTTTTGTTTCCTTTTTTATAGACATCGTTCGTTTTAATACCTACTGGAAAACGACACTTTATAAAAATGCTCTGTCCATTCTTTGCTTGGGGACATTGTCGTATTCTAATACACTTTTGTTATATTATTATCCAGTTCATATTGGGAGTGGAAAAATTTAACCTCACACGTCTTTTCCTAGACAATGAGAATTGTTGTGTCAGTACCGAACGACCATTGTGAACACTTGATTCTGTCAGTGGCCTGAAAAAGACACCGGGACTTTTTGATTTGTCGCGCCTCCGCATTCGGAATTTCTATGCACAATATTACAAACTTTCCTTGTGAACTCAAAGTTTTTATGCACTTAAAAAAATATGTTATTCTGAAGATAATTGAAAAAAAGTCTAGTTGAAAAAGTAATTATACGAAACTCCCTCGATAGAAAAAAAATCGCTATCTACAAACAATATGAATAACACGTGTGATTCTGTTATTTAACATATTATTGGTATGAAAAAATTCACAGCCTTTCTTTAAATTCCACTTAATTCAGTCTAGAGATTTTTCCCTATTCTAAACATATCGTTTTTTATTTAATATTTTTAAAACGATCGCTGACGTCCTAAGCGTTTTTATTTGTATTAGCGCGCTCCACCTACCTTCCATATTAATATATCTCCTTTAAAAGAGTGTTCAGTTTCCGACCGGAGGGTATTGATGTCTCAGTTGGAACAGAGCAATTAATGTCTATTTCATAATAAATTTTTTTTATAAAAGTTTGTGTTTTTGAAATTGACATTTCCACCACTATACAACCAACTAACTATAAGCCTGCTATATCAATATGCTATGCTGGTTTCGTTGTAAAATGTGAATTACATAAAATAACGATTTCACAGCAACGAGAATATGATTTTCACTACAATTCCTATGAATAAATTTACTAGATCTTATTAAATACATTGCGCAAAGGCTTAGCCCGTACTAATACGCCAGGACCAAGTTTTTTTTATCGATGTATTTCGTTAAATTTGTGGTTCAGAACAAAATATTTGTTTTATTCGATAACATGTCAAACCTCGAAGTAATTGCTTTCCACGAAAAAAAATTATTTAGCATTTAAAATTAATTTGATGCTTTAATCCAACAGCATACAAAGCGTTTTTATTTAGTTTTATTGATGTCATACTTTTGTCTGCATTTAGATGCCCACTAATTTGTATTAATTATTTATTAAACTATTTCAGTTGTGTTTTTTCCGAATTAGACTGCTAATAAATCAAGTTAATTTTCGTTATTTAAAAAAAAATAACAGACCATTGTCCAATTACACAAAATATACAACACGAAATGAGATATATACCAGAGCTACGGAAAAGAACAGCACATACATAATACACGAATGAAGCAATGACAAAAATAGGCCAAATATTTACATTTGAGAGAATATTTAAGTCACAGCCAGAACAAGGTTTTGGTAGAGTCTGTTGCGTGCATTGGTCTTTAACCAAGAGTAGGCTTTAGTTTCCATGTGCTGATTTTCACCACTACATCATCTTAGGATAAATTCTCCAATTTCCCGTATTTGTGCGCATATAACTCGCAATTTCATCTCGAAAAATATCGAACTGAAGTAATACGTTCAACCACAAATTGATGCACGAGTATAAAATGTATCGAGATCACCTCCTGTCCCGGTCCTATCTTCCTCTCCCCCTTCCTTCTTATTTTGTTTTCCCTTTATCTTTTTAGCTTCATAAATAAAACATTTGTATTTAACCACTGTTAGCACAAGAAACTTTGTTGGCTTATCTTTTGTTAAACTTGCTTTGTATGATGTATATTTGTATTAAAAGCTGTTTGTTTCTTACAAATAAATAAATAAATGAAAATTTCGAATATCTTAGATTTAAAAATACAATGTTTCCCTGAGAACAATATCAGTTTTTTCTGGTTGAAAATGACAATAAAATCTCTTTGTGTAAAACGATTACGACTTAAAGGTTTTATGAATATTTTTTCGTTTTTATTAGGGTAGGCACAGCATTTTACCCTCTATGGACTGCACGCTACTGGCTAGAGTTCATGATTTTATACACTGGTACTAAATGATATTCTTCCGAGTTTTTTTTCTTTCTAAATGATTTTCAAAGTATCCAATCCCCCCTTTTCATGTAGACGCAAGAATACTATAAATAATTTGATTTGTTCTCCGATCGTTTCACTTTAGCAGAGGCGTAAGGGAGACCCGACACCATCCCAAAAGGAGATACAAGTTTCTCAAAGTCAATGAAATTGATAATTTTAATTGTGAATGTCGCCATGGAATGATTGTCTGTAAGGATTGATTGTTAGTTGAATTCTGTTCAAGGCGGTCGTCACGGTCAATGCTGTGATATGCATTGACGTATTGAGACGTTGTAATTATTATTAACAGCAAAAACTTTATTGGATTCGGGCTTCGATTTGCGTATTATTGTATTACATTCAAAACCGCATGGACATAATAATTATGATATCAATGCCGCGTCAATTAGAATTATGCTAAAAAAGTAATGGGTCCATTCGATTTTTGTAAGTCTTACCCACAAATAAAAAATAATAACAATTGTTTATATAAAACTTCCCAGCCTTCATCTTTCTCGTCTTCTCCTTCCTGTTCGCACTTCCTTTAGACCCACAACATACTGGGGTATATGTGGGGATATCATAGTTATAGTCCATTGTTCCACTGGCTCCCGGCAGTTGGGACTCTTATGCAGCAGGTATTTTTTTTTTTTTTTTTTATTCATCCAAAGAACATAAATATATACATGGTAAAATAAAGAAAGGAGCAAAATATGTAGTCCTGCAAAGCGGTCACATGACAGCTTGTCTGCAGGTTCTACAAAGATTAATTAGTCCTAATAGTAATAGTAATATATATTAATCTTAAATAAAATAGGTACTTACATTTGACGTTAACATTATAGGTACATTAACTTAGCCATTAAGTATACATAGATAAAAATTTAAAGATACAAAGAAAAAATTTAAAGATACATAGATTGCTCATTTAAAATCCATAACTTCATCGATTTCACGCAAAGCCTCTCACTTTCCTCCAATTTATAGCTTTCATTAAATTTATTGAAAATCACTGGCACTATGTATTCAAGAGTTCGACCTCCATATTTATTTGAAATTTTTGGAAGTTTTAGGCCTCTTCTTTCAGTGAATCTAGTGCTGTGTTTATGCACCTGTGGCTTTTTGTATTGGCTTTCTCCCGCGTTATCTTTAATAGTGATGTACCATAGGAGACCTTTTACAGGAAGTAGGCCCTCAGCACCGTATAATATTTTAAAATTTTTTCTTTGTCTGTATATCTTTGGTGTGACAATTTTTTTAACTATCGCAGTTTGTAAATTTTGGACATACTTAATATACCCAAGTTCGTATTCCATATCTCAGAATGGATTCTACCATGGAAAAATATATAAGTTTAAGTGTGCCATGTGGCAAGACAAATTTCAATTTATAGAAGCTACTCGATATAGATCGGAGCTGGTTACATATTTTGGCCACTTGCGTGTCCCACTTAAATTTATTATCTACTAATAATCCCAGATAAGCATAATCGTTTGTAAAATCGATCGTGTCGCAGTCACAATTTTTTCCAATTTTTTTATGTATGCATTCAAAATGATGAGCAATTGGTTTTGGTAAATTCCACATTTTCACACTCGGTGACCTTATATACATACATTTGGTTTTCTTAACATTAATAATTAGTCCTACATCATGCGCCCATTTGAGAAGTTCATTAAAGTCTAATTGTAAATCTTGAAGAGCTATTAAGGGATTTTCATTTGATACTACAAGTGCAGTGTCATCTGCGAAAATGAATCTAAGAGCTTTTTTAAATAATTTGGATATAGCAGTAACATATATAATGTACAATTTAGGACCTAGAATTGACCCCTGTGGTACACCTGATTTTACATATCTACATTTACTCATTTCATTTAAAATCTTTACCTTCATTTTTCTATTTGATAAATAGTTTTAAAAAAAAGAAAGGAGTTTACCACGGATTCCTATGGCATCAAGTACATTTATTATTTGTTTATGGCAGAGTGTATCAAAAGCTTTTGAGTAATCAATAAAAAAGTACCAGTATGTGTTTTTGAGAGTTTAGCTGGGAATTTATATAATTGGAAAAGTTTGCAAGTAGTTTATCACAACTTTTTTTTCTGGAACCCAAACTGGCATTCATCGATAATACCCAATTTATTTAAATATTTATCTAAATTTATCGAAACATATTTTTCTAAAATTTTTTCTAATGCAGGTAATATAGAAATTGGCCTGTAATTATTTATAGAGGAGTGGTCTCCATTTTTAAAAATAGGTCTTACAATGCTACATTTTAGTTCCTCCGGAATTTCACTCGTTTCAATTATCATGTTAATAAAGTGAGCAATTATAGGGCTAAGTAATTTGACATGTTTTTTCAAATCATTCATACGAATTAGGTCTACGCCAGGTGTCTTGGAATTTTTCATACCTACAATAATACATTCAATTTGCTTGGTATTAGCTCTTGGTATTTAAAAATCCCAAAAACACAAACGGAGAGCTTTGGCGTCATGACATTTGCACCACTTTTTCTGTCTACAATTTTGTAGAATCTAAATTCTATCATTCTGTAGATCTTCAAAATACAAACAATCGTTCAAGTGACGAAACATAAGACGAGCGCCATATTGTTTGTTCTATATGTTTTCAATTCAAATCTCTTGCGAAGCCGGGTACAATCTAATGTTATTATTTTCAGTATTTAAGGGTAAACGAAACGTGATACGCGCTCACAGATGGCCCTAATTTAAATAATTAATACCAATGTTTAGCACCATTACGTGCTAAAAGCGTTTGACGTAAAATATTTAAATTAGCGCCATCCGTGAGTGCGTATTACGTCTATTTTAATCTTAAAGTAAACAATTACGGGTTATCATAATTTACATGCTTCAGCTCTTCGTCTCTTTGAAAAATCAACGATAAAATTCTAAGCTTCGTCTTTACTTAAGGTGTTCAAAAAGCTCGGCATATTTTTACTTCCATTTTGAATAGGCTTAACAAGTACACGCATTACGAGTTTATGCAAAATTACTGGGAATGTGCATTTCCACTGAATAACGCACTTCATGTTTACGACTGCCTTACTTCAAACTTGACAGCATTTGTCAAACGCCGATGTGTTAATCCATATCCAATTATACATATGTAAGTTCATTCATATTATTATCTTTACTTTGATCCAACATGTTCTTGGATCTTTTCATTGACACATTTCACAGGCCCGCCCCCGTTTCTATGAATTAATTTACATCAGATAATAATTATATCGGCTATTATCCAAAATTTGCCTTGGATTAATCTTCAATTGTCTCGATGAAGATCGGTTGAAATTATAAAATTATTAGTTAATAAGTAAATTACAGTGCTTTGGTACTATTATGTTGATTATAGGCCTTCCACACGAGCGGGTGGCCCAATACTAAAAAAGCCACGGTGTCGAAAAGTTCGACCATCCGGTCGTCCTTTCCTAAAGTTAAGCCTACGAACTTTAGGAGAGGACGACCGGATGGTCGAACCTTTCGATGCCATGTCTCTTTTAGTATTGGGCCGCCTCTCGATCGTGTGGAAGCCACTTTTCAATTGACTAGAATTTCAACAATTTTTAAATGGGAGACAAAAAATATCGCGTTTTGTCTTTTTGACAATTCGAATATTTCAAAGCTTCATAGCTCCCTGTTTTTGTTTTATTTATTTTAATTATTTGTTTATTAAGTTTACTAAATAACTAATTATAACTTATGTACTATTACGTGCAACTAATTATTGTAATTTATATGGATGGATATGACAAAAATAATTTCGTTGGCCTACAATTTCTGTGCCGAAATATTATTCATTATGCCGGAACTCTCTCCTTTCTATAGTTAGTTAGTGCTTCAGAGCAGTTGCATGCAGTACATAAAGGCTGAAAGGCTGTGCCCACCCTAAGAAAAAGGAATCATAAAAATAAATTTAAAGGTAATAGTAAAATGAAACTCAGTGGAAGATGATAAGAATGTGGCCCTTTTCAAAATATTCGATGCACAATTCATACCCATAAATTACACACAACCTACATTTGGTGATAGATCAATGAACGCCACTGCTTCAGAGACACGAAAGTTTTCTGTATACAGTTATTATTGGAATTATAGGATGGGGATCTGCGACATCTAAGTACGTACACTATCTGAATACAATTTAAAAATGACTCATAAAGACCATACTTAAAGTACCCATAAGACGCCTTCGATGATAATTTTCAAAAGTTTTGACGTACTAAATGTACTACAAATATATGACAAAAATGTACTATTAAAACTTTTTAAAAATTAGGAACTCCCCATTAAACCACGTATTTATGTCACTAGACCTAATCAAAATGCCATAAAAAACATTTCTTGTTATAAAACCACTTTGGGACAAAGAAACTGCATACATATTGCAAAAAAACTCCACCACATCCTTCCCCCAGATATAAACCAAATAGAAAAAAAATATCAGTACAAGTCAAGAATTAAAACCTGGCTGAAAGAGGTCAATGAAACAACCTTAAAAACAACACTAAAATAGCGTTCAAATTAAATATCTATAGTCCGCCTCAGTGAGGACTATCATTCTTTAAACATTTTTATACTTACACCATATTTCACGTGTTTATTTTTATATTCGCTAATAAAAAAATAATACATAATTAAATTTACATGTTTTTTTTCACGAATAAAAAAATTCTGATATACTTAATGATTTGCTTTTCGTCTGCTTCCGAGCATAACAAAATAATATGTATTAATCAAAGCAAATGTTTCGATGGATGCATTTTATTGGCTAGCCCGAGACTAGTGTTTTAACGTCTCCAATGATTTGATCGCCATTTTAATAATAATTACTTAGGTAGGTTCATTGAGGCGTGCAACTTATCATTAGCTCCTTGAGGCCTATAGTTTCTTTCCGTCATTCCGACACAAGCCTCTTATAAAACGTATAATAGCTCACGTAGACGGCTGACAGCTCATGTTGGATAATTACATACGATGCAACCAACGACTGCAACTTGCAACATGACGTTACAGTAGAATTCCTTTTATCTGACCGAAACGAATAGTCGAGAGGATCGGATAACTGAGAGTGACGGATAATTCGGAACCGCAGATACAATTCAACCAACGACTGCAACTTGCAACGTAACGTAACAGTGGAGTTCCGATTATCTGACCGAAACGGATACTCAATATGATCTGATAACTGAGAGTAACGGATAATCCGGAACCACAGATATAATTTTTATATAGAATTAGGAACAAAATAAATTTAACTTCTCTTTCAGATTTTTTTACATAATATTTTAATGTCCGGCTTGCAAAGGTTTTTACTTTTAGCAAATGAAGCTTGTTTTAACAAATCTTTGGATGTACATAAACATGCTGTTTTGACGTATTGAATCAATATTTATTTTAAAATTATACACACTGGATGAAGTTTATTGCAACGACCGGTATTTTAAATTCGGGAAATGTGTTAAAATCTGCATGTGACATAGTGCGATCGTGAGTATGTCGATACAGCCCCGCACAATTTGCCTGGTTGTATTTTGCGTCTGTCATTTGTCAAACAAATTTTAATGTTTTTATAGGTGAATTATCAGGAATGTCGAATAATAATCCAAGGCTAATTCTTTGAAATCTTCCGAATCGCGTATGAAACGCGCATAAATAAATTACAGGTTATTAACAAAGTAAGGTAATCAAAAAACTATTTAAATTTATTTCTAAAATGTCCATCAAAAATTATACGAGGAAACCAAGCTGTTTGTTAACAATAAGAAAACTATACAAGTATAATATTAGTCTTTTAATATATAAAATAAATAATTTATTTCCAGAATGCACAAACGTCACAAATACACACATTTTACTCTACACCCTGATAACGCACTTTTGTACACCACACATACACAACATGGCAAGCAATCCATTAGCTGCGAGGTGGGCAATTTATATAATTTCCTTCAAAACGAAATTAAAAAAGAAAAAAAAGGTATGTTATAATTCTGAAAGAATCTAGCTTATTTCATTCCAAACATTTATTTTTCAATATATATCTAAATAATAAAGTTCTTAAGTAGGTACCTACTTGTGTCAAATTTCAAAATATTCTACCCAAACACCTTTTGAATATGTGTTCTGTGGCTAACTAGAGTGGTATATCTATGGGCTAACCTCGATACAATATGGCGGGTTCAATGTTTTTCATACTAATTTTTAAAAGTCCTAATCAGAGTAATATAATCATTCTTAATTAAGTACGTGAAAATGTAATTTAATTTTTCTGGAATTTTAAAATTTTTTAAAGTCTCATAATTGTAACCTTACTGTACAACAGTTTTTGTATCAATCAAACTCGTTTACACTGCAATTGGCAGTAACTCGTCTAACAATAATAAGTCGCTTATTGGCTCACATAAATTCCTATCAGCAATCTTTACAACCATAAGGACCTTCTACACGACTGGTTAGCCCGCTACTAACTGAAGCCATCGCGTCGAAAGGTTCGACCATCCGGTCGTCCTTTCCTAAAATCAAGCCTACCAACTTAGCAAGGACGACCGGAAGTTGGTAGGCTTGACTTTACGAAAGGACGACCGGATGGTCGATCCTTTCGGTGCGGTGGCTTTAGTTGGTAGCGGGCAAACCAGTCGTGTGGAAGGCCCAATTATCTTAGGTTCCAACCGTTGGATGTATTCAAAATTAAAACGTTAGTTTATGGCGATCCTGACCCATTTCCCGCCAATACCTAGCTTCTTCCATTTACGTGGATATCTTGACGAATTTGATATCGTTTGACATTATTCGGTGGAGCCAATACCATTTGGATAACCTTGACTATTATCTCCCACAGCTTATTTTTTTTTTTTTTTTAGCAGAATCGATGTTTTTGCATAGCACCCATTTAAAAAAATATATATTTACGTGATATCGGCCCACGACTATTTTTGCGGCCAAGTGGATATTTTTGTTGTATAAAAGACACGACAGATGACAATGCAATGTATACTTATACATATGTAGACAAAATAGCTTATTTTTTTATATTACAACGAACCGAAATGGACGATAATAACACGTCCCAAGCTAGCGTAGCAAGTGGGGAACATGAATTCCCTTAATATATATATATATATGACATTATTTGTGTAACTTATTAATGGTTTGTACATAATGTCAACATTTTATAGAATGTCATGCATTGGACCTAGAAATTTCAGTCAGAAAAATCTCGTGCAAATTTTATAATGTTACAGCTTTTTTCTGATTTATCGATCTGTGTAGTTATTGAGGAATACAGTATTTTTAGTGTGTTTCAGCTTTACTTCATTGAAATTATTTATTTCCTTCAACGACAAATGAATAACCTTAAGTAGCGTTTGTAAGGTCTTTAGAATCACGTACCACTTGTTCAGTGAATGATTTGACCTTTTCAGTCAATTACTCTGCACATGGTTTAAATAAATACACACCCATACAAGGGTTCGCTTCAAAGACTCGCCTCACCAAAAAATATCGCGCTGTCGTTAGTCAATGTCACTATTATGGAGAGAACACGTTTTACTATGCAAGTACGGCCGAGCGTATCGGTTTCCTTACGGTCACGTAAACGTGTAAACAGTTGTAAATATGCCGTGTTTCTCTTTCCTGGAATTTCATAGAACCTATAAAGTTATCATTAGCAACTCGGTAAATATGTCATCGTGTAATTATCAACCATTGTAACGGTTTGACGACAGACCAGCAGCATGTGTGTGGAGGCTCCTGTGTTTTTAACTTTAACAGATGAATGATAGAAAACAAAATTTTGTACTGAAATCTAATTTCTAAATATTTCATTGAACCTATAAAGCAATCGATCTTTTTATATTCGGTAATATGTAAAGATATAATTTTCACCCATTGTAACGGTTTGACATGTTTGACAACAGATCAATATGTGTGAAATGTAGGTATTTTTATAATTTCTTCAAAAGATTGGTATTCACTTTGTGGCGTCATTATTAATAAATGAATTAAAAATTACTTTGTATTCACCACTTTATTAATATACATTCCTGGTGAGATAAGCATCGCCTTCGAAACATGTTGATTTTTATATATTAATGAAGTGGTGAATACAAAGTATTTTTTAATTAATTTATTGGCAAGTATTTCTTACTATAAATTAATGACGACGATTGGAACACTCATTTTTATATTAATCTATTATTAGTTATACGGATTCTTCTTCTGATGCCCTGTTCTACTGGGTGTTGGCTATCGTGAGTCCTATATTCACCTCACGTGCTGCAGTCGGGAACTGTCCTCGTACCAGTCACAGTAGAAGTATTTATCTGTTATCGTAGAGTCAAGAAAAGCCAAAAAAAAAAGAAATGTCAAGAAGAGACAGAAAGATGCAAGAAAAAGGAAGACACAAGAGAAAAAAATAACGCAATAATTTCCTTTATTCCTGCCCATTCTAAATTCCAACATTGACTTATTAGGTTGCCATTTATGCCGGTCGATTAAACTCCAACTTCCTTCCCATCCTCAGAACACGTGTTTCAAATCCTAACAAATCAGTGCCCTCTGGTGTACCGGTCGCACCGGGACAGGAGTGCTCCTGGCTGGGGTGGTATATTCGTATCGTATCGGTCATACGAATTCTTCTTCTGATGCCTGATGCCCTATCCTGTCGGATGTTGGCTATCATCAGACCTATATTCACCCCACGTGCCGCAGTCACTGTACTCGTACCAGTCACAGTAGATATATTTTATCTGTTATCGCAAATCCGGATCAAACAATAATCAAATTCACTCTATTCTTTGTCCGATCCGAACATTGCAGCTTCACTAAATCACCAATTCTTTGTGTATTCTATTAAAAATACCTTTTACAAATCTTTATTTAAACCATTTCCGTCTACAGCATCCGCTGAAAGCGGAGTGATGATCTTCCCGAGATGAAAATGGCCGGATGGCTAGTTCATGCGTCTATTTAAACCATTTATCACGACGCCCTTGCGGATCTTCAGCCGTCTCTAAGATTATTTTCTGCGTGCCGAGATTTTATTTGAATAATTTG
This sequence comes from Halesus radiatus, assembly GCA_022606495.2. Classification (NCBI taxonomy): domain Eukaryota; kingdom Metazoa; phylum Arthropoda; class Insecta; order Trichoptera; family Limnephilidae; genus Halesus; species Halesus radiatus. The sequence goes on along the minus strand of JAHDVE020003376.1, from coordinate 285,420 downwards.
CTATCATGCTACGAGTAAACTGAATGGAGCACGGTGAATGCCGAAGTATGCGAAAGGTTCTTGCAATAAATATTGTTTTAGTGGTTTAATTGCATGCACAGTTCCTTGGTTCCTAGTCCAGAGGCCTTGGCTTAAAACCCGGCGAACTGCAAATGAGAAATATATGGGTTTTACACGAACACTATTTAAATAAATTCTAATTGTTTTGTGATTCCGCCCCGACTGCTCATAGCCAGGGGAATATGGCATCCTGAATTTTGGGAATGTTAAGAGGCTTATTGAAGAGTGGGGAAGAGGGTAGTTAGGAAGAACTTGACTATTATTCCAATGAAAATAGCGCCACTTATTTTGAGATTTTAGTATCCCCAGACCTTTTCATCAAGACTGACGACTGCTGGTTGAGCGTTTAACCCACTGGGTGTGACCGGATAATTCAACAAACGTATGAATCGGCACACTTTTTAAGTGATATAGTCATTAAAAGTACGAAAAAAAAACTATCCCGAAAACCTATTTTAATTTCTATTTAATAAAACATGGTAGGTTAGGTTAGGATTAGGTTTTCAGGCTAGTGTTCTTTCCTACTTTTACTAACTTTTAAAAAGTCTACCGATTCATACATCATTAGTCACCCCCCCCCCCCCCCACCAGGCTATCGACCACCCTCATTTCAAGCAATATATCGATTCTGAATGGTAATCAGGGCGATACTTAGAGTATCTTTCATCTTTTCCTTCCGATTCACAAGATTGCCCAATTAGCGGTGCGATAGTCCTTAATGACCCAGACAGTAGAACAGACCACGTGGGACCGTCCTTTAGGGTTAGAGCTATAAATAAAGCAGGAGAGAAATCCTTCCCGAGCGATTTGAACCCCGACATTTCCCATCATTCCTCTCACTCAATATCCACATCCACAATACCGTCACCAAATTCGCCGGCATTTCGATCCTACTTTAACCACACATAGATGGGGCGCCGTTTGCTCGGTACAATCTTGGCGTACTCTTTTTTAATTCAATCGATTTTCTCATTTCTTTGGTTTCCCGACCACCCAACCTACTCGCAAGCTAGTACTATCTGTTCACTCACTGTACGGATAATCCCTAGAACTGATGTTGCAAATTTACATAAGATGTTTCGATTCCTAGCTGTTCAAGAAAGAATTTCGATATTATTTGATTAGTTTTACCAGAAGTAAGAAAGAATTTAGCTTAATTGGGGCACAAGGACACGCCCATAAAATCAGTTTATTTATTCAGTGCTAAGACTACTAGACACTAGGCTCTTTTCCACCTCGGAATATCCCTTCGCGCTGAAAACCGCGACCGTTCTCGCCGTTTATTTCGTAGAGAATTTTCATCTTTCCAGACAATGGGACAATCCACGGGTGTGGTGACGTCACTATTTACATTCCAGTGGCGCGCAGTTCATGAAGGCTGAAAAGCTCTGCCTACCCTAAGAAAAATGAACTTCAAAAATAAATTAAAATATAATAGACAAGGAAAAAATACGATATCTTTGTGTTAAATATATTTATTTTTCGTAAATTTGCAAATATTTTTCACAATCGTTGCACATCAATAATTTTTTTTTTTTACTTTTTGTTTACAAGTTGCAACGTTCCTCAAAATGCTATTTTGTAGTGCCATCTGTGGAAAAAAATTAAATTAACAATAATTTAGTTCAATAAATTCAAATAAAAACATTCGCATTAACGTTTTATGAACATATTCTTAGAATATTCCCCTTTTCGTTTGTTTTTTTAATGTGTTTCATTGATTGTGTTTGCTGTGTATTCCCTTCTTTCTATGTAACACAAAATTGTGTTGGATATACAAACAGGTAAGGAAATTGTATGCTCATTTATCCAGTTGTCTACAATCAATCACCTCTTTCAAAATATTCATAATTTATGAGCACCTGAACGTTTGCAGTTAATATATTATACAGCCTACCCTTGGTCGTAGAGCAATGCACGCCACTGCTGTATTCACATTTGAGGCTTAGGGTGCAATGTGCATTTATACGAGCCGTTCCGTTCCTTGTCGTACCGAACCGTACCGGCGCAGTTCAGTAATCCAATCCCCCTCAGTATGCATAAATAGGTACTATTGTAGTTTGTACCACGGCAGGCGATTATACGAAAGCGGCATTCACACCGTACGCCTTTGATAGATTTAAACGCTGTAGTTTTGGTTGCCTCTGACCCGTCCGTCAATTGCAGCAATTTATGAGTACGGTTGCGATCTTTATGGATGTTATTGGATGGAAAAAATGCCGGGCTGCACTCAATCTGTGGACTTACCTGTTGGTTTTCAATTATTTAAAGTTTATAATATGCGGTTAATAATGGTAAAGGTGACCGCACGTATAAACATTCACCTTTAGGCCTCTGGACATTTGAACAGGTTATCCGATTTAGTTGGTACAAAAAATCTCCCCTGGACTTGGAGGTGTCTGTTATCATATTGTTTCTAGCAACAAAACAACGAGAATCTTAACATACTTGCATAAATCCGTCAATGAATTGTGAGAATCCCTTTTTTTGATACAAGTCATTTTATACGATTTTATATCGCTACGCGGGAGTTACAATCTACTGGGCGCGTATTTTTGCCAATGTCAGTTGCGTCGACAGATTAAATGTTTACTTAATTTTTGTGTGAAACATCACGTTATTGTCTATTGAAGGTCGGCTGCTAAATGCTGCGGTTTCGTATCTCCGACTAGTAGGTAAACGTGAGTAGTCTCGCCCACCCCATCCGCCGGAAACTATTCGCGGATAGAGGAAGGTCGTTCGCAGTTCGATTGGATTCGTTTAGAATGGAAATTTTACGAACACTTCATAGCCGCATTCACACTACGACTTTTAGCACGATGCAATCCCGATTTCGTGAAAACTCGCCGTACTAAAAAAAGACCCTATTGCGAATGGAGCTTTACGCGCAATATACACACGTTTATACGGCATTTAATCGAAATCATCTGCTATAAAAAAAACAAACAATTTATTGGAATAACTTATTGAAGCTTATAAACCTAATTGTAATATTATTTAAGGTAATATTAACAAATCTAAAATGAGATATGAAATAGAAAAAAAGGTATCGGTCGCATCTCGGAATCGAAACCCAGAACCCTCATTTTACCGGGACAAAACTTTAGCCACTGAGCTAATGAGACCTAATTATTTTCGCTCAATTTTATCTATACAATGATTTTTATTGAAGTATGATATCGATAAAAATGACGGAAGATAATTAGGTCTATTTAGCTCAGTTTTTAGAGTGTAGTCCCGGTAAGACACAGATCCTGGGTTCGATCCCCCCAGATGCGACCGATACCGTTTTTATTTTCTGTCACGGGTCCGAGTCCCAGTTGCTACCGATATCCTTTCCTTTTCTGTGTCTTTTCGGTTTCATTTTGAGAGTTGTTAGTATTATATTCGATGATTAAAAATATATTCCAATGAGGTTTATAAATTTCAATAAGTTATAATTAATTTAATCATTCGAAAACTTGAGTATTTTTTTCTTTCAACTGATAAATACGTATAATGTTTCTCTCGACGTCTTTCCGTAACGGATTTTCATCCTTTTTTAGAATGTTATCACTTTTTTTTCACCCGATCTCACCCAACATATATTTGACCTATCCATCAATCTTCCTATTCACCATTCACCACCATATCATATTTTTGCGCCAACATTTATGTAACTATGATCTCTACCAAATTTCATCAGTATTCAACAAAAATGTTTTATGATTTCGAAATATTAGATTTGATAAATAAAGTAGCCATTTTTGCTGTTGTTGTTATTTGTGCGTATCGATTCAACAACGAAATGGGATCATTTATGCGAAGATGATACAGAACTCTCTATTCATCAATTAAAACAAAAAACATGATTAAATTTCTCTCTATTTTACTTTATTTCCGCAATCGTGGTTTTATAATTGTAGAAATAATCATAATCTTGGGGGACGATTGTAGTGCCATTTTATTTAAAACCGCATTATTTATACAAAAACGTTTTCATTTAAATAAGCGTTTTTTTTTCAAGCATAAATGTTTTTATTTTGTGGTTATTAATTTAATTGCATTTTGTGTCCTTATTTATATTCTGTAAATGCATTCTGGGTTCCTAGAAAGATAGATCCTGGTACTAATTTTAAATGTTTTAGAATTTATACAATACCTTAATAATATAACAATAAATAGTCTTTCGAAATATTTTCCGTTTTTATCTTTATAATAATACTAGTTGAAGTACCCGGCGTTGCTCGCGGCTATGGATGGTTTGGATTAAAGTTTTGAGGCTGTGATGTATTACCCCTGCCCATCCATACCCCCCTACCACTACTCAGTAATTTTCCTCTTATTCTGAACTTCAAGTATGCAACATTTCATCAACAAGTACAAAAATTTTGTTTTAAGGGGTGAGAGAGAATGGGGGTGGTTATTCATTTAGACAATGACCTTGCTCTTTCTTTGAAGGTCAAGTGTGCAAAATTTCATCAAGCTCGGAATAAAATTGTAGATTTGTATAAAAAACAAACACTCTTCTTTATATAAGATAGATGTATATGTACTGTTTTTGAAACTGTTTATTCCTGGTGGAATAATATTATAATTATTAAAAAATTTGTAATCTTTGGTTATTTTCCTCCCAAAAGGTTTCCTGTTCTAGACATCTTCAGACTGGTCTGAAGTTCAACAGCAATCTAAGTAATGATCAATGAATAACCAGTCTGTAGATGCTCGTAGCAGGGTGAAATCAGTCTAATCAAATAAACTTTCAGAAGTTACATCTAAATTGTTACTAACTTCACTTGTCTTAGGATTTTACTTACATACAGGCATATCTACCGCTGGTAGCTGCACTCTCACCCTCTTCCTCATAAACGACACATGTATCAGAAAGAGAGGTTGCAATAGAGCTCTCGGCGGCAGGACTGTATAATATTTTAACAACCTATTCCTATTGCATAAAGTAACTTAAAAGATTCCCATATATTATCACAGATGTATTTTTTGTATACCTTTTATTAATAATATATTTTATATTTATAGTGTTCAAGGACCCAGCCGCCTTCGACTACCTGCTGAGCTGCGGCAGTGGCGGGGGCCGCGACCTGTGCAAGGAGAGCCTGCTGGTGCGTTTCGACCCGCTGGTGGCCGGGGGCGCGCGGCAGTTGCCCACGGGGGCCCGGCCGGGGCGCCAAGTGCCAAGCCAAGACCTGCCACCTTCACCGCCCAAGCTGGAAGGTACCCAAACATTGCTCATTTTCAACATTCACAATAATAAACAATAAACAATTTACAACAATAAACAATCTTACATTTACAACCACATTGGGAATGTATTATGTTATGTTATTGTTATTTTTTTAAAGAAAGATAATTTCCCAGGTTAAGAATAACCTGACAATATTTAAAAATCTCCTACTACCATCTCAGTAAGCAGAAGATGTTGCTTGTGTCGTGATGGAGTACTTAGTTATTATCCTCAATATTATTATTATTCCAGATGACCACTAATAGCAGACTCCTAACTTAATGTAAGCGGAAGATGTTGCTTGTGTTGTGATGGAGGACTTAGTTATTATCCTCAATATTTTTATTATTCCAGATGACCACTAATAGCAGACTGCTAGTTTCATGGTCTAAACTGACTGCATATTATAGATGAATAATATATAAAACTGAATGTCATAATACCGCTCATGTAAGATCACATGATAGATTGCTACGTATGTCAGATCAATGATTTTTTTTCAAATCACCGTGCGCGTTAGATGGTCAGTGCCTGATTTGGCATCACGTCTGAGTCCTACCCAGGCATCGTGAGTTCAATTCCTCGGCTGGTTAAGTCCTCTATCACGACACAAGCAACATCTTCCGCTTACTGTAATGGTAGTAGGAGATTTTCAAATGTTGTCAGGTTATTCGTAACTCAGGAATGTGCCTTTCTTTAAAAAAAATTTAAAAAGATGATCACATTTGCAGTATTTATCCAGGGAATATAAGGATTAGCTTCCAGAGAACTGATCAATTGAACCGCACTTTATATTATTTAAGAACCCTTACCTTACGAGAAACCGAATCAAATAATGATTATTTGTTGACTTCTGTCATTTCTGCATTCAAACTGTTCAAATGAATCAGTCGATAGTGGGCTTTACACGTATGTTTTGGAGCGCGCCTTGAGCCGCACTCCAGACCCTGCGCAGAAAAGTACCGTTATGGACTGCGCTGCAAACCATCACTTTGCTTGTGTGGACATTACTTTTCTGCACACGGCATGGTGCTTCGAAATGTACGTATGGGAGAACCTAATATGTGCTGTTTACACTGCATAATAATATTATATTATTGAGTTCAGTGATTCATTAGCACGTACATATCTTGTGACAAGTGACAGCCTACCTGAAACACAATACACAGTGCAATAATTAATACTTATTTGTTATTGTATTCCAGAAGATGCAAGCACTGCTAGTGGTCTAGCAGAGAGTTGCAGCTCAGATTCCAGCCTTTGCACCAGTAATTCAGACCCGGCAAAGACATTGGGGTAAGTTTATCGATAATAATAAAATAACATCACCTCTTGGTGGTGGGGAGGGGAAGTAGAGGGGGAAGAGGAAGGTGGGGAAATACCTGTCTATTCAGATCTGGTCACCAAACATGGCTAAAAGCCATTTCAAGCAATGTTTCAATTCTAAATGGTGGTCTTTCACCAGGGCGATACCGAGAGTATCTTCCAACTATATTCTACAAATATACCATGTATTATTTTTAATTAATTAATTGTGAAACAACACAAATTAATTAAATAAAATTTACTTGCGCACGCCGGGATTTGAACCCACGACCTTCGGATTCGTAGTCGAGAGCCTTACCCCTCGACCATGGAGGCCTTCAAAATCTACTTAACCTATTTACAAATACATTTGGTAATTGATTAACGCTTTGAATGCTGAATATTACCTGAGCAGAGTTTGTCTGATGCCATAAATATGTAAATATTATTTAATTACCGCAACCTTGGCCAAACCTGGCAGAGTGACTGCTTCCATATCCCCCTCGGGGAGACAGTGTTGGTATGCGATGGGTTAAAAATTTTAAAAAAATATATGTTTCTGAATTATGTAAAATAAATCCCCCTGCATGGGATGTCTGTACCAAATTTTTGTATTTTTATTATGGCTATATTATGAAATAATAAATTCTTTTTATACTGGTAAAAATGGATTAGGTAATCAAACTGATAATAATTTATCAGTTTGAGATTGATAAATTTTATCAGGTTACTGATAATAGGAAGAGTGATATTATAATTATTCTCAAATGGGAGAGCATCAACTATAGAATTTGTGTTATTATTGAAAAAATGTGTCTTTGAAGTTAAGTGAACTGAAAGAAAAATAGTAAAAGTTATGATTCTTCTACTGATGCCTTCTTTGTCATGGTGGTAAGGCAAATCAATAGCATTTATTTTGTAATTATGAATTTATTATGTATGCAGTATGAGTTATGGTCAAAATATGTATTAATCATTTGTTTCATGACAAAGTTTTGCAATATCATCGCCAAATAAATACTTTACCTATTTCAATGTTGACTTGATTATTGTACCAGGGGCGCTACCACGGTCAAATCGATAACTTAGCAATATCGGACTGATAGGCTTAACTGACAACAACTTTATATCGATTTCCCGAGCACAATTGCGCTTTTTAGGCGTTATGATAGCCAAGCCGATATTGCCACCGAAATAAATAAGAAATTACCCCACGATAGCAATTCTTGTCGGGTATTGACTATGGATCGGCATTCCTAAACGTCGAAACGTACATACAAATAAATTGACAATGTCAAATTAATGTTACTAAGATATCATAATAATATTGAATACACTCACTGTAATATATACATGGCAGTCATCATGTACTTTTTGACACTAAAAAGGGAGTTAATTGGTCAATGAGGTCTTTAGCCATAGCTCGTGATATTCTGAACAACTCTGTATTCCAGTTTTCCAAGCTCAAATGGATTCAATTGATTGCGTATTCGATGTCTTTCTAAAAGCTTTGTTCATTAATAAGCCAATAATTTTGTATAACGAATGATATTATTCATAAAGTTCTGTATATCGAAGGTTGACCGAAGATTATCTGTCACCTAAGAGGCCGCGCTAATATTAATTGTTGACCGTGTTTGCACATATCTCCTAGCGCCGCCTAATAACCGTAGATGATGGATTTAGTCAATATCGTATTGATCTAGGGTTTTATTGATCGACTGTGCTAGGGCCCCAGGAGTATCCATTCTGTATTAATTGTTTTTGTGTTTAATTCGTAGAACTCCATTTAATTTTTTTAAAAATTTATTGTAAATCAAATTTAATAATGTTATTATTAAGTTCTGCAAGTACTTTTAGTTGTTATTATTGTGACAGCTGTTTCGGCGTTTAAAGCCTTTAAAGTTTGAAAATGGCCTTAAACACCGAAACAGCCGTCTGTCACAATAATAACATTATTAAATTTGATTTACATTAAATTTAAAAAAAAAAGTATCCATTCTGCAAAAATAATTACATGGAATATCTTTTATCATCTTTTTTTTTTCAAAGCTTGTCTTCTAATCTAATTATGTTCCATGTTTCCATAAGTTTTCTTTATTTGGAAACAAGGCAGCATCGGTCTCCCGCAACAACATGTTTCCATCTGAAACAACATTATTTTTAGCTAATGAGCCCTATAGCCCCATTATAGCTCAAAATAGTGTTCTGTGTGAGATGCTGCCTCCTTGTTCCATGGGTTCGATACACATACTACTTAATCTTTTTGACATCTGCTATTTATCATTATACCCATAAAATCTCACCAATCTAATGGTGTATCTTTTACAGTACAATGTCATCCGTTGACCAGAGCATGAGTGCTCTCTCCTTGCAATCGCAGGGTGCCCAGCAGCACAGTGCCGCCAACTGCAGCACCCCTCCCAGTGTGGCCAGCAATGTGCTCAACGTCACCAGCCAGCCTACTGAGAAACCCACACAGGTAAATAGAGACACATTCATCCTTTACAGTGCAATGTCCTCCGTTGACCAGAGCAGGAGTACTTTCCTTGGTATATTATTTAAGGGAATTCTGAGAAAGTAGGTGCCCACCCCCCACAACTGTTATTCTGTAGGTGCCTGCCCCCCACAACTGTTATTCTGTAGGTGCCTGCCCCCCACAACTGTTATTCTGTAGGTGCCTGCCCCCCACAACTGTTATTCTGTAGGTGCCTGCCCCCCACAACTGTTATTCTGTAGGTGCCTGCCCCCCACAACTGTTATTCTGTAGGTGCCTGCCCCCCACAACTGTTATTCTGTAGGTGCCTGCCCCCCCACAACCGTTATTCCGTAGGTGCCTGCCCCCCACAACTGTTATCTGTATACGTAAGAAATTCGATAAAAGGGTTAAATAATAAATCCACATTTATATATCGGCGAAAATCTAACCAGCAACCACCCACAACGTTCGATGTCACAGCCTAGACCACTGCACATAATTTAGCAATTTGTAAACTAGTAACATCCAACGTTTTCTTCACTATTTTTTAAATATTTGTACGGTATGTTCACATTACTTTATGAGGAATTCCGAGGTATGTCTATGCTATGCTTGCTGTGTGAATTAATTCTTCCTTATTTAATGATTGCTATGTTTTTTGTTCCAACAATAATTTCGATGTTTTGTCCATTACGCAAGTCACCCGACTCTACACCTCTTTTATTATAATAATAATAATAATAATAATGCTTTATTCCAGGGTCATGCACGGGCACGGGTAGTGCAGTGCAATAAGTTCCATAGGTTACAAGAATAGCACATGAAAAGAAATAACAATACATAAAAAAGAAAATAAAAATATATAAAAAATATTCATTAATTCAAAATGAAAAGAGTTTATGGTGGATATTTGACAGTCTCCTGTCTCCAGAGAACCTTTGGGGAGGACTCCATCCAGGCAGCCATGGCAGTAAGCTTCCTATGCGATGGCGGAGACGGGCCCTGAAAGAGTGCACTCTCCTCCAGAAACATTTCCAAAGCGCTGCAGTATCTCTCGATAGACGGAGTAGTTGGCGATGTGCATTATTGTAGGTGACTTTTAGCCGAGTATTTATGTAATTTTCTTACCTTTGTTGTTTATTTGATGTTTCCAGGTGGTGACTCCTGCTATCAGCACGAGACAGCAGCAACAGTACCTACCTTCCACACCCCTTTCATCTAAAAACCCTCAAACCCCAGCAAAGGTCAGTACATAGCATAATATTCACAGACGAGCATTTTCAAAAGATTTGTTTGCCCTTTTTATATTGATTTGAACATCTGTTAGGAATGTTTTTATTAACATTTACATAGAAATTCCTGAACTAAATTTAATTTTATGTCTTGATCATTTTGGAATACTATTACTTCTGTCCATTAATTAAAAAAAATATATATCTTGTAATTTAACTGCTTTTTCCGTAGGTAGATTTTTTACAAAACATTTATTTTGCCTTCAATTATCTTCTATGGTTTTTGTTACATTTTGATTCTCAAAACTTAACTGTACATTTTTACTTCATTCTAATTTAATCTGGTTAGGTATCAAAATCTACTAATGATAACAATAAATTGTTAAAATTCAGATATTAACTTTGGTTTATTTTAACTTTTAATTTCAAATTAATTTAAATTCAATGGTCAGATGTGTAACAGAACATTTTTAACATAAAAAGTGTGGTTTTATTTTAAACATAACTCGAAAACTAATTTATTAGACATTAATTTTTTGAGGTTTGGTGTTTTTTAACACAATGGTTCTGATTTGTTCTAGCGAGTTCACTGATTTCAAATACAATTGTTACTACTTATCCGATTTGATATGGCTTTGGTAAGGTTCATATACCCAATTCCTAACCGTTACTTAGTAATTGAAGGTTGAAATCTTAGTTGAAATCAGTAAAGTCACCAGAATGGTATCGAATCAATTAATATTATTTATTTCTCTTCAGCCATCAATTGGCACTTTTTTCTCTCCCTTGCCAGATCGTCAAATATTTGACTATTTTTCAACATTGTCAAAAGGATATGGTTCTCAAAGTTTCCACCTTTGAATAGGTCAGATGAATATTGTTTGGAAAGTTCACTACACCTGTTAGAAACAGGTCTAATTTGAAAGTTATCCGACACTTGTTTTGCATGGGTCAAAAGATATTTTTTTGAAAGTTCTCTACAATTGTTTGAAACGGGCGAAAGAATATTGCTTTGAAAGTCCTCGATACTTGTTTCAAATGGGTCAAAAGAATATTATTTAGAAAGTTTTTCGCACATTGTGAATGAGTCAAAAGGATGTGATGTCACCAGTGCAGGAATCCCGCACCGATACTGTTGTACAGAACCTTTCCACACACGGCGCACTATACTGTGAGGGTGCTTGTGTCTTTTTCAGTCGGTCACTTCGGCACTGGCTGCGATAGACAGGCTCATCAGCCTGGGAGGAACCCCGCCACCACCCCCTGTAGTCGTACAGCCCAAGGTAAACAAACTTCACAAACACCCCAAGAGGGATATCTCTGCATTGCCAATCAACCACCCGCTCTATCTCTCTCTGCCTTGCCTCATTGTGCTAAGGTGTGGTGCTATGTGTACGTTATTAATTGGAATCAGATCATCTTACTAACACTCGCATATCATGCTTTTACTGCTGAAAGTTGGCGTGTACAAGTTTTTGTTAAATGTAATCATCGATATAGTTGCAGGAATCATTGGAAATAGTTTGTAGGTCCTCTAATCTTGGTAAAATAATTGACTAGTAAGTTTTGAATTTTTCAGACAAGTTATCAATCTATCAATCAATAGAAAACATTTGCCAATAAATCGCGTTGAATCACCAATAATTTTAGATTTTACAAATAAGTAAAATGTGGAACATTAAAATCATTCTAATTTTTGGCAGCAACCCCACTATTGGTTAGCAATAGGCGTTTTCACAATGGTAGGTAATTCTACTGTTGAATTAGATAAAGTGCGCGTCAAACGATGTCCAGAGTTTGATATTTCTACTTCTATAGAGTGGAATATTGTCGACACATTTAATATCCCAATTTGATCAGATACCCCTTTTATATAAATCGGCACACATTTCTAAGGGATCAATTAAAACATAAAACAATCTTACAGATTTTACCAGCACAGCAGAATATACGTCATGTTAAGATATTATTTCCTCTTTGCTAATTACAATTTTGTTGAAAAGTTTATTTTAATTTTTCTTTGAATAATGCGCCATAATGGTAATCTTACATCGCTAATAATTAGTTATTTTTTAATAATTAATTTAATATACCCTTACACATAATTATTATGTGTTATTATGTATGTAGTTGAATGTTACGGTAATCAAAATTCATAATTTTCCCCATTCTCGCTTTTGCTTTAAATTTCAAAACCCTGCTTGATTGCATAAATTCAGTTATGTACTAAAAATGCATGAAATATGTACTTAATTAGATATTATAAGTATATTCATAAAATTCTACGTGCTTTTCTGTTGTAAAAATATGGACTGTGAAAAGGCGGAAGATTTATGAAATTCTTTACTAATACAAAATGTCTTATGACAGAATATTTAATAAAAACAAATTTTTACCAAAAAGGATCGAAAATTGGTCTACTCGTTGGTATTGATAATTTAAATTGAATCAAAATAATAAAAACAAAATTTTCAATTGGCAAAAAATAACTATGCTAACTTTTGTGATCCAAATTTTTAATCTCTCCACGTTGGGCGAGTTGGTATCGCATCTGGGTCCCACCCAGGCATTGTGACTTCAATTCCTCAACTGGCTAAGTCCTCCAACACGACACAAGCAATATCTTCTGCTTACTGGGATGGTAGTAGGAGATTTTCAAATATTTTCAGGTTATTCGTAACCCGGGAATGTTTGTCTTTCTTTTAATAAAAAAAAATTATAATTGAATGTACAGGCAAATCACTTTAAAGAGTGGCACGTTTTAATGATTTGTACGCACCGACAGTGGTTCAAACCAGTTTGGAACATCCGCCCACAGTCCCCTCGTACCCCGTAGTAGTCCTACGATACAGTACACCACTATATAAGCAAAAATCTCTCTAAAATGATTTGTCTGTACACTCTTCTAATGTTTTACATTATTAGTGCCCTTGAGGTGATTTTTCACAAAAACGGCACTATACAAATCATCCGATTATTATTAGTTAATTTATCCAAAATGTGGGTTAGAAATATGTGTATATCATTTTGAATGGAGATTTTGAAAATCTCCTGTAATATTTTGTAAATACTTCTGCCTTTTCACACGAGATAAGATGTTCTTGTAAAGTGGTATAAAACATTATGCATGTGGATGTGGTTGGTATGAGGAAACATGTGAATCCTTTTCTTAGTATAGTGCTGTAAAATTCATGTTGTGCTATCATAATGTGTGTGTGTAGTCATCATTTCATCGAGCTAAATTTAGTAAAAACAAACTATTTATTAGATTGTCTATAAATTGTAGATGTTCAATGCTTTGCAATTAAAAGTAAATCTGGAAAGAGACATTTTCGACAACCTCATATTTTGTATTTGTGTAAATGAAAGCTTCCTGATTCATCCATTCGCCAATATTGTTTACGTTTATGTGGTGTTGATTTTATAATTATTTTTGTCTTAATATTGTCGAACATTATCATTTTCCACACCAAAATGTATCAATTGCTTTTAAGGGTATACCGCTGATAGATTTGTTGTAAACTCTCCCTCTTTCTCACCAGCAAACCACGCAACAGACAGATGTTACAACGGAGCTCTCAGTGGCAGGACCATAACAACATTATTGTTCCCTTCAATATGTTTAATTTTTTTTTTTTTTCAGAATCTATTTCTTATGTTCTTGAATGATGGATATTGTGAAACACTGATAAAAATCAACAAACATGGATAAAAATTTACCGATACAGGAGTCTTATTTCATTAGCCTTTTTAAATTCATACAACAAATGCTAGAAGTGACTCATACGTTCACAAGTCTTTTTTATTCCATTTTAAGTATAAATGTTCATGGCAAGGGCAAGTATCACATAGTGGAAGCCATATAGAACTCTCATGTTCTTGAATGATGGATGTTGTTAGAAATTAAAAAAAAAAACAGCAAAAATAAACATTTAATTAGCTTTTTTAAAATTAGTCTCTTTTATTAGTATGTATCATTCGAGTCTTTTAGCCAAGTTTAAAGTGTAAATATTCATGGGAAGTATAATTCCAGGAGCCAGACATGGATCCCCGACTCATGGCAGAACTGCAGTCAGTTCGGGAGCTGTTCAGCCACCAGGAGGAGGAGCTGCGGCACACCAACGAGAATATGTCCTCGCTGCAGAAGCAGCTGAACGATGCCATCGCCAGGGAGCAGGCCCTCATCGACAGGGTCAACGAGAAGAATAGGGACCATCGGCAGATGGAGTGAGTATTATTTGTTACTAAAATAAATGATCCACTAAACTGTCCAGAAGATACTCTCATGTCAGTGGAAGACCGTCATTCAGAATCGAAACGCTGCTTGAAATGGCTTGGGCTATGTTTAGTTGCGATATTTTAATCCCGTTTTTCATACTTCCCACCTTCTTCGTCTTCCCTATTTCCCCAATTTGCCTCTGCGTAATATTAACATGTAAAAGTTTCCCCATCTCTTCCCAATTCACTTACCATTAATGCGGTTCGGATGATAGTACTATTTATAAAGCTGCTCTAAATTGAATTACTTCCCATTAACTGCTTACCGGGCAACATGCAAATTCACATGAAAATAAATTATACCATTTCAGGCTACCATATAAAGATTATTGTATAATAATTCGCCCGGGAAAGCCGTTTATATACCAGATTTCTTTTCTGGAATTTTCAGAAGTAATGAATGATTTTTAAATTCACATTTTCTATATTTTTTTCAAAATAAAGTTGTGACTTGACAATACAATTCAAATAGTAAACTGGCTCCCAAAACTGGGTGTTTTGTATAGGGCTAGCCGATTCTTCAATAGTGACCAGCTGCTAACCCTGTATGAATTTCAAATAAATTTAAAAATTGAATTTGGGGGCCACCTCTGGGCTGGAGCTCCAAAATCCCTGATAAACCTGCTTGATTCTACGAAAGAGGGCGGTCCGTCTGATTGATAACCCACTGTTAACAGACCGGTTGCCATCTCTAATGCACAGACGCAATGTAGGTATGCTGAGTCTGTTTTACAAGTATTTCAAGGCTCTTGTGAGGTGTAACATAAAAAAAGTCCTAAAAAAATCATGAATCTGATGAGTCATTTTCATATTTTTTCAGTATGGTGATGGAAGAGTACGAACGCACCATGTCTCAGTTCATCGGCGACCGCGAGAGCGAGAAGAGACAGTGGGGAGAGGAGAGGGCAGCCCTGGTCAGGGAAAGGGACGAGGCTAATTCTCACCTTGCCAACATGGAACATTCCTTCAATGACATTCATGCGTAAGTAAAATAACATATTATCGGGGAGAGGGACGTCAGAGAGTTATTATTTATTAATCAAAATAATGATAAAATTATTGTGCAATACGATAAACATTGTGTTTTTAAAGAGAAAAATATTTATTATGTTTTTTTTCAATTCGCAAAATATAATCATAAATATTACACATTTCTAAACGTTCCTACGCATGTTTTACAAAAACATTTAAAAAGTTGAATATCCTTAAAAAAATGCTGTGAAGGTTTTTCTATAACATGTCGATAAGGTAAATTTAAAAAAAAAGAACAGTGTGGTTTAGTTTTATCATGAACACTGCGTAACTTTAATGTTTTTTTTTTAATGCGGATTACAAATCTTTGGTTATGTTTATTTACAAAAACGCAACCAGAAAGGATTAAAAATACTTTTTTTCACTTTAAAAATCATATTCGTATTTTAAATGTTTTATAAAACATACAATGGGACGGTCAGAAAAGGAAATATTTTTGATTAGATTTTGATAAATACTAAGCCCATGTAAATTTATAAAATATTTAATAAATATTTTTCTATTTAAAAACATTATGTTTATCGTATTACGTAATAATACTATCATTATTTTGAATTAATAAATAATAACTCTCCGACATCCCTCTAGCCCTTAATATATTCTATTTGAATGTCTTCCCGATGTTTTTATGAGTTAATTATAGTTAAAAATAGGAAATGGAGTTGAAACTTTTGCCTAAGCAAGCCAAAAAATCAACCTAAATTAAAAAGATTATCATTTCCTTTCAAGAAAGTGTTTTGTCCTGTTTTTACAAACCTCATAATTATTCTTATATTACATTATCTATTTATAAAGCTTTATGCTTCATTATGATGGTAGAAATGAAATAAGATTAGACAATTAAGGGTGATTTTATAACCTTCCGTTCATAACGCTTGATACCATGTTTAACGAATATTTTGACTACCGCCCGATCTCAGCATTTTATAAACGTTTTCTCAGGTGGCAGCCGTCAGTTGTTGCCAAACGATCGCTTCTTTGAAACCGTGCACCATTTTAATTAAACAAATATAATTTGCTTGTGAAATAGATTCCTCACCCAGCAGTGAAAGTGATGACAAGCGAATGGTAATTATTCAAGACAAAAAAATAAGGTTACGAATGGATAACAGTTCATTAACGAAAAACAGTTCATTCTTAAGAAAAATTTGATAGTTTGTTTATAAAACTGGCCCTTAGAAAAGCATACAGAAAAGAAAGAAGAATTATTTTCCTCTTTGTTTTAAGGAAATTCAAATTTTTTGATTGATCTGTTTGTCTTTCAGCAAATATGAGCGCTGCAAGCAGCTGGTCCAGGGGTACAAAAACAACGAAGAGGGCTTGAAGGAGGAGGCGCGGCTCAATGACGAGGCCACCAAGAAGCAGGCAGAGAGATACGAGCAGCTGCGCCAGCACGCCATGAGCCAACTAGAGACGTGAGTTATATTCTTTCCTGTCTCTTTTTCTTTATCTATTTAAAGAAGAATGCCAAACTTTCCCAGGTTACAAATAACCTAATAGTATTTGAGTTACTTCTACTATGTACCATTATAATACGCGGAAAATGTTACTCGTGCACTGCTGGAGGACTTAGCTGGGCAGAAGATTGAACCGACACTGCAGTGGGAATCTGATGATTTGGACTGGCTCAGCCAACTAACCATCTTTATTAATTCAAATACAGTAGAACCCCATTAATTCAAAATACTGGACATCGGAAACCAAATTTCAAAGTAATGAATTCCCACACAATTTGAAATTTTCTAAGAAGAAAAAAAAATTTAAATAATATCACCGACAAGTCGAGTTAAGCGACTGACCGCCCCTTCAAATTCAGGTAGGTACTCAAAGTAAATTCGTAAAAATATGACATTATTTTTGTGTAAATAAAATTTTCACACTCGATAACTGCTGCGGCCGGGATTTCAAATTCAGATATTCAAAGTAAATTCCTAAAAATACAACTCATTTACTTGTAAATCCAAATTTCGTGGCCGAGTCTACAAATTCACTTATTCAAAGTAAATTCGTAAAAAATGCAACATTTTTCCGTGTAAATTGAAATTTCGTATCCGAAAATCGTCGCGGCCGGCCCTTCAAATTCAGGTAGTCGAAGTAAATTCGTCTAATTATGCCATATTTCCATGTAAGTCGAAATTACACAGCCGATTACCATCGCAGTCGGGCCTTCAAATTCAGATATTCTATGTAAATTTGTAAAAATATGACGTATTCACTTGTTAATCGATAAATCGAGACCGATTATCCGTGCGGGGCCGGCTTGTCTGATTCATAATTAAAAAATAATAATACGAATTAGGACGGTGTATAACTGTAAATCGAATTTTTACCACGTTTTATCTCCACGGCTGGCATGTCAGATATCAATTTAATTTAATTTACGAAATCTATGACAGTGATAAATTATGTTGTAAACCGCCCTTGAGGTGACTTTCTCATGAAAATGTCACTAAACAAATAATCTATTTGTAATTATTTTCCCACAAATCGAAAAATTATTGTGTGCGTTTTTTCAATTTATTGGGGTTTGAATTAACCGGGTTTTACTGTACATGTTTTACTCCTCAAAGATTTGTGAAAAAATTACTAATCAAGTTTAACAGTTGAACTCTGTTAATTCGAATCCCAATAATGAGAAGAAAAAAAACCTGTAAATATCCCCAGAATTTTTTTTCATACAATATGGGCTTTTTAATTTGAAATTTATCTTGGAAAAAATTCGATTTGTGCGACAATATGAATTTCATATATCTGAATATGACATGCCGGCCGTGGAGATATAACGCTGCAAAAATTCTATTTACGTGGTTATACATCGTTCCAATTGGTTATTTCGTAATTCTGAATCAGACATGCCGGTTGCACTGGTAATCGGCCTCGATTTTGCAATTAACATGTAAATATGTCATAATATGGCCGCAATCGGCCACAGAAATTGGAATTACACAGAAGTATTTTTACAAATTTACTGGGAATATCTTACTGGGAAGGACCCGGCCATCAGCTTCGAAAATTCAAATTTAAATGGAAATATGTCATATTTTTACGAATTTTCTTTGAGGATCTGAATTTAAAGGGCCGGCCGCGTCGGTAATCGATCCCAAAACTTAGACTTACACGGAATAAGTCGTATTATTACGAATTTACCTCAAATACTTACCGTGATTTGAAGGGGCGCAGAAGTATTTTTTTTTTGCTTAAATTGTTAATGGTTAACGTGCCTAATAAAACCCTTCCAGTAAGCTTAGCTTGTATTGAAAATAGAGAAAATTAGAAATCTGTTCGAGAATTACAACTCAACCTACCCTATCACTTTTCTCCCAATTTAAGTTAAAAAATCTTTATGGTTCTGTCTTCCAGTTGCAATTTTTAGAATTATTCTGAAGTGTAACTTTTTTTATGACGATTTTATCAATCATTTTCTGTATTGGCACACAGAGATACCATTTCATTGATCATTGATTAATTTAATACATTTAATTTTGATGTTGTTTGTGTGAACATCATCATCATCATAGCCATTTTGACTTTCAATAATGTATTAATATTATTTTCAGAGCCAATGCTGAGATTGAAACCCTGAAGAAATCCAGCTCCTCAGAAGTCATCAAACTGCAAGCTATGCTGAAGAAGTCAGACATCCAAGTGGCCTCGTTGCAGGAGTCACTCTTGCAAAAGGTCAAGGATATCGAAGACTTGACGGCCATCTGCGATGACCTCATCCAGAAGGTTGGCTAGACCGTTCCCAGGTGGCAACGTCTGATTGACTGGACGGTCAATCAATAGATGTCACTATCTGGTTAGCTAGACTGTCAAAAGATGACTCCGTCTGGTTAGCTAGATTGTCAAATGGCTGTCAAAAGATGGCATCTTTTGATTTGCTAATCTGTCAACAGATTGTGTCTTCTTGGCAATTGACCGGTGTGGACATTGTGTTTCAGTGAAAAAGACAATTCATATTGATTCTTATCACCGTGTGGATGAATAATAATAATTATTGTATGTTATTTTGCTAAATCAGTTTTGACCAGCTTTATTTATTCAAAAGATAGATTCTTTTCGTTAGTTTTACGTGGTTTTACCTGTGAACACACGTACTTGGTATTATAAAAACTTGATGTTTACCTATTTTATTATTTATGAGAGATTAACCGTGATATAGAATACACAATTCAACCAAAAAGAAAGTTAGGTCAATCTTATAACACGACCATTGAAAAACAATATTTGCATTTGTCATACGTTTAGATGTCAAACTAGGATATCAAATAACTATTTCAAACAGAGTTTTTGTGCCGGCCAGGCCAAACTTGTGTATTGTATATCAATGGAGATAAACATTTAAGAAGCTTTATCGTGACAACATGCCATGAAGTAAAAGTTATATTTTTTATGTAAATTGTAAAATAGTTAATATTGATTTCTTAATCCACTTTGTGGCTGACTGCTTTACTGCTGGCCCGAGGGAAAGGAGAGTATGAAAAAAATTTGAAATATCGTTAACCAAGTTTTCTAGGATTACTCCATACACCACCTCCTCCCTGTGGGCGTAACGGTATAGCTGATGTTCTGATAGCTAAAAAATAATTCATTTTATTTCTGCCTAACCTCTTTACTAATTTTGAAAAATAAATTGATAGGTTTGGTAATGAAAATAATTTTCATAAAATTAATTTCAAGCATCAATACATTAGTGCTTGTTGATAAAATAATGTTTTATTTCGTTCTTTGTAATTGTTAATAAAATAAAAGATATAACATATTTTATACTACATTATATACTCACATCCTAAGAAAAAAACCTTCAATTGAACCTGAAGTTTATAATATATTAAAATTGGTGTCATTATCAGTATACAGTAAAATTACTAGTAAAATAATGATATTTGATTTATTTAATGATAATTGTTTATGTATAACTAAAAATATGTCATGTTTTTTTGTTTTGGAGTCTGATTGACTTGCATGTAAATAGCTGTTCGCCGATCCATTTTGTATTTTAGGATTATTTTTTTACCAGATTGTAAAGAAAAGAGAAGAAAAAATGATAGGAAAAAAATGAAGTTTGATTGAATTTTTTTTTTTAAATACGGTGGCAAGTCAATAAACAGCGGGCTGGAGGATTATGGATGTAAGAGAAATGAAAATGTATGTTATTATATTTTTCGTACTCCTTTTACTAATTGAACTTGTAAATTGCTTAGTGCCTGTACATTCCATATTGTTGGCTGCAGCTAGATTTGCCGCAGTCACTCGTGGTTTTATCGTTTTCACCGCTTCATGCAGACAGTCATCAATGCTTATTGTATCTTCATCAGAATGTTGTTAATTTGTCTCAATAAAGAAACAGTCAGCGGAATTATTGTTGTGAATGTTAAATATGATTATATTTTGATAACCCAAGAAACTGCCCTGAAATAATGTCAAGCTGATCATGATCTAACCTTTGCATGGTTATAATAGTATGTCTAACGTGAACGCATTATTTATCGGTTGGCCTATTTTTATAATCTTTTGTTGCCATATATAACATGGTAAGAACAAATTGTGTAGCATAGCACACCCGTCTGAAATAAATACATACAAAATAAATACTTTTTTTAAATATTGTCATGTTTCATTTTTACTCTACAAAGAGAAATGTTCTCATATTATTTGAGTGTTTACAAAACCGTTTTTTTTTCAGAAATATTTCCCTCAAGCTGTATTCACACTAAAAGAAGATATTTGAAATGGCGTCTACTTGACCATGTAAAATTTCCGATTTTTTAATAAGAGTACAAAATTCTGAAGTAGTAAATTTTCTAAAATGATTAATATCACCGCTTGGTAGATGTGAATTACACAATATACCAGGGCCACATAAATGTCTATTCACATCTACCAGCACCGTACATTAGTTGCTTACATTATTTATGTATACATGTAAACATAATGTACACTAGTAGTCTACACATGCACGGGCAGACACCAGCTGACAATCTCAGCTAGAATATTTTGACAGTGCTGGCGGCCTGCCGGTGACGTCTGCGCCTGGGCAGTTAGTTTGAATACTTCACCGGTAAAACCACGTAAATGGACAATGTCAAATTGATTGCGTTGATCAGGAAATACAGATTTCTGTATGATTTGAGTGACCATTGGTACACCAAAAGCGATAAACAACGAAAAGGTAAAGTTTGGCGTGAAATTGATAGAAAGCTTCAAGCACATGGTACATAAAAATGAATCAAGTTTAATATACAGAAAATGATTTTTTCTGTTCTTTCTGGCATCCTATATCTTTTATTAAAGCGAAGTTGCCATTACGTCAAGTTCTACTAAAAAATCCTGAATCACATTGTGACAGACTCTTATGCTCATTTGGCAGTTCAGTTGATGGCCGTATACGTGTTCATAGATATACCACCTCGTATCTGTGCTGTGTCGGCCCCGCACGTTGTAATGTGAATACTCACATCTGCTGTGCCTGCCACATTACGTGTCGAGCATGCATGGCGCTGAAAGATGTGAATGGGCCTTTGTGGCTAGGGAAGGTACGCAACAAAACCTAACATTTTGATAAGTTTGAAGGGGTATAATAAAATTAAAATTATTTGCATTACTCATGCAATACACACAGTTCTGGAGTTGTTAGGTATATGGAAAGTAGAGTCAAACATGGTTATAATAAGCACGAGGGGACCTATAAAATTTGCTCCTTATAGCCATTACTCGTTATATCTGAAGAGGTTTTAAAAAAAACATATGTACCTACTTACCTACCTCTACTGTCAAAATATTAAAATATCAAAGCAATATTTAAAATATCTTAGTAGAATGTATGAGATGATGTATGATTGTGAATGAAGCAAAATCACTAACTTGCGCGATTGTTATTGTCATAAAACAGTGATGCGATTCGGCCCGCGGGCGAATTTCATACGACCCACATGACTTTATACAAAATAGAATGTCTGCCGTAATTCTTGAAAACCCTGACTGAGAATATTTTTTTATAGAGTTTTTATTAATTCATACCACATGTCCTCAGCAGAACAAAATTTGAAGAATCGGTTTGTAAATTGAAATTATGAATTTCGCTTCAGCCCTCTCCCCACTCAAAAAATAAAAATCCACTTCCAGGTTGTGAGTTGCAGTTGATAATTAGGTAAAGTGGCGCCCCTCTACTAAAAAAAAACATTCTGTATCACTGTCATAAACTTACCACATGTACTTGTACATTTTGATTGGTTTTTAAAACAAAATTGACGATAAGAAGATGTAAAAAGGAACAAAATTGCAAAGCCCAATTTTCGCACGACATTCACGAATTTTATGACAGTTTTACATAGTGCCCGATGGATAGGAATGTTTCACATTACCGGCAATCTTTAACAGGTAGCACCATAAAAATATTAAACTATAATAATAATAATTATTGGAATAATTTGTATAGCGCCGTTATTGTGAAATAAATTAAGGGAGTATGGTCCATGTACGTATTTAGAAATTGTGTTGACAAAATTATTTGTACGATATATCAGTGAAGCGTTCTCATTATAACTGCCATAAATTGTTTGAAAATAAGCATGAACCAAAATATCATTCGGTAATTAATTTCACATTAGCCGTGAACTCGCTATTGCCGTGATCGTTATAACCAAGTTCAGCTGTAATTCAAAATATACCAGGATCACATAATGCTGGTGACAACCTCTAGGCGAAATCAAATTGCGAATTCAAATTTTAGAGACTGTCCCAACTAACTAATAAATTAATATTTATGAAAAATCCACCAGGAACACAGTAGGCTTATGGGGTAAAACGTTAAAAAATATATTTATATTCCCGAGAAACTTGGGAAAATTTAACTATTTCACAAGTACCCCCAATAAATTAATATTTATAGAGAATCTACCAGGAGCACAGTAAGTTTGTGAGGTAAAACGTTATAAAAATATGTATATATTCCCGAGAAACTTGGGAAAATTTAACTATTTCACAAGTACCCCCAATAAATTAATATTTATGGAGAATCTACCAGGAGCACAGTAGGTTTATGAGGTAAAACTTTATAAAAAAAAAAAATATATATATATATATATTCCCGAGAAACTTGGGAAAATTTAACTATTTCACAAGTACCCCCAATAAATTAATATTTATACAGAATCTACCAGGAGCACAGTAGGTTTATGAGGTAAAACGTTATAAAAATATATATATATATATATATATATATATATATATATTCCCGAGAAACTTGGGAAAATTTAACTATTTCTAAATTACCCCCCATAAATTAATATTTATAGAGAATCTACCAGGAGCACAGTAGGTTTATGAGGTAAAACGTTATAAATATATATATATTGCTGAGGAACTTGGGAAAATTTAACTATTTCACAAGTACCCCCCCTTAAATTAATATTTATAGAGAATCTACCAGGAGCACAGTAGGTTTATGAGGTAAAATGTTATAAAAATTTATATATATTGCCGAGAAACTTGGGAAAATTTAACTATTTCACAAGTACCCCCCCATAAATTAATATTTATAGAGAATCTACCAGGAGCACAAGAGGTTGATAGGTGATATGATAAATAAAAAAATATTATATACGTGAGGAATGTAGGCAAAATCAAAATATTGATTAAATTTCACAAGTAAGACTTAATGAATTAATGCATTTTTATGAAGAATTTACCAGGAGCGCAAGAACTGAAGAGATTAAATATTTATGTAATATGCGCCTTGTTAAATAAATTTACGCAAACTGCGTAGCTTTGAAGTTGCCTAGATTGCGGAATCTATTCTCTAGAGGCGCTAAATATGCGCCCGGTGTGTTTAATTTATGCAATCCTCACACTTATGAAGCTATGCACATTGCAGAATCATATTTAACAGGCGTCAAATATGCGGCTTGCCAATTGAATATACGCAATATGCTTTGAAGCTGCGTAGTTTGTGGAATCTATCCTTAACAAACGCCAAAATATGTACCTGGAGTATATGCAATTCTCGCACTTCTGTAGCTATGCACATTGCAGAATCATATTTAACGGGCGTCCAATATGCGATTTTCAAATAGAATAGTGCTATGTGATGCCGCATATCATAGGTTAGCTATTATCAAGGCAACCTTAACTTTGCAGGCTGCAGCCCGTAACAACTCTGCGGAACTACACTCGTACCAGATTCGTAGGTATTGCAGACACATAGATTCATAGGATATTATATTTTTATTTTACTTCTCTAAAATGTAACCTTTTTCACTTACATACTATCTAAGGAATTTTCTACCAGGAGTACAAGGGGAATATCAATGTACCCCTGGTGTATCTGCACAATTTATTCATATCCAAATTGCGCTTTATTAGCTTTAAAGTTGATGGAGCGGTAACTAGATAAAATGATTTTGTTATTTATTTTAATGTGAGGGGTTAGTAAAGATTTCAAAATGGGGTGCTAAAGGCACGCAATTTAAAAAATGTTAACTACTGGATGTAGAATACTGTTTTTCATGCCATCTTTGGAAAAACGTCGAAAGGTACTTGAGAAGTTCACAAATAATGTTTAGAATGTCCGCTAGATGTCTCAATTCAAAAGAGATTCGACCAAATTTTAGCAGGGGTTATTAATAGTCTCAATCGCCCCAATAATTTTATAAGGTCGACACAACCGCGTTAATTTTATTGACATAGCTTTAAAATAGCTTTTATTATAAACACCGCCCACCTGCGTCTTCTCTAAGAAACCTTAGAACATGCTCCCACCTCTTCGGAATAAACTGACATCAAAATCGTTTAGGTTTCCACAGGTTGAGTTGATTTTATTTAATAAATGGAAATAAGTGCCAACTAAAATGTTAAATTAAATTATTTTATTTTAATAAAAAAATATTTGGTTACAACCTTCATCAGGGTGATTGCCTGCTGTCAGAGTTTAAAAATAATTTTAATTGAGAAAGTGAGTAAAATTAGTCTCAAAAAGTATGAAACACCTGCAACCTGTGAGACGCAAGACACGAACGAGTTGTGATAGAATTGTGTGGTAGGTCGAAGAGATCACAACGAGGGTAATTTAGTTCCCAGTTCCGAATTATATCGCCAATAGCCTGCTGAGTTTAGGTGACTTGGAGGTGAAGAAGTCGTTATTCCAATTATGAAGAGCATCGTCGTATCGTTATTATTGGGGTTTCCTTGGAGATTATGGAATGGAAAAGTTGTAAATCTTGTGGAGCTAGATCGGGAGGGTACAACGGAAGTAGAATAACTTCTCAATCAAGCTTTTGAATAGCTGCCTTTGCAATGGTAGCAATCCGATGGCGTTTTCTTCGTTAACAAACGATTCGATTTCTGGTCCTCCGATGTCTACTTTCCTTGGTTTGACTGAAACAAACGGATATTATCTCAGAAACGTGTGCGTTTTGTACTCGGAAATCTTATTTTGAACATTTCCAGACAAAATCAATAAAATATATAGCATTGAATAAAAACTAGACGGATGGAAAATGGATGTTGTTCGT
Source organism: Halesus radiatus (assembly GCA_022606495.2). Taxonomy (NCBI): domain Eukaryota; kingdom Metazoa; phylum Arthropoda; class Insecta; order Trichoptera; family Limnephilidae; genus Halesus; species Halesus radiatus. The sequence continues at coordinate 259,302 of JAHDVE020003376.1, read as the reverse complement.
AGTGTAAAATACTTGAGGCATATTATCACAGACGACCTGAAGGACATTGAGGATATGGAGAGACAAAGAAGAGGGATATCCGGTAGAGCAGTATGCTGTCATGGTGTTTTCACCTTTACAGCTCAAACATCAAAAGAATACTTATTCTGTATACGCCAGAACTATGGGTACATGACACTGCATCCCAATGACATTAGCTAAAAATCACCTACAATACCAAATGCATATCGCCAACTATTCCGTCTACCGAGCGATACTGCAGCGCTACGGAAATATTCCTGGAGGGACTAGCGCACTCTTTCAGGGCACTTCTCCGTCACCGCATGGGAAGCTTATGGCGCAAAGTATGCTAATCCAAGAATACCATCATTAGTGCCATGGCTGCCTGGTTGAAGTCCTGTCTGATGACTCCCTGGAGACGGGAGAACGTTAGATATCCATCATAAACTTTTTTCCTTTTGTATAATATTTTTTTTATGTTTATGAAATACTAGGTGATGTGTACCCGGTCTCGTTCGGATTTTTTTTTGGAATAAAGGTATGAAGTTGTGAATTCTTGCTTATCGGTTGGGTGCCATCACTGATTTGACAGCGAAAATAATGACTTGTGACGACTATTACTATCTCCAATCAAAGAAACAATTTGAAAAAATTATTTCATTCGAAACATTTATTATTTCAAAATATATCTAAATGAAAAAGTTTTTAAGTAGGTACCTACTCGTGTTCTCCATTTTGAAAATATTCTACCAAAACAAACCTTGTTTTGAATATGTAACCTATGGCTAACCAGAGCGGTATATCTATGGGCTAATCTCAATACAACTTGGCGGGTTCAATGTTTTTCATACTAATTTTAAGACGTTATAGCAACAGTTTTGTACATTGGATTTCGTTCTAACTACTCTCTAAACCTTCCGGCCACTAATAATAACAAACTGTGCTATTTTCTACAAAACCTGTTGAGTAATTTTCGAAAAACTCGAGGACAGACAGACAAACATTCGTTTTTATATATTTAAAAGATATATATTTTTTAATGTATTGTTATTTATTTATATGCAGTATTAATCTTATCCATTGAACGTATTGCATTGCACTACTCCTGCAAACCTTCTGGAAGAAAGCATTATTATTACTTGAAATTTTGGAAAAAATATTTCCACATTGCCTTGGAAACCGAAAACACTCCGAGCTTTTGCATTAACGCATTATATAATAAATCATTTTTAATGCAAATTTCCCCCGCCTCGACGGATTTTCGACTTCGGGTCATTTTCGGGTTTTTGACTTTTCTTGAAATTTTGGAAAAAATATTTCCACATTGCCCAGGAAACCGAAAACACTCCGAGCTTTTCCATTAACGCATTATATAATAAATAATTTTTAACGCAAATTTCCCCCGCCTCGACGCATTTTCGACATCGGGTCATTTTCGGGTTTTTGACTTTTGTTGAAATTTTGGAAAATATATTTCCACATTGCCTAGGAAACCGAAAACACTCCGAGCTTTTCCATTAACGCATTACATAATAAATAATTTTTAATGCAAATTTCCCCCGCCTCGACGCATTTTCGACATCGGGTCATTTTCGGGTTTTTGACTTTTCCTGTTTGAAAGGGATAAGCAAGCGTTGATTAATTTAGCGCCATCATTTGCGGAGATGAAACTGGGAAGGATTATACCTTTGCGGTCATTTACATAAATTACTCTTCAATTATAATTTTGAATCCGACGGTCGCGGGTTCAAATTCCGGCGTGCGCAAGTTAATTTTGTTTGAATAATTTGCGCCATTTCCCAATACGTTCATTAAAAATAATATATAGTATATTTGTGCCACATTCCAAAGTGGTAGATACTTTAAGTATCGCCATGGTGTAGGACCACCATTCAGAATCGAAACTTTGCTTGAAAAGCCAAGTACTTCCCAAACTTCCAGACCCAACTCCTTCCCCTCCCCACTACCTTCAGTCTCACAGCATACCCCAGTTGGGGATGCCATAGTCTCACTAGCTCCAGACGGTCATAACCAGTTGTGACTTTTGTGCGGTACTCGCATAAAAATAAGAAAAACATTTTAGAACTACGTATTTCGAAAGCCACTGAATAGATAAACCGATAGAAGTGCGTTGTGGGTTATGGTCACCAGATCCAAAATTCCTGTAAATGCGGTCTATACCGATTTGTGAGAAAACTGACGTCAGCAACTTACATAATACCTTTCGACTTCAGACAGGCTAATAAAATTTATTATTTGTTCAAGAAATTATGTCGATACTTAAAAAAATGTCAGACCTGAATATTATTTCAGATGAAGTAAGGAAAAATTGACCCTACTTCAGGCACAATAAAAAAAAATTCCAAAAATAGTGCCAGCTGCTCCCAACCGTCTAGAGCCGGTGAAACTATGGCATCCCCAATTGGGGTGTATTTTGTAAGGCTAAAGGAATTGAGGAGGAGAAGGAGATGGGGCAGAGGACGGTGGGGAAGTACTTGACTATTCCGGTCTAGTCACCAAACACGGCTAAAACCATTTAAAGCAACCACTTATTCTACTTACGTCGGGGATCCATCACATCGACAAGACGCCTCCAGGCATCCCCGTCCTGCGATACGTCAGCGGAATCCGGCCGTAGTAGATCCAGCCTCTCCTTGCACAGCCTCTGGAGTAGCTTCTCTCACCTGTGTCTGGGGCGGCCCACTGGACGTCTTTCCTCTGGAATAGCATCGAGAATTTTCCGAAAAACTTTTTTTTAAATCACCGTTAGCCCCTAAATAATTGTTAAAGATGCCTCTAAAATCGCGAAAAATCAATTCCTTTAATGGCCGATATTTCATTAGGTAAACCAAAAATAAATGAATTACTTCTCATCCGTACTAGATATTTACTAAACCTTCAATAAAAAAAAATAGATCATTTCGTTTGTATGGGTATTTTGGCCTCCAATCCAAAACTCAATTTTGTATGAAACAGGCACCGCAGCCGTTCCCCTTAACCAATTTCTTTCAAATCGTTATTGATCACGCTAGAAATTTTCTGTGCAGTGTTGGATATGAATTAAATTTATGGAAATTTAACCCTTGAACGTCATCGACGTAGGATATTATTTTGGGTTCGCGGTTGGAACGGGAGCATACCTAGCCGAACTCATGGCGAATGCGTTGACTCGATGCCATGGTTTGCCGTCATATTGGTTTTTACAGAATAGGTTGTACCATTAAGGATTATTTATTGCCCAACAATAAATTCTTCAGCGTTAGTCCATTGTGGTCGCGACCCGAGGTACATAATGTGAACAGATTGTTATAGAAGGTATAAAATTCCTAGTTTATATCATGAAACAGGCTTTAGTTCGATGAACGGCCTAAGGGTGAAATGCCATATTTTATTTATTTTTAACAAAAAGTACAAAGGTATAACAATTTTTTATTTATTTTATTCAATATGTTGGAATAACTTATTGACGCTTATAAACCTCATAGTAATATTTAATCATTGAAGAAGAAAATATTATAAAATTCGTATAGGCACATTTATCCGAGACACTATCTAGATTGTAAATATATTCGAGGAGAACTTTGCAATCGTACAAAAATAAGGCGTAAAAAAATTGATAATTAATTGAAAAAAATATTGATATCGATAAAAATGTACAATTTGGTCTGAATAGCCATTGGATAGTGTTGTCCCGGTAAGACAAAACTCTGTGTTCGAGTTCCAGTTGCGACCGTAACATTTTTATTTTCTGTGTCTTTTTCAATTTCAATTTTAATGAATTGATTTTTGTGAATATTATCTTCTTCGATGATTAAATATTATTTACCATTTTTCGTTTTAATAAACGCCATTTTGTATGAATGTCTTACAGAAATGTGTAATACTTTAAAATATGAAAGTGCTTGATTTTTTAATTCTTATTCTGATGTGTTTTCTTTTTGCATGGAAACTACCAATTCTTGGAAGGAGATTTCTTTTTAATTTTTTCTTCCTTTATCTTCCTATCGAAGGTCAGTCTCCAGCCAACGTAAAGAGTTTCTTTGCAGATTTCAGCACAGAATTTTATTACCAATAACAGTAATAACAAATACCTTAGAAATATACATAATACGCCCAGCTTCCGACATTCTCCAAACATTGAGATAGCAACATGCTACACTAGCGCCATCTAGCGGCCCGGGTTGTACGAATTGTTTTTTTATTATACATTTTAATAGATTTTCTGAGAAACTTATTCTTGATAAATTATGGAAATCGAAAAATCATAAAATAAATATCAGGTAATCTACATATGATGTAACTGTTTTTTTTGTTCGTATGTGAAAAAAATATTAGAGGCTATTAGATTTGTACTAACAGCTGTAAGCTCACCGGTCGCACTCGCTTTGGTGGTTTAGAAAAAGAATAAATTACTTAATTGATAAATTGTGCGAAATTTTCTTTATATCCAGATTTTAGACTTCTTTCTGCTTACATCACAATTCTTATCATTATTTTTTTTATTTATTTATATACGCTTTAATGAGGAAATTTTAATATTTATATCTATTTAAAACATCTATAAAATAATGATAAGAATTGTGATATGTTAAGTCAAAAGAAGAGTCATATTTAGATTACCTAATATTTATTTTGTGAATTTATGATTTCTTTAATTTATTAAGAAAATGTTTCACAGAAAATCTATTAAAATTAAAGAAAAAACATATTCGTACAACCCGGGCCGCTAGAGGGCGCTAGTGCGGCATGTTGCCATCAAATGTCAGAAGCTGCGCGTATTATTATATTCTATGGTATTTGTTAATAACAATCAAAACTTCATTAAGTACCCATTATTCTCTCTTGTTTCAAAGCCATAAGGTACGGATTTTTCCTCAATCCCATTTTCCATCAATCATCCATCTTTCACTTGGGTGGCCATGCATTTGTGACAGAAGATCTTATTTCAATATCTAATAAATTTTCAAAAAAAGATTTCAGAAGACAAATATGATATCGTTGCAGGAAAGCAATACTGCTGTAACCACCATTGCCCATGAAAACGCTTTGTATACACCATTCCGCAGGGTTTTTTTTGCGTCTATCTATCTGGGTCACATTACTCTACAATGAAAAATAAAACCCGTATGACGTTATAAAAACTCTTCGTTTTGTCAATATATGTATTTTGATGTAATCAGCCTCAAAGTCCTGCGTTTTTTTACATGACCTTGGCTGTTATATTGCAATATTGCTTTCCTGCGACGATATACACTTTCTAGGATATTGGCAGCCAACCGCTATATCAGTCGTGACATCGAATTACGTCTGCTATTTGGAAACCCAGTGGAATATTACGCCCGTCTTATATTATGGATACCTCATGGAAAAGTACGCCTGTTACATGGAAACTCTATGGCAAATATACTTTATACACCTGTCATATATAGAAACCCCATCGGACACTTCCAGTTGCTGTCTGGCAAAGGCACCGTCGAAAATATTCGCCATCTGGTTGTCAGATCACATGTCGCCCATTCTTTTGATTAGGTACCCAATTTTATTTGATTTCTGCCAATCAACAACAGTCACGTCCTACGAATTTAGGGTTATCTTCATGGCATAAACCCATGCCTATCAAATTCGTAAGCATTCTATAGTAACAAGTATAGTTCGACGGCCTCCATGGTCGAGGGGTAAGGCTCTCGACTACGAATCCGAAGGTCGCGGGTTCAACTCCCGGCTTTTTTATTTAATTAATTTGTGCTGTTTCACAATTAATTAATTTAAAAATAATATATAGCCTATTTGCGCACGTTCAGAGTGGAAGATACTCTCAGTATCGCCCTGTTGAAAGATCACCATTCTGAAATGGCTATTAGCCTTGTTTGGTGACCAGATCTGAATAGCCAGGTATTTCCCCACCTTCCTCTTCCCCTTCCCCTTTCCCACCACAATACCTTCATACTCACAATATTCCCCAATCAGGGATGCCATAGTCTCACTGGCTCCAGACGATTGGCAGCAGTTGGGACTCTTGTGCGGTATTCATGTAAAAAAAAAAAAAAATAAACCCATGCCTATCAAATTCGTAAGAATTCTATAGTAACAAGAAGTGTTGAAATATCCAAATAAGGTTGCCAATAGATAAAAAAAAATACCCACAGCCCAAATCTGTTATAATTACAAGTCTTGAACTTGAAGAATGATAACGGTGTAAGTGACGGAAATTGAACTGGTCTCATTAGCTTAGTTGGTTAAGCGGTTACCGGTTAGCGGTTACGGATAGGTAGAGGTCCTGGGTTCGAGTCCCAGATGCGACCGAAATCTTTTTAATTTCTGTTGTTTTTTCGGTTTCGTGGTTCATTTTGGGATGTGTTAATATTATTTTATTCAATGATTGTATATTTTAACACTGCATCACGTTCATTGGTTAAATACATTATACTTATGGTTGGGTATTACAGAACGATGAACTGGTGGATGCAATCTGTTAGCTATAATTTGTAATAATAGATTGTTTATAGTTAGTGATACGATAGAGCATTGCAAAAAATATATTTGTACACCGTCTTTGAGGTGAATTTTCACAAAAACGGCGCTATACAAATCGTCTAAATGTTGTTATTATTACTATTGTATTAATCTATCACTTTGTGTTTATCCATTATGATTAAACGAAACAAACTTTAAAAAAAAAATTACAGCGAGCGATTTCGGAACAACCGTTCCATCATCGGGGCAAAATATATACAAACTTAAGGGGAACGGCAGCGGTGCATGTTTCATAAAAAACTGAATTTTGGATTGGAGGCCAAAATACCCATCCAAACGGAATGATCTATTTTTTAAATTAAAGGTTTAGTAAATATCTAGTACGGATGAGAAGTATTTTATTTATTTTTGTTTTAATTTTTTAAGTATGCGCCATGAAAAAAAATCAATTTTCATAATTTTAGAGGTAGCTTAGAAAATTATTTGCGGGTTTACTGTACTTTTAAAATTTCGTTTCGATTTACGCAAAAAAAACAACAAAATTCGTGTTTTATTTCATTTTGTAAAGCTCAGGAATAAATATTAAAATGTTTTTTCTGTCACATTCTAACAAAAAATATTTGCCACAATGAACAAAATGACAATATCCGGAAAAGGGTTCGTAAGTACGAGATTTTACACTTTAAACCTTTTTTTAGGTCTGATATTACCATATATTTTTTCTAGGCCTATAAAAAAACTCACCGAAAAATGTACGATAAACTACAGATCAAGGCGTGTTCTACTTTCAGTATTTAATTAAATCATCTGTGATATTTCTAGGCCATCAAATTTTCAATCCAAAAACACATGATTTTGTATTAATTAGCATTGCCTTAAAAATAAAATTTTTAGAATACACCTGGATTTTGACTCCCTGGATAACAATTTGCCACCTGAATTTTGAATTAGACCTTTAATATCCCGCTGAATTCATTGCTAACGCTATTATGAAATATCCGCTTATAAGTGGCCATTTTCCACCCGAAAACATTTCGTTTATCCTGCCCGGGAATTGTATAGGTCCGTGTTTACTGTATATATAAGTAGAATAGGGGGTACGCACTGTCAAATAATTAATATAGATTAGAGGCGCCGAAATGCTCTAATGTGATTATTTATTGTGGCAGCTTACGTGTATTTTGTACAGGTGAACCGATGGCGAAAAAAATGGTACGAAGGATACGTTATTTAGCAAAAATATTAAATTGGACAAAGAGGAAATTGTTTCGTGTATGAGACGATTGATATATTAATCTAGTTATTTACTGTTTTATTCTGTCATTATCAGACCGAGGTTATGTTAATTAACTTTTATTGATTTACCAATTAAAATATTTTATTTATTTACTTTATTTATTACATTACTTAGATACATTTATGTAGCATATAACATAATAGAAACTACATAGTTTTGCATATTAACTAATAAGGACTAAGAATATAATTTTTTCAAAAGATTGGCATTAGCTTTGTGGCATCATTATTAATAAATGAATTAACAATTATTTATTAATATACACATATCATACAGCGCCCTTGAGATGATTTTCCCAGGAAAATGGCGCTATAGAAGAAATCCTATTATTATTAACATGTTTCGAAAGCGAAGCTTTCCTCATCAGGAATATACAGAATACATCAAATGATTAACGGGAGAGGGACGTCGGAGAGTTATTATTTATTAATTCAAAATAATGATAGGATTATTACGCAATACGATAAACACAATAGTATATTATAATAAAACAAATTTAAAACTTTTTTCCACTTTAATTTTTATTTTAGAATAGAATTTAGATTTAGAATAATTTGTACCAGTCTGAAGATGGCTCTAACGAGCTGAAACCCGGTTACGGTCAAATAAAAATTAAAGTGGAAAAAAGTTTTAAATTTGTTTTATTATAATATACTATAATGGAATTCCACCATGTATTAACAGTTTCAAAAATAGAAATATGATAAACACAATGTTTTTAATTTTCATAATCTTTAAAATCTTATAATTTTTTTTTTTGTAACGCGGATTACAAATTTTTGGTAACGTTTATTTACAAAAACGCAACGACAAATTATTAAACATACCTTTCTCCACTTTAAAAATCATACTTGTATTTTAAATATTTTGTAAAACATACAATGGAACGGTCAGAAAAAAAGTAATATTTATTTGATAAATGCTAAATTTATAAAATATTTAACAAATATTTTTCTATTTAAAAACATTATATTTTCATATGAAGCGGTAACTTGGTGATGTGACATTATAATTTAAAAAATAAAACAATAACTTTGTTTAGAAACAAGGAAAGCCAAAAACACTAATAGTAGACTCATAAATAATCAAATAAATTTAACTAAAAGTCCAATCCTAAAATTATTCCCAATAAACAAAGTACATTCCCTTCCCGGTCAGCAGGTACCTGCTGATCTCCCACCCTTGGCCCTTCACTAGCCTGTTTGTATCAATCTATAACATATGTGCATCTTAGTTCATAGTTTAGTTGTATAGTGCCCTGAAGAAGCTACGGTAGTAGCGAAACCCGGTCGGATAAAGTATAAATAAATGTGATCTAAAACAAAGTTATTGTTTTATTTAAAAAAAATAACAACATTATGTTTATCGTATTGCGTAATAATAATATCATTATTTTGAATTAATAAATAATAACTCTCCGACGTCCCTCTCCCCCTTAAATCAACATGTTTCTGTATATTCCTGATGAGATATACAGAAACATATGTACATATTAATAAAAGGGTGATTACACAGTAATTCTTAATTAATTTATTACAACTAAGAATATTTAAACAACTGAACATAATTAAAATGTGTGTAAGTGCTATTATGTCCTGTCTAGTCGATATTTGTTCCAAGCTAGGAAGTTCGCCTGTTTGTTCCAAGGAACCAAATGCTCCAGTTAATATTTTAAGGTGTAATATTTTGTAAAGATTGTTCTTCTTCAATGTACCAGGGGTGTTAGTTGAAGTTTGCCGGTTTTTTCAATAAAGAAAACGCTTAATTCTCAAGGGAATCTCAATTTTTTTTTATTCAAAGTATTGACCATCGGATTCTATACATTTTGCCCATCTTTGAGGCAAATCATGGATACCATTCCAAAAAAAAAAAATCTCTTTCGAGGCAGACCATTCGACGAGCCATTTTTCGACTTTTTCAAAATTGGCGAAGCGCTGCTCTGCGAGTGAGTGTCCCATCGATGCGAAAAGGTGATAGTCGGACGGGGCAAGATCTGGAGAGTACGGCGGGTGCGATAATATTTACCAATTCAATGCTTTGAGAGTGTTCTTCACTACTTTAGCTGTATGAGGCGGTGCGTTGTCATGTTGTAGGATAACTTTGCCATGTCTTCGGGCCCATTCCGGCCGTTTTTCAATCAACGCATGATTCAAATTGATAATTTGTTGTCGGTAGCGATCCGTATTCACCGTCTCACCAGGTTTTAATAACTCGAAGTACACCACACCACACTGGTCCCACCAAACACAGAGCATTGTCTTACGGCCAAAGCGATTAATATTTTAAGGTGTAATATTTTGTAATGATTGTTCTTCTTCAATGTATCTACTTGAGTGTTATGAATAAATTTAACTGATATTATTTAATATTTTTTCAGACTCTACCCAAGCCAATTAATCACTTGATTATTATTAGAACGATGTATGACGTTTTGCAGGTTTTAATGTTTATTTCTGGGGGGGTGTTATTAAATATTTTCGGTCTCAGATATGTACATGTCTTTTAATATTTGACAGTACTGCTCCTCGGTAATTTGAATTAGAAGATTGACATTATTGGATTCAGTAATTGTTTAGATAGAAAATAAGGATTTCGGGGAAATATTTCAAGAAAGGGATACGTACCTACATTTCATGTGATAAAAAAACGTTACGTTGGAGTAAAAAAAAAATACAACAAAAACCGGAATCAACCCCTCTTATTCTGGGAAATCGTCAAATATACCTGAATTCTAATTTATGCTCAATCATGGTGCGCAGTTCACAGCCATTACAGGGCAAAGAGACACTGAAATATCGTTTCGGTCACTGCAGTTATAATATCTCGGTATAGCAAACAGTAGGAATATTTTAACGCCTTGCGTTTGCGTCATTTATCCATGCCATGTTCATAATGTCCCAAATAAAAGGTGTCGTGGAGAAAACATCAATTTTATTAAAAACGTCACCCTTATTAAAAACTCGACAAAAAATCAACACCTGCAACTGCTGAATTCGGAAAATGTTAAGAAAAATTTCCTTATTAAACGAATTTGTCTTTTTTTTAAATTTAAAATAAATCAAATTTAATAAAGTTATGCGAGTATTTTAGTTTTTATGATTGTGACAGCTGTTTCAGCGTTCAAGGCCATTTAATCCACGTTGTGACGACTTACTTATACGATTTTATTTACTCCCACCCAATTCTAATTTGGACGGTGTTTTAAATAATTATTTACTACCGGTAAAACCAATTTAGTTAGTAAATAATGAAAATTCTCTATTCTGTGAGGCTTTTACATTTGGCCTTGAACGCCGTAACAACAATAAATACTAAAATACTCGAAGAACTAAATAATAACATTTTAAATTTGATTTAAAATAAATTTATAAAAAATTAAATGGACTTCTACGAATTAAACACAAAAACAATTAATAAATTTGTCTTTGATTTTGTAGATCGTGGGCTTCATTCCGAATGGAAGGTAAATTAATAATAAATACCTTTATTTGATTTTGGAATAACTAACTTATATAAGGTTACAAACCTCATTATAATATATATTTTTAGAACCTTTATGAACCCAGGACATCATGCATGTCCCGGTTGCTACTGTTATCTTTTTTTTCTTTTCTGTATCTTTTCGGTTTCATGTTTCATTTTGAGAATTGTTAATATAATCTTCAATGATTAAAAATAAACACTTTCACCGTGGATGATTTTGTTGAATTTTTTTGTATATTGTTAAGAAGTTGTTATTGAATTTGTTGTATTTGATACTGGAGGAAAACGTTGGTCCCTTCGGTTCAGTAATCTCGCAATCTCAGAAGACATTGACTGCTTCAAGGGAATACCTTGCTTTATATCTCATTTTTCCAGGTGGATCTGTAATGTCATTGACTAGGTGCCAACAGCATTTGGCCACCTGTATCCTGTATCGTATATTTGGGTGAATTCAAAGCGTGAGCCAAAAGTATTTCTTGGCTACATTGTCTCCGCCTCAAGTTCGCGTTATCAAAAAATTATTTATGGAAGTGAGGCATGGAATTGGCATAGAATGCCATAGAATGCGATATCTGAGGCCAATGTGTTAAAACCATGTATGATCATGTGAAAAATATTAAGATTCGTAAATAATGTAAGCGTAATGAGTAAGATTAAGAAAGGGACGCTTAGATGGTTTGGGCATTTAGAGCGAATGAACGAAGAAAGGAGTGTAAGGAGAATGTATGACAAGAATATGAATGGAAGAAGAAGTCGGGGACGCCTGAGGAAGACATAGCACGATCAAGTGAATCAAATACTTGAGTCGGGCCATGTCTGAAGTCTGAGAATGTATCAGACGATGTATGAATGTGAATGAAGCAAGAAGTGTATGCCAAGATCGAGATGTTTGGCGGTCCGTCCTTTCTGTCTACCCCTGCGGAGAAACGGCATGGTGGTTAGCTAGTTAGTTAGACAATATTTCAAAGATAACACTCATCCGAGCAAGTAAGACGCTTGGAAGTAAGAAAAACGTAAACCTACCATTTTGGGGTACAAAGAAAAAAATCCAGTTTCAATCCGTTGATAAAAAAGACACTTAAGGCTAATAGATGGCGCTAATTTAAGTATTTTAAACAAAGAAATAATATATAAATAATGCTTTTAAATATTGTTACGAATTGTTTGTTGGCGGGGTATATAAAGTATTTTTATTTATTTATCAAATACATGAAATTGAATTAAAATTCATATTTAATTTAATAAGAATTTAACCCTTTGAGCGCGGGCCGTCGACAGATCGACTCTCTATTAATGCGTATAAAGTGCGGACCGTCGGAATATCGACTATTGCGCAGTTTGATTACAGGTATCGACCTGTACGGACGTGTCTTAGCGTGCGAATAATAACGTTTTTAACAAGTTAATAACATTTATAAATAACCGTTTAAAATTAATTTGCTGTGAATTTAACATTGATTAAATTTGATTTACATTAAATTAAAAAAAAAATGTTTATCTTGATGAAAATATGGTAGTGATAGTGACGATGAAATTAGAATGTTTACAAATCGAAGAATGCGCATTTGTAGCGAAAGTGGTGAACATTTTTGTCAATGATTTTTTTTTTTTAATATTCTTGTTTGTTTGTTTTTATTTTTTTATTAATTAAATAAATACAGTTATAGAAAAAAAAATTGTTTTACTTGAGTAGTTTGACGTGTCCCTTACACATAACAGAAAGAATTACGAAAATCCATCTACATTTGAGGAAAATAATTAAGATTCTGTGCACACTTACTTAATAAAGTAGTTTTTTTCAAAAATCAATTAGCAATTTATGCAAAATATGTGAAAATAAGTTCGCACTAAAAGGGTTAATTAAATTTACATAGAGTAAACACATTAAATCACCATACTAGGCGCATGTCTGTTTTATGGTAATTATAACCAATATGAAATGGAAAAAATTGTTATTGTATATTTAAAGTTTAAGCACTTCAAGAAACTTATCTAAATAAAATACATTGTTATAAAACTAACATATACAGTATTTTTATAAGTTTCTTGAAGGAGTCGAGTTTCAAATCTGTCAACAACCAATTCATTTCAATATTTAAAAGCATTAAGTGCTAAAAGTTTTTTTTCTAAAGTGGGCGCGTATCACGTTTCGTTTAAGTTTAATAATATTTTATTATTGTGTATTTTTAAATTACATAATTAAACACACGAATACTCGCATGAACCTGAATATTACACGTCATTAGAGTATACAAATTCCCCAAACAAAGTCAGGTGCTTTCTTTTGTTTCAAGAAAACTTTTATTGTTAAAATGATTTTTGTAGTTGCGGAACACAATATAAAGAAGTCATTTTAAGCAGTTGTGTTGCGTTATCCCGTATTTCTTGAACTAACGTTTCGGTCAGCCTTCTCATTTCTGCATCAGGACAGATGAGAATTCAATCTAAGTTACAAAAGTATTTAAACATTTTAGTATTGAAGACAATATCTTGTATATTATAAATATGGTCACGCATTTCACAGAAGTTATTTTAAAGCAACGAAAATAAAATTATTAATTTTTCATAGAAATTTGGGTCCCCCTCCATCTCCGCCCAAATTCCATCTTATACCCTCCATTCATTACCTTAGTGAGCGGGCTTAAATATAAGATTGCTATTAGCAATTGATCCTAGCACATAGAATACAGTATAAAATGCTTTCAAATAAATTAAATAAAAACCCTACAATAGTAATAGGCAGCCCGCTCACTGGGTAGAGAAGATTATCTCCACATTTATGCACCTCTAACCACAGTTAACACAGGAAGAGGGGAAATGTTCCCTGGGGCCTAAGTCTGTATCTTTTTGGTTAGCTGACGCAAGTTAAATCGGTCAAAAATAACTTAATTTGACAGTTTGGTAGTCCGTATCACGCTAATAAGTTAAAGTTTGCGTTTACGTCATGAGGCAAATCCGTAACGGAAACACAAAAGACGACGATGCGTTTTTGAAAACTGTTGACATGTCTCGTTTAGAGCTGATTTAACTTGCGTTAGCTGACGCAAAAGATACAGACTTAGACCACAACCCTGTACACAAAAAAATATGATATTTCGATTTGGGTACATTGAAAAAACTAAACAAGGAAAAATAATGTAATTTATCGCTTGCATATTTAATGGATACATACAGTTTTATTTTTACATATTATGTTAGTAAAATAACCAACCGATGAAATAACGACACCAGCGTCCCAAACGTGTAGGTATTTCAGACCAGTTTTAAAGCAATAAAACTGAGTACAAAAACACACAAAGCTCATTAATTTATCGAAAAATGACGAATTTTCAAAATGTTTACTAATTGAAATGGAAAATTCAAATAACGCAATATCCAATTTGAGATAATTGTAAAACGGGGTGAATTAATTGCAGGATAAAACCAAATAATATTTCTCTACCGCTAAATCGGAAACAGGTAAAATGTTGTTCAAATTTACGTAAAAAACGAACATTGCTCGTAAAAATCCAGTGATTTTTTAAATTTTACTGATTTTTTATGGAAGGTATAGTATATTCAAGAAATAATATTTTCAGGGATAAACCAAAGTGTAATCATATGAAAAATTACAAAGGATTTCACTGATTTTTGAAAGAAAATATAATTAATCTTCATGGGAGAAAGCACTCAAAGTGCTCAAAGCACAGGAACTTACCGAAGGAGTGGGATTATTAGAGGAACGGCTGTGCGGCCTGTTTCATATAAAACTTAATTTTGGATTTGAGGCCAAAATACTCAACTAAACAGAATGATCTTTTTTTTTCTCATCAAAAGATATGGCAAATATCTACTACGAATTAGATTTTTTATTTATTTATTATTATTTAAACTTACAAAATAAAGGCCATTAAAGAAACCGAATTTTCGCGATTTCAGGTGCAACTTTAGCAATTATTTGATACTATGAAAAAATAATGAAATATAAAAAAAAAACTTTTTTTTTTATTAAAATAAGCATTAAGATGGAGTTAATTTATATTAAAAACGACAAATGTAGGCTGGAACACATATTTGACGTATATAATTTAAAACATCAAAACACCCGAAGAAAGGTTTTTTTTAAGTTGTTTTGTTTTTTTATTTTTATTTTACATAATCATATTAACAAAAAATCTTTAAAGTTGCCTCTAAAATCGTGAAAGAATGGTTTCTTTACTGTCCTATATTTCATAATTTAAAACAATAATAAGTAAATACTTCTAATACATAGTAGATAGTTATCATACATCAGATCAGAGTGGAAGATACTCTCAGTATCGCCCTGGTGAAAGACCACCATTCAGAATTGAAACGTTGCTTGAAATGGCTTTTAGCCGTGTTTGGTGACCAGATCTGAATAGCCAGGTATTTCCCCACCTCCCTCCTCCCCTTCCCCTTCCCCTTCTCCTTCCCCTCCCCAATACCTCCAGCCTCACAACATTCCCCAATTGGGAATGCCATAGTCTCACTGGCTCCAGACGGTTGGGAGCAGTTGGGACTCTTGTGCGGTATTCATGTAAAAAAAAAAAAAAAATTTAAATTTTTTTTAAATCATTCAGTTTGACAAAACAGGCTATTAACAGCACACTGCCACTCAGGAGACCCAAGTAATTTTTTCAAGTGGAAACCAGAAATAGCTGTAGGGTAAGTGAAAGTTGTGAAGAAACACTGATCCATCTATGCTCTTAAAATCTTTAATGGGAAGACAACCCAAACACCTTAGAGGCCATACTGTAGAACTGGGAGACATAAACACGGAGACCCAAAATACCAAAATGACAACCCCGATGAACTTTAATAAGCGGACTGGGCTACTGCCAAAGGAATATGGCGAAACATAGAGGAATCAGCAGTTGTAGAATGGGCATAGTAATTATTTATTTATTTCAGAGTGTTTTACAAAAGTTGCAAAAAATGTAACCTTACTCGGGTACCCCGTTCTAAGGTCAAATTGTACATGGTTTTATAAATGGATAATAAATTACGTCAGTTTTTTGTACGTTTGTTAAATTTTTTAAGTAAGTTGTCGTAATTATGTTAAAATATTACTAGAGGAACATGCAGTAAATGAACAAAAATTCAAAAATCTAGGAGAAAACATACAACTCTGTTAGGTTGCAACATCATATCTATATTCTTCATTCCCGTGTTCATAATCCATATCTTAATACTTTTTTGACGTCGGTTAAATTTGTAATGGTTTTTATTGCTAGAGGGAGGATGTTAAAGTAGCATAGTAGTTACGGGAACTCCGTATTAATAAATGATGCAAAATTATAATGATACTATCATTTTGGCTTACATTAATTTCATTTAGATTGGTAGCGATGAAACGAAGAACGGACAGAGTCCGATAGCGCCCTGTTCAATATGACTATATACCTGTATAAGGTTATTCTCCAGACGACATACGGAAATATTAGTCGGAGAATACTACAAAATTAACCAATCAAAAGTCTCCCGTGTATAGCCGCTATTTACGTAACCGTTTGTGTATGCATGAGGCATTAAAATGGCAACAAATCTCTAATAACTTCCCCTTAATGTAGGCTCTAGCTCCTTGGGGCCGGATATCCTCTCTCGCCTCCATTTCCTCTCTTTGAGGCTTCGTTAAGCCCCAATTGGGAATACTTGAACCGGAATTAGGAGCCTCGGGTTATATTATTGCCTTGTTAGATGGTCAATTAGTGACCGATGAGTTTTCAATTTACCCGCCCGAACAGCCTATAAAGCTATAAAGGCTTCTTCGCGCCAAAAGCGATACCTCCGAGAATTGATAGAAATTCAATTTCTTTGTGTTTCCTTTCATTACGCTCCCCTCTTGACTATTAACGAGAACATCTATACCTGCTCCATAAACTGTATTTAATTTCCACAAAATCAACATGGTAATGGACGCTTTGTTTCAACGCTGGAGACTCGCTGTGCCGTAATTATTGAAAATAATTATATTTCACATTGCTATCAAATTAATTGAAAACTGCATGGCGTAAGGCTGGAGGGAAATATTCGGTTAGTAATTAAACGTGATTTTAGATTGGATATTGATGAACCAATAATAGCATTAAACACTCGATGACCTAGATAACATACGCCATTAATACTCGTATGTAACACCGTTTAAAAATAATGACTACAGCTAATGGGAAAATTACAGAAATTATAATCCTTGCACAGTTCAACGTTGTCCTACGCAAGAACTTATACAGTTTTCTATTACAAGTATTAAAATATGTTTCGTAACATTTTTAAATGCCCCATGAAAGCAAGATGAATTTTCAATTCAAATAGGAATCGCAGAAACATATTCTTGTTACATGATTACATTTAAAAAAAAAATATTATGTCATCAGTGTTTGCATTAATTTGTATTTCACGCGAGTCGATGAATTAGGTTTATTTTAAAAGGCGCAACGAATTGAGTTTTATATTTGGAGATAATTTTTTAAACAAATTTTCGTGAGAAAAATGTGTTACGAATTTAAAAAAAAAAAATGATATACTCGTATATGCATACTAATGTGTAAGTGCATGATACAGAGACATTCAAGAAGCGAACTGTTTTTAAGTTGCAGATCAGACGTTTGCAGATTATTAGAATCAAACAAAACTAATAAATAGTTTTCAAACTTTAATTTTATGTAATCATTCAATTTTAATGAATTATTGAACTTACAAATTTAATTAAAACACATTTTTAATCATTGAAGAGAATATTAACAACCCTAGAATGAAATATGAAACCGAAAAGACAGAAAAAAAAATGTAACGGTAGCGGCTGGGACTCGAACCCGGAACCCAAATCGGATTGGGGTAGCCGTAGCTCTAGTTTGCTTTTCTGTGTCTTTTCGGTTTCATGTTTCTTTCTAGAGTTCTTAATATTGTCTTCAGTGATTAAAAAAGACTTATAATTGCTTTAATTACATGAATGACTTACCTATATCTAGTATTTTGTAAACATTTGATTGCAAAAAATTTTTGCAGGTGTTTTTTATTTCTTGCCTGTGATGCCAATGAGTTCCTTGATGAGATTTTACTCGGTGGTTATCATTTTTTTCTTCACAATCGACCACAGATTTTTGATAGGGTTCATATCAAGTTATTTCCAGGCTACGGGAGGGTTGGAATTTTTAAATCTTAAGGCGATGCAATGGGAAGTAATGCAAAATCGTGTGTTTTCGGTTTGAGAATTTGTTGGCCTAGAAATATCATAGATAATTGAATTAAATACTGCAAATAGATCACACCATGGCCTTTTATTTAACCGTCCACTTTTTTGGTATTTCTTTTTATAAGCTAAGAAAAAAATAAAGTATGAGACATCAAAAAAATGTTTAAAGCGCAAAATCTCCTACCTATGAACTCTTTTTTCCATATTTTTGTATTGTTCACTGTGGTAAATTAAGTTTTTTAGAATATGACCGTAAAAAAATTCCATAATTATGTCTGAGCTTTACCGAATAGAATAAAACACGCATTTTGGTGATGTTTTTTTTGCCGAAATCGAAACATGCGGCCGATGTACAGCGGGATTTTCAACCTTGTCGCCACCTGCATAAGGAGCGCGTGATTTCGTTAACATTTTAGCCGGTGAATGGCCTTAAAAATATTTGTGGACAATTTTGGCATTTGTGCCTTGTCGTACATTAATGTTCCATCACCAGTTGGAAACCACTCGTAATATAGCGAAATCATTCGGTGTTCCGGGACTCATGTATTGCTCTTTCCTCATGGTACATTCTACAATGTATAGGCGGCCTGGTCCCTGAAACGAACGCCACATTGAACTCTTCCCTTGGTCCTCTGCGGACATACTGGCTTTATTCATCCGACACTTGAAATACCAATTCATTGCTGAAAAATATCTGTAACAATGGCATACATTTTGAGTTCCTCATCATGGATAAAAATCAAAATATATTATACCCAAAAGGAAAATTCAATTTATGTACGGAAACGCTTAACCTCCGATTGGCACATTAGTGACCCTCAAATCTCAAAATAAACATCTATTTCAGGAGTGGATTCATGCTAACCTTTTATAATTGGTTGCAGACATGTGTTTCACACTTATGATACAAACGGTCATTTGTTTTGCCACTCTTCGAGTGATTTCCTTTGACGCCGTGCCAGTAACCGTTCTTTAATCAGAGTTTTTCTGACGAACCCTTGGCTTATATTTAATCCTTCTTCTTTCATTTGATCACTCAGGTCCTCAGAAGTAAGTTTTTGTTTCTTCAGCGACATGGTCACCAGTTTTCTCTTGGAGCTGGGGGTCAAAATTGGCTTAGAGCCGTATTTTCCCACTCTGTTGTTCCCAATCGGGACATTTTTTGCAATGTCTGATGAATTCTACTAAGAGATTTCTGCGATGCATTCAACTTATTGGCTATTACTCTCTGTGAGTGATTAGTTTCGTGCAACAATAGCTTAACTTCTGTCACTTTTCGTGGGGATAAGTCACTTGTCTTCCCCATGACCTAAACATATCACACATCTGAAAAACACTGGACATTTTAGAAAACAAAAAAACAACTGAACGGTTGGTACTGTCTTACTTAAAACATTAAAAGTGTGTAAAATATCTTCCTCAGTACAAAATTAAGTAAATTATTGCAAAAAATTACACATAAACCGCTAACATCGCAAAAAATACACTCTAAACCCAAAGAACCTAACAGATACGAGTAGCACTGGCAGCTGTGATATTTCGCAATAATATTGCCATTAACAAAATACATGAAAACATGGTTGCCATATAAAAAAGACTAAAAATAGCTCAAAAAAAAAAATATTACGTTAATAAATTATAAAACAGGTATAAAAGTTACCTCCTAAGATGAAAAACATGCGAATTTGTGTTCGAGTCTAATAATCTGTACACGGCTGTAATACAAAAAATTAATATTTCTATTTTTGAAAGTGATAATACATGGTGGAATTCCATTATAATGATATAATAACACACATATAAAACTTATTTCCACTTTTATTTTATTTCACCGTGACCAGTTTCAGCTTGTTAAAGCCATCTTCAGACTGATAAAAGTTAATCTTAAACTACGGTTTATATACCCAACATGTGGGGGAGGAGGGGTGGGGAGATAATACAAGGGATTTATTCTATTACATGGGTTTTCTTTATATTTGTCATTAAGTCGTCTTTGACTGCCGACTTCCTAAATATGTTGGTTATTTACACACACATAGCTACACATATACGATCACACACACACACACAAACACACAGACCCATACACTTGTACACCATACACATTTTTATCTTTACCATGTATCATTAGCATTGTACTAAAAATAAAATGTATATTATATTATATTGCCGGGTAAAATGTATATAACCACTTACTAGATATCACATAGACACATATCATTGGTACTATCATTGGTTATCATTTTTCATTCAAATACATGCTAGGTAAATATTTTTAAGAATATTTTAAGAATAGTACATTTTGATTTGCTTATGAATGTACTTTTGCGCCTGTACTAATATAAATATATATGTTAATAAAAAAATTGCAATGTAGCCAAAATGTATTTAACATAATTCCCCAACGCGGCCCTTTACCTACTTACCGCGTTACCATGGCAACACGTAGTTGAGTAACAGGTACATTAAAAATATGCTTCATTTACTATTATGAATTATGGGTACTATTACTATTCCATAGATTCTTACTTACATGGTTGTAGCCAATGTTGCAGGAGTTCACAACAGTTTAATAATAAGTAAATAATTAGATATAATAAAAAATCATATTTTCCTTGTTTTCTAGGGTATGTATATTAAGTGTATTTATCAAGAATGCATATTTTATTTATTGATTTGGTAATCGTAGCTCGAAGTTATTAAACTTAAATTTCGCTGGATGCGTTCAATATATATTTTTTTATATTAATAAGATAGTATGGGGATCACACTATTGAATTGTAATTAAATAAATTATAAAAAACCTAACTTGGCTTACCAATTACTAAAATCTATTTAAACACAATATTTGAGACAATCGTTCGATAAATAATCGATGGTATTTCTTTTGTCTTTTGGGAAAAGTGGGGAACATTTCTAACAAGAAGGTTGTTTCTCACATTTATAAAGTTGGGCAGTTGTTTCCAGTTATGTTATTGGTTAGAACGTAAAGCAATGTTAGACTGTGGCGGGTCCTCTCCTTTCCCGTCCCGCACTCGTCTGATTGTGATATTTTTGCTCCTCGCCACTGTGAAAGTTTAACTAGTTGTCCAAACGAATGTGGCGGCGTTACTGGAGCTCGCTAACAAGCGCGATATCCGAAAGGACACTAAAACTTTTATTCGGAAATGTTGGCGAAGTTCTGTGTTTACTTTCAGAATTTGCCCGTCGGTCGCTGAGTGAACAGCGAACAGTCTGATGTTGACAACAGGTAGTTAGTATCTACTCTCTATAGCTCTCCATCCCACTCCCCACCGTGCGTATGAAGTACTTGCTTCAAATATTTTCTCTAGCACTAATGAAAAAGTTTTGGTTCGCGCTTTTAAGTCTTCTTTTAAGTTTTTATTTATTTTTTATTATATCATATTATTTTCATACATCGGGAATTTACTGCAAGTAGCTTGTCGGCAGAAGTATAATACAACAATAAATAAAAACACATACGAATAGTAGCACAATAATTTAAGAAAACAGGTACATTCAAGTTGTGCTCAATATACACAAGTTGGAAAAAAATATGAAAACAGTAGAACAGTTTTGTTATAGAGATAATGGACAACATTTACATAATAACAAATCTCTATATATGAAAATGAATGTTTGTCTGTCTGTCCTCGATTTTCTCGAAAATTACTAGACCGGTTTGTCTGGAAATAGTCCAGCTTATTCTTATTAGTGCCGGGAAGATTTAGAGTTTAGTTTGAATGAAATCCAATTTGTAAAACTGTTGACATTACGTTTTAAAATTAGTATGAAAAACATTGAACCCGCCATGTTGTATTGCGGTTAGCCCATAGATATACCACTCTGGTTAGCCGCAGATTACACATTCAAAAGAAATGGTTTGTTTGGGTAGAATATTTTCAAAATGGAAAACATGTATGATTTAGATATATTTTGAAAAAATAAATGTTTGGAATGAAATAAATTTTCAAATGAACGTTTCTTTCTTTTTTTATTTAGTAATATTCGTCACAAGGCAATAATTTCGCTGGAAAATCATTTATGGCACCCAAACGACGAGCAATAATTCACAACTTCGTAACTTTATTCCAAAAAAATATATATCCCGAGCAAGGCCGGGTAGATCATCAGCTAGTAATTTAAAAAATATCAGGAAGTATCAAACAAGTTGAGAAATACAAAAACGGTAGTATAGTCTTGTCACAGTGAGAATAGAGTCTTAATTTAATAGTAGACCATAAATAAAGATATCCTCAGATACCAAGGAGATATATAATCAAGGAGACCATCATATTTGTAAGACAACCTAAGAATTTAATTTATAGATTGTTTTTGTGTTTAATTCCTAGAACTCCGTTTATTTTTTTAAAAATTTAATGCAAATCAAATTTAATAATATTATTATTAAGTTCTGCAAGTATATATGTATATAAAAAAAACACAACAACATACGAAAAAGAAAAATAACATCAATACACCACATTTCAAAACGACATTAAATCAAGGAGACCATCATATTTGTAAGACAACATAAGAAAGAGCATCAATAGAGCACATACGAGTATCAAGATTTTTTTATTTTATAATTTTTTTTATTTTTTTTATTTCTTTTTTTATTTTATTTTTTATTCTTTTATTTATTTCATTTTTTTTCATAATTATGATCGTATTAACTAAAATTACAGTACGTATTTACATTTATTACATTTTTACATTTTGATTACATTTTGAGGGTTATTGTGTTTTGAAACCCTATTCATTTTCCTAATTACCTGTATAGAATTTATAGATATCACTCGTAGTATTTCCTGAGTTAGCAACCTGCAAAGTGTGTATTTTGTAAGTGTTTTGTAATTTGAAATAAGATTCATATTTTTGACTAAAAAGCTTTGTAATATTTAATGTATTTACTTTCAAGCTCAGTATAACACATCTAGTAAAAAATCTACGACAGTAAAAACTATCTCTATTGCAGGTTAATTACCTTATTAATTACCAAAGCTTATTTACCTAGGGTTCGTGGGTCACATAGGTACAGTCAAATAATTTTGAAGACATTCTTGCTTGTGTGGTGGTACACACTGAGGTTTAAATTGCTTCTAAATAGTTTAATATACCATCTATCACAGAATTGTATAAAAGAAACGACATAAATCAAATTTACAAATAACTTTTCATTATCCCTTCCTTGCCGGTGCTGTCAACTGATTTGACATGTATCTAATTATTTAAATATATCTGTAAACGTATTAAACGCAGAGTTCATATTTTAGGTATTCCTCAGTAATACATTTATGTTTTGGATGAAATATATAAGTATTTATCGATCGCGATAGAAAAAAATGTTTTGTTGATAAATCGAAATAAAAAAGTTAATATATACGTATGTCTGCGTACGTTGATAACTTGCAGAGTGGCGCGGTAGTGAATGAGAAGGGTACGAGGTTTCGCTCACCGTGCCACCATGCGCGGTCGTCAGTACTAGCCGGCGGTCTGCCGGTTGTAATGAACGTACCATGTGTTTTATGCGTGGCCGATGTTTTTTTACCCTTTTCAGCACGTATGCATAATATTTTACTCATGTACATATTTATTTTATCCAACATAAAAAATAAGAATTTTTATTAGGTATTTTATAGCACCGTAAGGGAATAATAATAAGGAATAAGGAATATAATAAGGAAGGGTTAATAAAATTCACCCCACAGATAGTCTATGCAATAGATTCAAAACAAATGGTTTAATAGCCATCACAATGCTAAGAACGACCACAGCACAGCACCACTACTTGTATTTATAAAAACATTTCGTTGAATTACGTTTGTAGTTATTTATTTATTCATTATATTGTATACGCCCCATATGGGCTTTTACTTTTTCATATTTTGTTGTAAAATTCAAATTAAAATAGTGACACAGGTGCAAAACACATCACAATAGGCACATACTCGTAGATAGAATAGATAGTCTTCACGAAATACTCGAACTAAATATTTGATTTGTCTCACGAACAAATTCAGCAATAACATTGTGTATTTAATAAGTTTTTAATATTGTTTATATATCACCTACTATGTATTGTTATCTATTATGTATGTACATACTCCTCCCATAACCACGAGCTATTAAAGCTCTAATTATGAACAGTAGAATAATAAAAATAAAATGAAAAAAAAACGTATTTTAATATATTGATACTATAATATGAATTATGTCATATTTTTTAATAAATAAAAATAATTACTATTTTTTAATTAGTGAAGATAATTAACAACTCCCAAATCGAAACACGATAGCGAAAAGACAGAGAAATAAATAAACTTTATTCCTCATATAATGTCCCATATAAATAAAAATCGGATAGGTATATCCGAGACACTACCTAACGATTATAAATAAATTTGGGCAGAATCGTGTAGTTATAAAAAAAGGAAGCAGACAAAAATGCATGGGATTAATTGAAGACGATATTGACCGTTCTTAGAAGTCGAAGTATGATACCGATTAAAATAACGGGATGGATTGGGGTAGCCGTAGCTCAGTTAGCATAGAGCGCAGGTCCCGGATAGACAATGAGGTGCTGGGTTCGAATCCATAGAGCGCAGGTCCCGGATAGACAATAGGGTTCGAATCCCAGCTGCTACCGTTACCTTTTTTTAACTTTTCGGTTTTCGTGTTTCGATTTGGGAGTTGTTAATATTATCTTCAATGATTAAAAATATACTGCAATGCGGTTTATAATCTTCAATAAGTTATTGCTAAAAAAAATTATTAACGTTGTTTCTTTTTTGCAAAAAACTTATTGTACATTATTACGTTCTAATATTAACACTTTATTATAAGGAGCGAATTGATTGTGAAATATTTTATAATTTGCAATAAAGCTGGAAGAAGTAACATGCCTGGTAACCCTCAATTCGTAACTTTAGTCCCTGATTGAGAGTACACCAAAAATAAAATAAAACTCGTTTGCCATTTTGCGACTCATCGAAACAAAGAGACAAACGCTATTTGTCAAGGTTTGGGTCAACGCTGCTGTTCGTCAGATGTCACAACAGGTTCTGGTCGCTTTTTAATCCGCGTCATGCTGTTGCAACACAATCGGTCTGCCGCCAGCAGCCAGCCCAGTGGATAGACGTATACCGTATAACACGTCTCGTGTATGGACGTGGCAACGCTGGAGCAATCAGTCGGAAAATTGGGACAACAAAGTGGCATCTGACGGCGGAAAAGACAAACAACGCTCCGTCAGTGCCAGGCGGCAAAGGGTTGATTCGTTAAATAAATCCACGGGAATTCGGATATCCGGTGGGTTTAACGAGACTCTTTGTTCCGGAGTGTGAATGAGGTTTGATGCGTTTTTAACTGAGATTATTTAGTCGAATTTTAAATACTCTGTAATAAATTTCAACATAACAAAACAAATTACTTTTTGTAGAGCTTACGTAAAAGACATGGCACGATGTCAAAGAAGTATTAAAAGGAAAGCAAAATACGAGCATAATTATGAGATGCACAGACGCGAGATGAGAAAAGCAAAATGCATTAGAGATTATGCATAGGAATAAATTAAGTCGGTAGTTACAAAAATTGCCGATGTACAGTATGACATTTAATAGTGGACAAAAAATGAGGGCGCTGCGATCGTTTAAAATGTTTTATGGTATCACCAAGAGGCTCAAAGGAAAATGATTGTAATTTTAGAAAAAGCGCAATGGTCCAGGTGGATATTTTTTTACTTTAACCAAACGGTGTTCAGTAATTTTTTCATTATTTAAGATAATTACGTGGAAATGCGATTTTTTCGAATTTTTAAATTTATGTTTCCAAATAAGCATGCATTAGACGTTAGATAAATAAATAAATAATCAAAAAAAAACAAAGTCTAATTCACAGATAAAAAGACAACGGAAATAAATTATTTATTATGTTCTACGCTGTTTCTTTAAAACCAACTGTAAAATGCGAACACGTGAAAAGATTTGAATGTAAAGAACGTATTTTAAAGAGGAAGCGAGTAGCTTTGTGTTGCCATAGTAATGACATTTTCTAGTTAAAGCTTAATCATTATATTCCATTAGACAGTTTAAGCATAGGTAAGACTAAATAATTATGGCGAAAATCGTTCGATTTGTCAATATACTAGTATATAAAAAAAAATGATTAGTTCCCTTGAAAATCTTTTCGAATTTAAAATGTTGACCAATTTTTTTATCCTGTAAAATCACCAAAATAGTAAGAAAACCACTTGTAGGTAGGCTTGCCTAGATACTTACCTACCTAAACCAGAATTTAATGCGGTTTTTGCCAAACAATTTCTACTTTGAGCAGAGTGCCATCAAAGTGGAAAACTTTGGTAAAGGTCATGAGGGTGTAAAGTTTGTGTAAACCAGTTAGATGTTTTATTTTTACATTTACGCAACTAGTTTCAGGTGGAAAATCTCCAACGATAGGTACAAAGATAGGACAAACTCATGTGTGATTATTAGAGACCTGAAAATTTGCGTTGACGGTAATTTTTACGTGAAATTCGTAATTTTTTCGCGAAAATGGGAATTTGACCATTTTCACGCTAAAGTTAGATAAATAAAAATTTACCGGTACGACCTAGTATTACCGTTTAAGTTTATTCCTAGCCATGAGATAACAAATACTATTTTAGTGTCTTCGGATTATTTATTAATATGAGACATATATTGACTTTTTATAAAATATATTCAATTTTTAATTATTATATATTTTTATTGAGATTTAAAAACCTGATTTTAATATTTAATCATTGTAGAAAATAATATTAACATAACCTAAATGGGTTCGAGTCCCAGATGCGACTGAAATATTTTTATTTTCTGTAATTTTTTTCGTTTTCATATTTCATTTATGTTATGTTAATATGTTTTCTACAATGATTAAATATTAAAATGAGGTTTTTAAATGCCAATAAAAATAATTAATAATTAAAACATGAATACTATTTTAAGTATGATTCAATTCCATACTCACATTAATATAAAACTTAACCATCATCACGACAACACCACAAACTACACATATCAAAAATACACTTGAAAAAATACGGACCGAAATCATTGGAATGTTACGTTTCTTATACCAGTTATAACAAGTAGCCTGAGGAATTGAGACATATGTGAGCTTCGGATAAATCTCTAAATGCTGTTCTGAAATCTTATTTTTTAAAATGCTATTTGAACAAGAATTTATTATAGGTACCAACTCTGTTCTGATTCTGCCATCCTTAAGCTTTGTCGATTCTGATGTAGACATCCTTGTTCTCTTGTAAAAAGTTGTTATGCCTTCATATAGAATCTGTATGATTCGAGTCTGTACATTTATTTATGTTGTTTTCCTATTGTTTATATATATATTTTAGTTTTTTTATATTTTCATATGCATTTAGCCGTGAAAACTTTGTAAAACATAACATTATGTAGCAAAAATTGACAGTCCCCAAATGGGAGTTGGTTTGATAACTTATGGACGTGCAACATCGTTGTATGTCGAATTTGAAAGAAAATTAAAAAAAATGCGATTTGTATAGCATTTTTCATTCGAAGTTATGGTATCTTAAAAAAGGTATAAATATTTGGATTTGACAAGCTATATTAGGCATAAATGGAATGCAGCTAACTTCATTTCGAAAACGCCGCGTACTGTTATTCTTTTATCGAGGGTTGAAAAATTAAACAAAATTTCTTAATAACTAATAATACAAAATTATAAAAAAGACAATTTTTTTTTAAACAAAAAAGTTGAACATTTTGTTTCAAAATACACCCACTTTTGCTGAAAAATAACACAATTTTGTCAAAAAATAACGCAAATTTGACCGAAAAATAATATCACTTTGTTAAAAAATAACGCGAAATCTTCAGGACCCTAGTGATCATACAAAGTTTACTGTATTACTTATTGAAGAGATAAATCGGTAGAAGTGTATTGTAAGCTCAATTGTTCCTTACTTCTGGTGAAAACCATCGAATATTTTCAAATATCAATAGATTAATTATCAATTTCATTGGCCTCTGTGGGGCCTAAGTGTCGAAAAGAATTTTTATTTAAAAATCGGTATATATCACACACTTGAAATTATTCGTTCAGTTCTAGGTATTATTCACAGAGCAAGAAAATAATACATAGAGATGCCCTAACACGCAAGGGGAAGAAATCAAAACAAGAGGGGCAGAGGCGAGCTAGGTTTTCCGCCAATTTGAGTAAAACAGCAATTAAGTAAAAAGGTCCGGCTTGTTTACAAAAACCGAAAATTTTGCTAAAGTATTTAGTTTGGCTCTTTTTATAAATGTTTTACAATTTGCTTACCGCAGTTATAATCATACGTGGATGGCAGTTAACTAAATTGATGCCAAAATTGGTGTCACGTGACCTTTGCCTCCAGCCGCCGAAATCATACTTAGGGAAAATCTATTAATTCGGATGTCAGTGGATTTTACTACGTTTATAATGGACTTCTGCAAGTTAATTACGAACCCATCAACGTTATTTGAAATAATTTGAACATGAAATGGACGCAATTTGAAATAGCAAATGATAAAGCGGGCACTAGCTTATCGAATATGTTCTGCACCGAGTGAGTGAGAATAGAGTGGACATAATAATTCATAATACCCAGAGAACTCGGTCATAGTAATAAATATCTAAGCATTCTATATTTTGCCTGCTGCTGTTCAGGCAATGCATGTGTTAAATCTGATTCGTATTATTTCATTTTCATTATTTACTTTTAAATTATTTAATTTATTTTTCTTCTACACTCGTACATACAGATACAAAATTAGATAAGTGCTAGTAGTACAAATAAAATTCCTAACATTAAACATGATAGTGGATTATAAATAATAATAATAATAAGTAAAATCAATAATTATTTATTTTAATTTGTTCAAACGATTGGTTTTCACTTTGTGGCGTCATTATTAATAAATGAATCAAAAAATATGCTTTGTATTCACCACTTTATTAATAGATAAATAGCAATGTCTTGAATTCATTTGCATATTAAAATTAATAATAAAAATAATATTTTATTAGTATTTATTTCCCTTCCTTTTTGTTAAAACAAAAATAATCTAAAAACAGTCAATATTTTCATTCTACCCTTAAAGATCTAAAGGTGTCCACAGAAAGGTTAAAGATTTTCCTAGAACATTAGAATCAAGCTATCCCAAATATATGCAAAGTGTTATTTATAGCAAAAGAGAAATGTTTTTATTTGAATTCCCTATTCCTCCATCTAATTACGAGTATATGTATGTGTTTTTATTTTCATCTACGAGAAGCGTTGATTTCTCAAATTGTCCATCAACGAAATGAGAACACGATTTATATATGTGTATCTTTACATACATCTATCTACATGGCCTGAGATAGAGCTAGTCGGGAATATTCTATATAGTAGATGTATTGGTGAACTTCACCAAGATTACAATTCAAATGTCCCTTCGATCCGGATCGAGAGATTCCGCTATGTTACAAGAGTAATAATCCCCTTTTCATATTATATAATTACTCATCATTTTGTATAGTGTTTGTTTGGTATATTACCCCATTAGGTTTTGGGGAAATTGTGTACCTTTAATTTTGATCCAGTCTGAGATTTGTTTTCATACTTCTTTTGTGTATCTACCAGATGTTTCAATGAGGGGGGAAATATGCAAATATTGATATCCCGCAAGGTATAACTATTAACAAAATTAAAAATTTGGTATGGGCATGTAGAGCGAATGAATGAAGAAAGGAGTATAATTTTTTTTATATGAATACCGCACAGGAGTCTCAACCGCTCCCAACCGTCTGGAGCCAGTGAGACGATGGCATACCCGATTGGGGAATGTTGTGAGGCTGAAGGTATTGTGGAGGAGAAGGAGAAGGAAAAGAGGAAGGTGGGAAAATACCTGGCTTTTCAGATCTGGTCACCAAACACGGCTAAAAGCCATTTCAAGCAACGTTTCAATTCTGAATGGTGGTCTTTCACCAAGGCGATACTGCGAGTATCTTCCACACGTGCGCAAATATACTGTATATTATTTTTAAATGAATTAATTATGAAACAGCAGAAATTAATTAAATAAATTTTAGTTGCGCACGCAGGGATTTGAACCCGCGACCTTCGGATTCGTAGTCGAGAGCCTTTCCCTTGGACCATGAGAAGAATATATGACGTGAATGTGAATAGAAGAAGTAGCCGGGGACGGCTGAGGAAGACATGGCACGATCTAGTGATCAAATACTTTAGTCGGGCTATGTCAGAAGTCGGAATAATAGACGAAAATTTATGAGACGATGTATGAATGTGAATGAAG
Organism: Halesus radiatus; assembly: GCA_022606495.2. Lineage (NCBI taxonomy): Eukaryota > Metazoa > Arthropoda > Insecta > Trichoptera > Limnephilidae > Halesus > Halesus radiatus. The sequence goes on along the minus strand of JAHDVE020003376.1, from coordinate 228,515 downwards.
CAAGAAGTGTATGCCAAGATCGAGTTGTTTGGCGGTCCGTTCTTTCAGCCTACCCCTGCGGAGAAGCGGTGTGATGGTTAGTTAGTTAGTTAACAATTTACAAAACTTTGCCCGCCGACCGCGAGGCAATCGATAAGATGCGATGCCTATATAACACACTTTGGCAATGGATTTTACAATAGCCTGGGATAATTATTTCTTTTGGAATAAAGTTATGAAGTTATGAATTATTGCTTGTAGTTTGCCATAATTGATTTGAGAGCGATTTACTATCTCTAAACAAAGAAACATTCATTTGAAAATTTTATTTCATTACAAACATTTATTTTTTGAAAATATATTTAAAAAAAAAAATCTTAAGTAGGTGTTGTGTTTTCAATTTTCAAAATATTCTACCCAAACAAACATTCTTCTTTTGAATATGTAATCTGTGGCTAACCAGAGTAGTATATTTATGGATTAACCTTAATACAACATGGCGAGTTTAATGTTTTTCATACCAATTTTAAAACGTTATAACAACAGTTTTACACATTGCATTTCATTCAAACTATTCTCTAAATCTTCCTGGCACTAATAAGAACATACTGAGGTATTTTCAGCAAAACCGGTGTAGTAATTTTATAGAAAATTTAAGAAAGATAGACAAACATTCATTTCTAAATACAGAGATGAATAAAACTCGTGAACAATGCCCTGATCACCAATACTAAAATAATAGTCGTATAAAATGTATTTGAATTTCGTACTTGCATAATTTATGTTTCTCCTTTTTAAACATTATACCTATTTCAAAATCGTGTTTTTTTGCTATGTGATGTTTTCTTAGTAATTCAAAAAAAATTAAACGGTTCGTCTAATGCACATAATGAATTATTCGGAAAGCATTTATTTTTTAAAAGTTGTCATCAAAAGTTCTGTAAATAATTATCTATTACAGAATAAAGATTTCTGAGTCATCTTAGTGCCCATCCCGATAACTCAATATCCCCAGAATAGCACTTAACGGATTTTGTAAAATAGCACTCGTCAATGGGTTTTACTTTTATCTGCGCTTTATTAGAGACGCACGGGATTATTTTTACGGTAGGTACCGAAATAACGTCATAAATTAAAGACATTAATTATTACTCATGTTGACGTTGACAGTGTGGGAGTGGGAGAAAGAATTTCTTATTTCTTGCTTAGCATTCTTACCATTGTACAAATATGTTCAACTGCAAAAGGTTAATTTGCACGAGTCTTACAGCAATTCCTTCAAACGCGGGTAAAAATAAAGTAGGATATAAATGAAGCGGGACTAGGCAGAGAGCGGAGGGGAGAGGGCAGAAGACAGAGGGTGGGGGAGTGTAAGCGATGGAGGAACTTGCTAATGGTTCCACTTTATAAATTCAGAAGTTGACTACTGCAAGTATTCCCGGAGATTTTTTACACTGAAAGCCAAGGAAAAGTTTAAATTGGTCGCCTCGACTTAGTCCCTTCGATGTTTGCAGATAATATCGAAAATGAATTAGTATTACAAGGCGAACTAGCGACGTGTGCCATTTATTTCAAAGAAAAGTGCGTAAAATTAACCCAATTTTATTCTCGGTAAAAGACTATAGGAAAGTTTTTCCAGCCAAAAAATATCCGTAATTTTCGTAGGTAATTAAAATTTAAAAAAAATAAAGAAAGGTTTTCTTACGTTTTCTTTAGACAGACGAATTCCGCAGCAGAACACAGCAAAGTTTAATCTGGAAAATAACAAAAAAACATTTTATTAAATAAAACAAACACTTTGTTGAAAACTGCTAATTTATTTTTAAATCAACACTAACCGGTTTCGCTTAACTCAAGCTTCATCAGAGAAAAATTTAAAACTAAACAAAAACACAAAGAGTGAGCATATATGTATAGTTGACATATACAAAAGAAATGAGACAAAATATAAAACGAAACAATGTAACAGTAAGACAGAGATATGCTTACATGAATGGGACAACACATCAAAAAGAAAGAGACAGAACGTCAAAGGAGGGAGGGTTTAAGAAGAAGTGGGAGATTTTGAATTAACGAGAAATATATATAATACGGGATCTTAAGGCAAATTTTGTTGATTATCAAGAATATTACCATCAATTTAATGGCCTTCTTTATTTCTAATGCCATTTAATTAGCAATACAACGCTTAATAAATAAGTAATTTCTTTTTTCAGAATTTTTTTTTTACTATTTTGATCGACAGTGGTTGACAGTAGGAATGTATACTTAATTATGATTTACAATAAAACAAAATTTAAATTTATTTTCCAAAATGAAAACTAATTAGTTGGCTAATTAGCCCTTAACAATTAATGTAGAAAATGAATATTCTGAAATGGTGGACAGGTGAAAGCTACAATTGTTTAGGAGTTTGATTTAATATTTTATGGGACCATAGCCAACTTAGCAAGAAACAGTTTTCGGTAGCTATTTTTGTAACTGAAAATACATATATATATTTTTTTTTTTCCCTATAAAGCGTGGTTTTACATATTTATTTAAAACAAACATTTTACTTTAAAAAACTATTATATGTGATATATATAAATATAAATATTCGAGTGTAGTGTATTTCGTAGTAAAGGTATATTTTATTCACTACAAAAAAACCAATTTTTCGGGAAATCACGAAAATTCCCAGTCATCGCAAGGGGAAAAGGCAGTACCAATTTTTTTTCCCACTAAGATTCTGGGTACGTTGGAAAATATTATCACCTGGCAATAAGCCCAGATTTACACAACAATGAATTGATACGTATTTCGTTCCTAACAAGTAAACTCGTGGGAGATCCCATGCACTTTTTTATGCTTCGAAAGTGAGAACTTCTGTTCACCAGAACACGCCAATCAGCAGAGCGACTCAACTGCTCAACGATGATGCATTGACCGTTGACATTTTCAATATCACTTACAGATAATTTATTAACCCATGTCTCAAAATAGTTATAAAACTGCACCCATGACTTTTATATTTTACCTATCAAACTTTCAATTCTTGCATGTTTGATACAGATTGTCATCTTCGGTATTGTATAAATCTTTAATATAAAAATGTTTACTTACTTGTACTATTTGTCATTCCTATTACTTGTATATGTATATTTTTTACTTTTTCTCATTTATTGTAATGTATTTTAATCTCTGTAATATATTAGTGGACATCTGTTTCATGGAGACTATGAAAAATTAATACATAATAATTAAATGAAACAATCAAAGTGTATTTTAACTTTTTTGTTTTTACAACCGTTCCATTATCAGAGAAAAGTATATACTAAACAATATTACAAAATGATTGCTGAACATATATATTAGGTGTCACAGTGAGGAGTGGGCGTGACTAGGGATTAGTAAAGAGTGGAAGAAGAGATAGAGATTTAGTGAGGGGTGAAAAGAAACAAATTTATAATGGGGCTGTAAGATAGTTAATTGTTTTAATTATTTAAGTGATAGCTTAATACAATAGCGAATAATAATTGTTCGTAAATAAATGTGTAGATATATGTTTGATCGTTTGATTTAAAAAGGGACGCGTAGATGGTTTGGGCATGTAGAGCGAATGACCGAAGAAAGGGGTATAAGGAGAATATACGACGCGAATGTGAATGGAAGAAGAAGCCGGGGACGCCCGAGGAAGACATAGCACGATCATCGAATCAAATACTTGAGTCGGGATGTCAGAACTCGGAATAACAGAAAAGAATGTATGAGACGATGTATGAGTGTGAATGAAGCAAGAATATGTACGCCAATATCGAGTTGTTCGGCGAGTTAGTTAGTTAGTGCGCCACTGTGCCAAAGACATCATAATTAGAGTAGACATGACCGCAAATACCTTCATACAGACAGAAAGGTGCTCTTCGAGATATCAATCTCTACCCCATTTATGAATGGTCAGATGCCTCATCTCCCCGAAAGGTGCTCCCGTGTGTAGTTGAACCGTAAACCCTGATAGGGGCAACATGAAAGAAAGTCGTAGCCTTTGAACTCCGGGTATATTACCGCGCGCTGAGAATTCCCCGGACTGACCGAGTTACTAATATGGGTCGTGACAAGAATGTCCAAGGGCAGCCAAATTCTAAACATTCTAAAGTAGCGAGCTGCAGTTTTTTTGGACAAGAGGTATTTTGGACATAATGAGAAACAAAAATAATTAATTATTTTTCAAACAAAGATACGCTGCAAATGACGTTTTGTAAAAATAATTTAAAACTACTTTTATTTTGTATTTTCATAGAAAGGAATCGCTTTATATGAATTATTTATTAATATACGAGTACTTACTACTTACGCCCGAAATTTGAATTGCAAGATATGTGGAACAAATAACATATGTAATTGTAAAATTAATAAGAATTACTTCTCTCATCAGGATATTCTGGTGGTGTGATTAGTATTAATTTAATAATAATGACACCACAAAGTAATGATACATTTATTGTAGAAATTAACATAATTTCGTGTTGTCTTTTTTTTGACAGTATAGACAGTATTTTTTCAAAGATCCAAAACTCGCAACGGAAATAAAGTGATGAGTTGATTAGAGTGGCGTCAACCATAAAATTACACGATGTGCAAATTTCATGACGCTAGAACTCAATATTCAACTTTGTTTTTGGATTTCTCCTCTGATAGATCTTCAAGCTTCAAGGTACGAGTATACCAAAGCAAAACTAGAAGATAAAATATCAGTGGTTTATAAAAAAAAATCGATTTACTTAGTATATTCCGTATTTCTTATAAATTTAAAGAAAATCTTCATAATAATAACACAGCACATAAAAAAACCAGGCTCTTATTTTGAATTATTTCCAGCACGCTTTTCCTTCTGTTTTCCGCTTTGTTTATTTTAAAAATCTTTTTCTATGAATCATCCTGCGCATTGTCTTTAACGCAGCGCAGACTTTTCTAACGAGTTGTTATTTTTATGAAAAAAAATCTGCTACATTTCTCCGCAGCATCACATTAGCATTGTGCGAAGGTACACATCTCCTTCAGCAGATTTAACATATTTTACAATCGCGGCTAGCCTGACCTCTACCAGAATATGCATGAGTATAACAACGGGGACACTGAACAGATATTGCCTAGAAACGACCACCACACCACGGGCATTTTTAATTTTTAAAAAGTGGTATTTTTTGCAGTTGTAATTTTACATGTGCATGACTCATGCATTATGCTTTGTAAATCAATACATGCATTTGCTCTACCGTTGTTGTATAACACAAAAATGTGTTGCATTATTTTCATGTAAAAGCCCACAAAAATAAATAAATAAATTTACCTATTCTATGTCCAACTTAAGAACGTCCTGTGAGTGCGCATGTTCTGCCCCTTTCATCCATTCCCTTTTCCGCGACTCGGTACCCAAGTTAACACATTCAAATCCAGTATTTAAATTAATTAATGAAATTATTTTATCAGAGTCTATTCTTATTATCTACCTACAAACACAAATTGAAGAAATTTATACATTTAAATAACGATGGTGATAATATTACAATACACATATTGCATTTTATGTTGCATCAGATTCATCGAATCGGCTGAGGAATTAAACTGAAATTGAAAATATCGTCATCGCCATTAAAAAGAAAAATCCCCAAACGTTTCACTTAAACGTATAACCTTAATGAATCATCGTTATTATCCTTGAGTTCATTAATAATATGATCAACATTAAAAAAAATAATTCAAATTCCCTGGAATAACATTTACTATCACTATGCGTTGAGGTTTATGTACCACATGTGAAATAAAACTCATCAATATCAACAATCTCAAAGTTTGTATAGTTGATATTGTTGCATTTCGAATAGCTATAAATAAAACACATGATTAAAGCCTATCTGACCGATTTTATTCTTTACAATTGGTAATAATGAATTTGATGAATCAATTTCATGACACGGTATGAATGGGTTAATATTTTAGAAACGCGAGTATGGGCGGAGTTACATCGCTGCCGCAGCCGTAAGCGGGTGATGCGACGTACACGAGGGGGTGGGAATGCGCAGTAGAAACCAAAATTGGAACTGTACCAGGTTGTTCTTAAGCTGAACTTAGTATAGTCTGCTGGTTTGTTCCAAAATATCTATAAATAAAGAAATATTAAAAAGCCTGATTAACCCACTATCGGGGGTTGGGATGTATGATGGACCGCCACTCAACTCTGTCTTGGCCCACACACCTTGATTCTTTCAAATTCATACATGGTCTCATACAAACGTTTAAGTTATTATGCCTCTTGCTAAGACAGGAATTAAGTATTTGATTCACTTGATCGTGCCATGTCTTCCTCGGGCATTATACCTTCTACTTCTTTCTTCGTTCATTTGCTCTATACGTCCAAACCATCTTATGCTGGATTCTAACCCCATCTATTTCCCTCCATGATTCGGCACTATGACAAAATGGCACACTTTTGAAAAATGATGTAAAGTCATAAAAAGTATTTAAAAAAATAGCCCGAAAACCTAATCCAACCTAACCTAGTTAACGAAGTTTTATTTTCAACATTTTTCATGACTTTATACCATTTTTCAATGTTTTTATTGATTTTTCACGGAGCCGAAATGTCAGGTTATCATCTATTCTATAGTATCGTTCATATTTTCAACCATTCTAGGATAGACAAGAATTGTCACACGTTTAAACTCGCTCTATTTCTACTCTTCAATTCTTTTGTATTTTTTATATGCGTACCGCACAATAGTTCCAACTGCTCTCAACCGTCTGGAGCCAGTGAGACTATGGCATCCCCGATTGGGGTATGTTGTGAGGCTGAAGGTAGTGGGGAGAGGAAAGTGGGGAAGTACCTGGCTATTCAGATCTAGTCACCAAATACGGATGAAGCCGTTTCAAGCAACGTATTGATTTTGATTGGTGGTATTTCTCCAGGGCCATAAGGAAAGTATCTACCACTCTGATCCGCAAATATAATGTATATTAATTTTAATTAATTAATTGTGAAACAACACAAATTAATCAAATAAAATTTGCTTATGCATGCCGGGATTTGAATCCGCGATCTCCGAATTCGTTATCGAGAGTCTTACCACTTTACCACAGAGGTCGTACAAATGACCAATGGATTTAATAAATAAACAAATAAAATTATACATAACCTTGATTTCGTTCATTTTTGTCGGCAAACTCAGTCGATTTAACGTTCTAGAGATATTCATAGATTCCATAATGTTCTAAAAATATTATTATGTCAGAATAATATTTGTACCCCATTTTTTATTAAACATAACCGTATTAAGTTCGATTCACATCTACCAGCACCGCGCAGTGCAGACACGTAAAGTGGCAGTCACGGAAAAATTAGTTGCTTACATTATCTATGAACACATTCACGCCGGTGTAATGTGAATACCCCCTTCTGTGCCCTACCTATCACTGTACGTGTTTGCACTGCCAGTTTAGCAACTGTCATTCACACGGTTCTATAGAAGGTCGATTCTACCATAGAATAGAACTAAAGTAGAAGTTGTTTTAGTCTTAAATTCCTTAACTTGTTCAAATATTATTTTTAAGGTTTATTTATCTGTAATATATTAATCAGTGAGAAATAGCAAGGTTGCAGGAGAGTTCTTCAGATATTTTATATTTTTTTGATATTGCTCTCTGTATCTGTATTTTCTCCTTAAACAAAAAAAATATTGGGCTTGTGTTCTATCGGGTATTCTATCGCATAGAAAACCTGTTCTCACTATTCTATTTCATAGATTCAATAAAACAGATCAAAGAAGAGGTAGAATTCCTTATCATTCCTTTCTTTCACATATCATACTCGTACAATGGTCCTTCGAAATTACACAACATCAGCTTTGTATTCTTTTCAGATCTGCATGTGTGTTCTATACCAATTTCAAAGAAAACTCATGTCACCATTTTAAATAAGACCCTTTCGATCTTTAGACCATAAACAAACTAATGAAATTAGTTATCTGGTCAGGAAAAAAATTTGTTACATGAAAAATTATTATCAATTTCACCAGAAGTAGCACAAATTCTGCTTACTTCGGGCACACGAACACGCCCACAATACTCTTCTACCGGTTTATCTCTCCAGTGAACGGGGCACACGGAAAATTGTAAACATTGACTTCTCTATAAACATAAAATTCCAACATTTTGTGGAAGTAATTATCCGGCGAGAGTTGGCGGCGGTCCAAAGGACGCCATCTTTTTGTTTCGTATGCTTTGGCTACAAAAATACTACTTGAGTCAGTGTCTTGAATATTTCAACGCGGGCCGCGAAGGTGTTAATCGAGATGTTAGCAGCCAATATTCCACCAAACACTGCCAATTTTCAATCAATTATTTTTATTGAGACGTGATGGTGTTAATGCCAGCGACAATGAAATACTCAGATAAACGTTTCACCCTGAACACCTCACCATTTAGATCACAAACAACATTACGTTTGTTTAACCTAGCATGTGTTATGGTAGGCTGGACTTTTTAAATCATCACTAGTGAATTACAGTATCTAACGTGTCCCGTAACCAAATATTGTTTTAAATAGGTATGTACATTACCAGAAACTGAAAAAAACTGCTTACGCCTCCGGAATCAGAATTTCTGTGTGTATATATTAAACTTCCGTTGAAAACTTGAAGATTTTATACTCTTAAAAAAATGTTATTTTTGAATCAATCTCTCGTTGAAAAAGTAATTATATGAAATTCCCTCAATAGAAAAAAATCGAAAAATATGTTCCCGAAAAATATAAATAATACCCGTCGTTCTACAATTTAACCCTTAATTTACGCCCGAAGCATTGTTTATATTAAGCGTTGCTTAGCACGCTCCTTCTCTCTTCCGTATTAACATATTTCCCTTTCAAATAATGTTCAGTTGCCGCTCGGAGAGAGTCATAAATATCTATATAAATATGTTGTTGTTTATTGTACTTATTAATTATAATTGCTATGTAAACATTCATGTATGCAAGTTTTGGTTACCTGTTTTATGTACTAAAATAATATAAAAAAAAAAATATTATTGCTTTTTTTTGGCCGTGTAAATCGTAAGGCGTGGTCAATGTGCGTTCTACTACATATCGCAACTATTTCACATTTGTACTGCTCATATTAATATAGCAAAACATTACAAAAATACGGAATTTTTAACATCAAGCTAATATAATTACAAAGATGTTAAAAAATTATGGACGTTTCAAATATAAATTTACAACGGCAACCATGTATGTACCGTAAAAAAAAAACAAATAAAATAAAAATATTGAAAAATTCCGTCTAAAAACGCTGTTTTTAGAATATTATACTAGCTGTCGTGTACCCGGCATTGCTCGCGGTTATGGATATTTCAGAGTAGAGTTTTGAGGGGGTGAATTCTAGTAAAGTGGGCGTAATTATACGGTAGAAAGATTTTTTTTGTTGAAAATTAAAAATTTGTGTATTTATTTTCATTAATACTTATTACATAACATAGGTGATCACGGTTGGAATGGGTTGTGGGAAAGGGCCTGTAGGAAATCTTCGTGGAATAAATGTGGCTAATTTTATCAATATGTAGTGTCATGGGTGTAGTCCCATCCGCCTTTTACAGATTTTTCTCCCATTGCCCTCGGAAGTCTTAAGCTTGAGACCATTCTTAATTTTTTCACCTTTTAAGGCATTTTAAATTGTCTTTGTGTTTGATTCGTAGAACTCCATTAAGTTCTGCAAGTATTTTTAGTTTTTATGCTTGTGACAGCTGTTTCGGCGATCTAGGCCATTTTCAAACTGCGATTAATCCACATTGTGACGACTTATTTATATGATTTTATTTACTCCCCCCCCCATTCTAATTTGGACGGGTTTTTAAAACTAAAAATACTCGCGGAACTCAATAATAACATTATTGAATTTGATTTATATTAAATTTATCGGAGATCAAGTTGAAGTATACCATATTGTTCCTATTAAAATCTACCATAATATGGTAGCCCCAATTTTTATCTGGAAAACATAAAAAAATAGTTCAGTGTTAATTATAATCATTATTACTTCTTATAATAGTCGATTTACCCACATTCAATGAAATTAAGTTTCCATTTTCATGTCATCATATTCAGATAAACCTGAACTTCGGCATAGCGGACCCCACTTCCTGATAATCTTCTTAATTTAATTTCGCATGCTTTCTAATCATCATCCCGCTTGAGTAGCCCCTGAGGTGTATTTGACCACCCCTGAGTAAAATGTCGATTAGCGCTACTCGTCGAGTAGCGTTTAATATCCGTTTCACAACCGCTGAGTTAGGCTACCCGTCAAGTAAATGTCAGTTTTTATAGCCATGATAAGTAAGACCCAGAAACTGAACTTTGTTTGAAAATGAGATATATTAATACGGAAGAGAGAGGGAACGAGCTAATATAAAAAAAAACGCTTAGGGCGGAAGCGATCGAATCAAAAATATTTAATAAAACACGTCATTTTTAGAATAGATTGAAAATCTCCAGAGTAGCATTTAAATAAAACCTGTGAATTTTTTTTATATATAGAACATCTTAAATAACAGAAAAACAATTGGGCAACGTTGTGAGGCGGGTTAAGGAGGGAATGTAGGAACTGTAGTTACAGCTGTAGGAAGGGATTTGTTAATGCGGTCTTTGAAGAAGCCCGGTTAAAATGTTGAGGAAAGACAGATGCCGGTAGCTCGTTCCACATACGAGCAGATTTAAACAAAAAAGAGTCGGCGAAACGACCCGTTCTCATGAAGCCGACATCAACCGTGAAAGGATGTTCCGCTCGTGTCCGTCCAGTTTCATGCACGTGCACCGGCGCGGACGGGATCAACGCTGCTAGCTCCTCCGAGCAGGCTCCACTGAAATATCCGTAAAACAGACTCAGTATAGCTACATTCCGTCTGTGCACCAGAGATGGCAGTCGGTCTGTTAACAACGGATTGTCAATCAGACAAACCGCCCTTCTTTGCACAGAATCAACAGGTTTATCAAGTATTTGGGTGGAAATAGAGATTATCTTAAAAAATCATATACGTTTTTTAAAAGAAATAAATTAAAGTTTTCAAGAAAAGTTTGTTATATGTATGTAGGAGGTTTAATCCTATGATTAAAGTTGAATATAAGATTAGCAAGTGCCGCTACCACATGAAACACAGTTAAAATTCTTTCAAATATAAATGAATAAAAGCCCTACAGTAGCAATAGGTAGCCTGCTTATTGGGTAGAGAAGATTATCTCCACATTAATGCACCTCTAACCACAGTTGACACAGGAAGAGGGAGAAATGTTCCCTAGTACTGTATACAAAAAAATTACAATGCGATAGTAGTTACTCAACAGTTTACTCAGAGGTGGTGAAATACCCCCAGTCTAATTCGCAAATGTCTACATAATCACCTTTCTAGACGAAAAGGTTCTTTTTTTACGCTGTTTCCTCTTTTCTCACCTAATATTCTAATAAATAATAAATTTATAGAGCCGTTCCACTATTTTTCGCAGTTTATTGCCAGTTGCAGGAATACACGCCGCTGGCTGCTGGAGTAAACAAAACCTCTTCTGTGCCTCGACCCTCCGAGTAAATATTATGCAAACTAGTATGAAAGAGAAGTTTTATAGTTTATTAATTTTGTACTAAAGTAGAAAGGAGATTTAGCTAAATGTTATGATATAAATTGTTACAAAATGTGTTTACAATCAGATATTTTATTACATATTTGTAAAAAGCATTAACTTTGTGGCTCGTTTCAATGAAAAACACATATTTGTAGACCACTTTTATTTTATCAAAACTCTACCGGTGGAAGCACTTCCTTCATCAGGAGAATATTAAAACTATACTATACTATACTATAATATACTATAATATAAAAACCAGTTTTAATATTCTCCTGATGAAGGAAGGGTGCTTCCGAAACCGGTAGAGTTTTGATAAAATAAAAGTGGTCTACAACAAATTTATGTGTTTTTCATTGTAGATATTTTATTATTTTATATTCCTACCTACTTTCGCATACAAAAAATATTCCTCAATGTTTTCTGAATAAAACGTAATTTTTTTTAACATTTTCATATTTTTTCGAAATAATGTGATTTTTACTTTTAAAAAACGACATGGTGGCTACGTATCCAATTTATTCAGAGTTACATAAATGAATATTTCAAAGCTCTATAGCTCATGATTGAAGTGACGCTGTGAGCTAAAAAACAGGGTAATCTTTAGTTAAATCTTACATCAATCTCCCCCTGGATTATCATTTGAGTGATCTCGTGTTTTTCACCCCCTCGTGATGTGACTACGGTTTTTGTATTTTTTAAATTATTTTTTCCTTCATACCACGTGATATAATTTTTTTTTAAATCCACCGCCGAGAATCGAACCCCGATTACTGACCATTACACCGCCAATTATTGTAAGAACGGTGGCATAAATTTATTATACGAATATGTACCGAAAATGAGAATGACGTATTTTTGAATTGTAGTGTAACGAGTTATAATTTAACATTTTCTTTAAAAACCTAATAAATGAATGTAATAAAATTGTGTTTTGTTTAAATATAAAAAAAATATATTATTTTAAACTGTTTGTATAAATATTTATAATATTCAATCAAAGATCAAAGTTATGAATCACGAAAAATCGACAGTGAAGCTATGTCACCACCCTTAGATAAATATTTTTTCACACAATAACGTTAAAAATAACCTAATTTAGTAATTTTATTATCTTTTTTCAATTTATGTATTTTTATTTTTCAATATTTATTTTAGTTCAAACAATTTTTCGATAAATGTATGAGGTTTTCGTAGTAATATTTCGTAGTATGTATTTTAAAAAAATGCTAAAAGGTGGCATTAAAATATCAGTTTGTGAAAAAAATGGACGGAATTTGCTAATTAGGGTGATGACATATTTGAAAGTTTTGGCCATTCGATAATACGATTCTCTACACATATTACTCTATCTGTCGAGGGTAATTTGGGATATTTTATTTATTGTTTATTTTATTATTTACACGCCCAGAGAATTTTACATACAGATACATATTTATTTTTTTATTGTATAATATTCATTATATACAGTGGGAACTTATACCCGCTAAGCCACTGCAAGTAGCTTGTCAGCAGGAGTTTATTCCAACAATATAATATAATACAACAATAAATTACAATCATCATACAAATGTAGGGAAAAATTATTATATTTAGACGCATGCATCTTGTGATCAATGTACATAAGTTGAAAAAAAATTAAAAAGAATAAATAATGGAAAAAGTATGACAGTTTTGTTATTGAGATAGTAGAGTCCAATTTTATAACACCGATTTAAATAATATTATAAAAATGTCAATATCATAAAAAAAATCAAAATTATAAAAGTACCAATATTATAAAAATATCAATCATTTTAAAAATCACATAAGAAAAACAATATATGTAATTAAATGAAAGACAATGTGTACATATTTTATGAAAGTTTTAGAACTATTTTTATTATGTAATTAAGATGAAAATGTCTTGCTGCGCTTTAAATTAGCACCATACAAGAGAAAATGGAAAGTGTTTCTTAAGTTTTTTTAAATTTATTTTTTATTTTAATTCAATATAATGTTATTTAATATTTTTTCCGGAATTTTTTTATTTATTTTAAATTTAATATAATGTAATTTAGTAATTTGTAAATGAAATCCTTAGCACGGGAAATTACGGTGAGGTATCATTATTTGATAAAAAAAAGATAATAATAAAATATCGTTATTATTATTATTATTATTAATTGTACCAGCTTTTAATATGTGCATGTTTAATATATGTCTTCTCTTGATAAAAATTTAATATTTAATGTGAGAAAGGTATTTGGTATAGAAATTCCATGAACGGAGAACAAAAGGATCCAACAAGATGAACGAAGTTTCAATAGAATTTGTGTGGATTTAGTTAGTAAATAAATATTTTTTCTTTACACGTGCTGTCAAAAAAGTTCAATTTCCTGGTCTGACAAAACTCTGTTCATTTATTAAGTACGTTGGTATGGCAACCGAAACCGACGCTATGGCATAAGGGTAAGGTTTTGACTCTGGACCAGTGGCCTCGTGTTCAATTCCCCAGGAAGTAATAAAAACTGTTGTAAAAATATATTTTTACTGATTAAAATATTATCGTTCATTTTTATGGGATTTTCATAAACGCTTTTAGTTGAATTTATCTTACTTCGATCGTGACTTATTGGTATGCCCATTCTGTGTTAAATATGAAAACATTATTCACTGCCAATTTCTGAAATTGCCGCTTAATATTGACATGGCTAACATGTCAGGAAATTTTCATGAAACGCGCGCATTTCCTAGAAGTTGCTTTATGTGGGATCATAGTGCGAATAATCTCAATTAGATGATTTTGTTTTCTAGAATCGAATATGATTTTTTGTTTAGATGGTTTGGACATGCAGATCAAATGAACGAAGAAAGGACTGTGAGGAGAATATATGACGCGAATGTGAATGGAAAAAGAAGCAGGGGACGCCCGAGGAAGACATGGCACGATCAAGTGAATCAAATACTTGAGTCGGACCATGTCAGAAGTCGGAATAATAGAATAGAATGTAAGAGACGATGTATGAATGTGAAAGAAGCAAGAGGTGTATGCCAAGATCGAGTTGTTTGGCGGTCCGTCCTCTCTGCCTACCCGTGCGAGGAAACGGCATGATGGTTAGTTAGTTAGTTAATATGATTTTTGATAGGTTTTTACAATTTTATTTTTAGTTATCTACAAACAATCACTTACAACACCGGTAAGCATTCCGTCTTTCGGAAATATTCATTCACTCTTTCGTTTACTTTATCAACAATTTACCAACATTAGTGCTGTAGTAGAATCGTTGTTTTCGTTCAATAGAACTTTCGTGTAGCAAAAACGCTAAATAAAACAGTTCGGATAAACAACTGATCACTTTGCCTTAAATTATGAAGCAATATTCTTTAATTGGCCTAGATGCCGATCGCATAGAGACGCAAGCAAAACTTTTTATGCGCTTAGAAAATAAACTTTAAAACGAATTTTACATTCGGAGGACATTAAAATACATATTTGCTTGGTGATTAAATATAGCCGGCGCGTCAGATGGAGGAAAAATACCGCGAAACTTGCGCGCGCAAAGTTTCTTTGGAGAGTCTCTTTCACTACTTTTGTTTGTCAAGTTTTTCAATCACATTTACTGAAGACCAACAAAACATGTTTTGAACGCTTTTTGTGGAAATTTAACAAATCTTTTTCGAAATATTTATGAACTGTTGGTACTTTTTTTATGTGAATACCGCATAAGAGTCCAAATTGCTCCCAACCGTCTGGAGCCAGTGAGACTATGGCATCCCCAATTGGGGAATGTTATGAGGCTGATGATAGTGGGTAGGGGAAGGAGAAGGGGAAGAGGAAGCTGGGGAAATATCGGGGTAACTAAGCACTTTACCAACGATCTCGGTTTTGATCGTTGTAATTCCAACATTAAACCTCTTACTGCAATGCGTTGTCCTTTATATAGGTACCTATATATAAAATACATTAAATTTGTTTTAAAATATTGTGAAAGTACCAACATACAATATTATTTCCTTTTATAATAGACTTGCTGATGTGTTCTTGATCGGGTTTATTTTTTAATTATTTTTTTAATAAAGTTATGAAGTTGTGAATTCTTGCTTGTCTGTTAGGTGCCATAATTGATTTAACAGTGAAAGTAATGCCTTATAACGACTATTACTATTTCAAAACAAATAAACATTCATTTAAAAATTTTATTTCATTCCAAACATTTATTTTATTCAAATATATCTAAATAATAAAGTTCGTAGGTACCTACTCGTGTTATTCACTTTGAAACCATTCTACCCGAACAAACTTTCTTCTTTTTAATATGTAATCTGTGGCTAACCAGAGTGGTATATCCATGGGCTAACCTAAATACATCATGGCGGGTTCAAAGTTTTTCATACTAATTTTAAAACGTTATGGCAACAGTTTTACACCTTCGATTTCATTACAACTACTCTCTAAACCTTACCGCCACTAATAAGAACAAACTGTGCTATTATCAGCGAAACCAGTGGAGTAAAATTGACTACAGACAGAGAGACAGACAGGCAGAAAATCATTCATTTTTATATATAGAGATAAATATACAGAAAAAACTGCGTGGCTAATGTGGGATATAACTAAGTTCAGTAATGAGATTCGCTTTCATGTCGAATTTATCGGTTTTTTAAATTACATGTACCGACGAGGAACACAAAACAAACTGTGACATTTTTCTGCAACACTTACATAACCAACTATCAGTCTCATTCATCAAACAATAGGATGCATGACCTTGGCAACAGGTTTGGAGGTGTTGTTGATGTATTTGCTGATTTCATTTATACAGAAAAGCGTCATTTATACCAGCACTTATGATGAATCCTACAATATGTAGTATTGTAGCTTGGATACTTGGATTTGTGTTATAATATTGTTTTAGTTTTCCATTTTATGTCACTGTTAAACGTTCGTAAAAGATTGTTAATTACTTTATGAATCCCTATGTGCTTGTAATTTTTGACAGTTCTTTATATTATGTTCTAAAATCCATCCAAAAGCCCAGATCGACGTACAATAAAAAAAAAATCTTTTCTCTTATTTTTCTTGAAATCTAGTTACAAACCTCCAAAACTATCTTCGTAACGAAGATTTTCACCAATTTATTTCTATTTGCAGGAGATGGCATTATATTTTGTCGTGATCTTATTTGGCAGAAAAGAAAAAACTTTAGTTCGCATTTTCTCAAAATCAACATTTATGAACTTGGTTCACTTTAGAACTAACTGTGCCTCACACATATTGAAAGACACAACGAAGTTGGAATTTAGGTCGAAAATTTGAGATATTACGTAGCTTCAAAACTGTATTAAAAAAATCTTCCGTAATATGGTGTGAGGTGTGACTCCAGTTTTATGGAAAAGAATAAAGAACTGTAACACCATAACATTTTATTAACTATTGTAATATCTATTTTCTAAAAAAAACAATTACCTAGCATAAGGTATAATTCACAGAGTTGGGTTCACCAGGTAGGTACTTATTTTAACAAATTAAAAGAAAAATAATCATTCTACAGAAAAGATATAGACAGATATATATACAGCATATCACAAAATCAGTACATATCAAACACATCATCTTAATCATTATACTTTTTATTATATTAACTAACTAACTGACTAACCATCACGCCGTTTCTCCGCAGGGGTAGGCAGAGAGGACGGACCGCCAAACAACTCGATCTTGGCATACACTTCTTGCTTCATTCACATTCATACAACGCCTCATATATTATCTTCTGGAATTCCGACTTCTGACATGGCCCGACTCGAGTGTTTGATTCACTTGATCGTGCCATGTCTTCCTCGGGCGTCCCCGACTTCTTCTTCCATTCAAATTCGCGTCATATATTCTCCTTATACTCCTCTCTTCGTTTATTCGCTCTACACGCCCAAACCATTTAACCGTCCCTTTCTTAATCTTGCTCACTACGCTTACATCAGCCTTGCATTCTTTGCGAATCTCAACATTTTTCACTCGATCATACATGGTTTTACCACACATTCATCTCAAAGATCTCATTTCTACTGCATTCAATCTACTTCCATTCTTCCTCTGCCAGTTCCATGCCTCACGGCCATACATCAAGGTTGGTATCAGCACTCCATTGCGGACTGCTAGCTTCGCTTCCTTGGACAAATTTTTGTTTGCGCCAACCGCGTTCAGTCCTCCGTTAATGGAGTTCCCTGCATTCACCCTTCTTTCAATATCCCTATCAGTCTTTCCATCTCTCGTAAACATACTACCCAAATACACAAACTCATCGACCTGCTCCAAGTATTCATCATTCACAACTATATTGCACACTGTTTTCGTACTCTCTCTTTCAAACACCATGACTTTGGACTTATTTACATTCATCATTAGCTCATTCTTCATACATACTTCGTTCATCCCAGATACGAGGGACTGTAGATCTTCCATACTGTTAGCAATCAGCACCGCATCATCAGCATACAACAGAAAATATACTGGCAGACTACTCGTTTTCGCTATATTATTTTCGTTATATTATATTACCATAAATGAAAGTATATACTAAATATATACAAAAAAAATTGTTAATTTGACTGTCCTAAAACGGGATTTGTTCATAGTTGGGCAGTCAAAGCTTTCTCAAATGTTTTTGTTAAATAATATGTGTTTAAAGTAAACAATTATTATTATTATTATTAGATGTAATTCTATACCTAACGAGTTCTAGTAACAAGGAAAAAAATCGTTCGTGCGTGGCTTTTCAAAACTGCGAATGGGTTCATTTGATGCGCATGGAAGGGAGTAAAATATTACTTCACAGAAATAAATACACAATTTCTCCATACCCATTATTGTTTCTTAATGATTAGGTGTGAGTGGATCAAATATGAAGCAGAGTAGCAGGTTTTCTTAATAATGGAATTTGATGAAACGAGAATCGAAAACAAAAATCGAAAAGTTTATAAATTCTGTCCAATTTTCAAATCTCAACAGAGCTGCTGCTCTAAGGACTTTGGACATTCGTAAAATAAGGGTTTTTATAAAACGCGTGACAGAAAAGGGTCGAAAGCCGACAGAGTATGGCACTAGCCAGCCTAATAAAATTATTGAACAAAGGAAAAATAAATTATTTTAGCTCCACAGATAAAGTCGTTGCAAGGTGGCAAGAATATGTATCTACCCGTTCGAATATGGTCACTTTTGATTGTGTATCATTTTACACACGTTAAAATGGATGTGAAATCGGATATTTAGATAAAGAATTTTAGCAAACGTATTAGCCTTTTCTTGGGTTTTAAATATTGCTATGGTAAATTGTGGTAAAGAGTTTTTAAATCATGTGGCAGCTTAAAAATAAGATTTTTTTTGTTTTTTTTGTTTGTCGTGTATAATATTAATTACATATTGTAAAATAAGAATATGTATCCGCTAAGCCACTGCAAGTAGCTTGTCAGCAGGAGTTTAGTTCAACAATTATATAATACAACAATAAATATCATACATGTTGTGTAACTAACTAACTAACCATCACGCCGTTTCCCCGCAGGGGTAGGCAGAAAGGACGGACCGCCAAACTCGATCTTGGCATACACTTCTTGCTTCATGAAGGATTAATGGTTCCTGAGCATAAAAACAAATATGGACAAAGAACTTTAGAACACATGATTCTTAGTTGTATAAATATGTTACCCGCTGAAATAAAAAAAAAACCGCATTAAAACTAAAACATTAATAAACACATTGAAAACTTGGCTAGCTGAAAGAAGCTATTTGTATTAGAAATAAGGAAATATTATTTTATTTATGATTTATTGCTTTCGTTTATGTTTTTATTTTATTCATTTTTTTAATATATTTTTGCAGAAATTCTTTAGAATAATATTCTATATAAATATTTATGTTTTAAGCTTGTTACATATGGTTTTTATGTTTTTATTTTATATATTGTTTTTTTTTTTAATGTTTTTATTTCACATATTTTGTAACCTTGTCTGTAAATTTTATGTTTTAAATAACAAGCTCCCGTTCGACAAACTACAAAAAAGTAGTTTATCGGGACTTTTTGAATTGTATTTTTTTCTGTCGTAAAATTAAACAAAAAAAAAAAAAAAATCACATTCATACACGTCTCATACATTCTCTTCTCTTATTCCGACTTCTGACATGGCCCGACTCAAGTATTCGCTGTACATGGCCAAACCATCTAAGCGTCCCTTTCTCAATCTTACGTTTTAGTAGGTACTCAAACATTAATTAAAGTTAGGTTGCGAAAAACAAATATTTGCGCTCACTCTTAATTTGGTGCCCAGCTAGAAACAAGTCAAAATATACTGACCTTTAAAAATGGCAAAAGAAAACAAAAACATAGCTCTCGAAAGTAAGTAGGGTTACTTATTTATTGACCGTGAAATTGAACTCGCTTTAACATGACAAAAACGTACTATATTGTAACATAAAGTAAACGGTGAAAAAGTTCATATAATAATAAGAAAAAAAGGAGTTCAAAGGCAGTTAATTTAATACACATTTAATTTAATTTTCTAGACATTTCTTCCATAAATAAATCGCAAGAATAATATCGTCCTGCATTGTACAATGAAAAAATAAGAAAATCAATGATTTAAAATCATGGCATCTTGCTTATAAAGCAGAAAATCTATTTGATATTTTTTATTTATTTTTTTCATTCATCAATACATTATTAATATTATAAAAGGGTTATGGCACTGCTTACAATTTACAGTTTACAAAGTTTTTATTTATTATTTGTTTTATTTATTTATATACATTGACATTTACATTGGGAACATTTGTATTTGCAAAACATATTAATTTATGATCAATTGAAGTATGTGTAAGTTGACGTTGCATCATGTTAATATTTTTACGCTTTTTAAGGTCATTTTATAAAAATTTTCCAGTCCTAAAAATTATAAATATTTCAATAAATACCAACTCTTCCTGTGCCACCAATCTTCTAATAAATGTAATAACATCAATAGAAAAGGAGGATAAAATAGCAACTGTAAAACTTTCATCTCTATAGTTAAATTTTATAATAAAACTGTGTTCATCTGAAGCGACCTGCCAGGTAAGTATGTTTTTCTGCATCTATTTGTTCATAATTAGATAAAGAATAGGAAGTAATATTTGTACAGCGCCCTTGAGGTGATTTTTGACAAAACGGCGCTATACAAATCACCCAATTATTATTATTATTATTATGTTTGCCTGGTCGATATTAATTCCTAACTGGACATATTGCCTGTTTATCTCAGCAAAATCTCTCGACCGGCGATTTTCGGCGTTATAAAATTTTGCGCAGTTTTAAACAATGTGGCGTTTGGTGTTTTTCGATTTGCGATTATCTTGAAACCTTAAAGTACAAATTTAATGTAGCCGGAGCTAACCATTTGGGAGATTTTGCTACTTCAGAAAAAAGATTTCTGATTGCTAACAGTATGGAAGATTTAGAGTCCCTCGTATCTAGGATGAATGAAGTATGCATGAAGAACGAGCCAATGATGAATGTAAGTAAGTCTAAAGTCATGGTGTTTGAAAGAGAGAGTACGAAAACAGTGTGCAATATAGTTGTGAATGACGAATACTTGGAGCAGGTCGATGAGTTTGTATATTTGGGAAGTATGTTTACGAGAGATGGAAAGACTGATAGGGATATTGAAAGAAGGGTAAATGCAGGAAACTCCATTAATGGAGCGGTTGCCGCTAACAAAAAGTTGTCCAAAGATGCGAAGCTAGTAGTCCACAATGTAGTGCTGATACTAACCCTGATGTATGGCATTGAGGCATGGAATTGGCGGAGGAAGGATGAAAGTAAGCTGAATGCCGTAGAAATGAGATCTCTGAGACGAATGTGTGGTAAAACCATTTATGATCGTGTGAAAAATATTGAAATTCGTAAAGAATGCAAAGCTGATGTAAGCGTAATGAGTAAGATTAAGAAAGGGACGCTTAGATGGTTTGGGCATGTAGAGCGAATGAACGAAGAAAGGAGTGTAAGAAGAATGTATGACGTGAATGTGGATGGAAGAAGAAGCCGGGGACGCCCGAGGAAGACATGGCACGATCAAGTGAATCAAATACTTGAAGTCGGGCCATGTCAGAAGTCGGAATAATAGAAGAGAATGTATGAGACGATCTATGAATGTGAATGAAGCAAGAAGTGTATGCCAAGATCGAGTTGTTTGGCGGTCCGTCCTCTCTGCCTACTCCTGCAGAGAAACGGCGTGATGGTTAGTTAGTTAGTTTGTTAGCAGAAAAAAGATTTCTGATCTATGTATTCGCCCAGTAAATCTGTGAGAAGGAGCCTAATTTATCATGATTTTCACATTTCCACACGGATTCGTAAAGTTGACACGTTTTCACGTAACGATTCGCTTTTCCTCGAAGTAAAGAAACGTGCACGGGAATATGCACGTTACGCAACACAGAGAGGCATTCATTCTTTTGCAAACAGATAACTTGACTAGAAGATCTTTTTTAAAACGATTTCATTGCCGTCTTAAAATATATTGTTACGTCTGAGATTCCTTGAATCGCAGATTTTAAAAGTAGACAAACAGTGTTGCAATCCGCTAATTTATATATGTAGATTCGTTATTAGTGTTATTACCCGACTTTGCCCGGGTTCAAACTCACTTTTGAAAAGTAGTTTATTTTTTCTTATTCGAACCACTGAAAATGTGAAAAAACCGACATGGATGTACTTACATTATTTAAAATAGTTTTCATGATGGGAATGATGTTGTGATCACAAAAAAGTTGCGTTATCCTTAAAAAAATCCTGATGGAGAAAACTTCACTAATTTATGATATCAGAGTTCACTGTTTGTTAGTTTTTGCAAAATCAAATATCACAAAGTGTTACTGAAGATCTCGTATGCAGGATCGCACTTAAAATGAGATTGTCCGAAAGAAGAAAAAAAAATCATGATTTTTGTTTTTTGGATCCCTTGGAATAACAAGGTTCCATCTGACACAGCATTGTCATGCGATAATGTGCTCTAGAGAGAGCAACTTTAAGGCTCATTGCGATTTTAAATTGGGTAAATAATTAATTATGAGAAAAAATGAACCGATGCGTAGTTATAAAAACAAAATCGAAAAATTATATATAATATGTCATATTGGGCACTTAATTTCTACAATAAATCATTCAATCATACGTAATAAAAGCAATTATTAACACTTCACCTGACATCATCGACACCAGAGGTTCCCAACCTTATTTGCCTTCCGCCCACTTTTGGACTACATTTTTCATCAGCGCCCCTCCCCCTTTACTTCTTACGTGACAATATGATAAAATATAAATTATATGTACTGTGACTGTAAGATAATAACTGCTAATTCGGCGGTCGACTCTATACCCCGACACGATCTTTTCATCACACTTGTTCTCCATAATGATTGGTTTTTGGTCTTTATAAATATTTGTATTTGTCAGATTCTGAAATGGTAATGTCTTTGGTTCCTACCTTAATTGCCATTTATTCAGTTCTTACCTTCCCAAACCAAATAGAATATTTTGAAAAATGTAACGCTCAGTAATACAGTAATTGTTCCGAAGAACTCTTTTGTTCGGAAAAAAACTACTTTCGAGGAGCATGTTCGGTCTCTATATTATTCGGTAAGTGTTTGATTATTCTAGCTTCTTTTAAACCTTAAAACTATCCCTTATTACAATCAACCAAAGCCATCATTATTATTGTTAGTTGTTATTTACAGTCCACAACAATTTTACAAGCGAAACCCCTCAATTTCACGTGGGTTCGTTCGTTTGTAAAATTTGTACAACAATATGCATATTTTAGAAATTATATTATGAGGTACATTATTTTTTATTTGATAACAGTTCTTGAAAAACCTGGTTAGGTGCTATAACACAGTAAAGATACTGACAAAAACTATTAATCCGACCATAAATCAATAGAATAATAAAATTGAAACGGTTAATTTTGTTTGTATGATTTTTTTACGATGTACGTTCGATAAATTTGAATTCGTAAGAAAAATTTATTAAAATTATTTTTTGTTGCCCTCGCCCCCCATTTCAGCCCTTCGCCGCCCCCTTGTAGCCCTTCGCCGCCCCCTTGTAGCCCTTCACCGTCCCCTATTTGCTCTTGAGGCCACCACCGTCCCCCTGCTGGGGGCGATATCGCCCACGCAAAGAATTTTTGATCCACACTATTATTATTACATGACACGTTTATTTATTAGCACTATTAATAGAAGAACAATTTCTATTGTTTACTAAAATAGGATGGAAATACAATGACAGGTACTTGATGTTTTCCAGCCTAAAAGAATTTGAAAACATTGCCAACACTAAAAGTTTCCTCAAATATCTTGAAGTAAACAAGTTGCTCGGCTTACACGCGGAATCAGCATACCTGAACAAAATGGTTTCTATGTTTTTATTGGATTTGTGTATATTTCGTTTTTCTTAAGCATTTTCAATAATTTTTAATATACAATAAATTAATTTCTGATTAAATAAAATACACTTTTTTAACCTCTATTTAACCACTATTATTTTTGGCCGTGATCGGTTTCAGCCTATGACGGCTACCTTCAGGCTGGTAATTTAATTCATGAACTATGGGTTATATACAATTTTGGGTATCAGGGGTAACAAACCATGATTTTACTTAGATTATATTTTTCAGTATTGTTATAGAATGACTTTATATAACTTGACTTATTTGGTACTTATGAATTTATTCACAATGTTCCTTTATATGTCAATCTGGTTTCAATAATCAATTGAAACCAGATTGACATATTTATATCATAAAAGTTTTTTGAATACTGAGAGATATTATTATTCTAGGATTTTCGAATCTTAATTGTAATATCAAGGTTAACAACAAGATTTTCAGTAATTAGGTTACTACTAGCATTATGATATATTTACAATAGTTTCATATTAATTAATTTTAGGATGCACTTCTGGGAAATAATTATATAAATTTATTGCTATGATCTATTTAAAATATCATTAATTTAACGGTACCGTGGAATTTTTAGGTACTTTGCACTTTGTTAATAACTTACATTATATTGTTATTGCCTATTACTGGTTATTTAATGTTCTAATACTATGAAATTTACTAATTATAGAATTTTTAAGTATACGTACACAAAGATGGATTTTAGATTAGTTAAATACATATTTATATTGCGGCAGGTGATACCAATAAAACTAATTTCATTATTTTAATAAAATACGATTTGCTAAATTTCTGCTAAGAGTGTCGTGTTCCAATGGCATTGCCAAACTAATATATTTCATAAATTTTAATGGTATTATAAACAGCCCTGATATAGCCAGCTTAATTAAATTTAATATTCCAACTAGAACTACTCGATCTAAAATTTTATTCAATTGTAACAATAATTTCAGGAATGAGTCATTTAAAAATTCACTTGTACCTAGACTTCACGCAGAAGGTAAAACTTTATCGGACATAGTAGATATGTTCAACTGCTTGGAATACAAATACAAACAAACGATTATTGCATACATCCTCAGTAATTATTAAGATATGTGTCTAGAGTATAAGTATCAGAGAATGTGAGGTATGTTTTGAATATTCGCCTCTGCAGCTAGCTTATTCCTGTATTTGTTCGTGAGACAAATGAAATATTTATTTGTTGTATTTCATGAAGGCTATCTATTTTATCTATGTACCTACTGTGATGTGGTTTACGCCTATGTGACTATTTAATTAATAAAAATATCTAAAAGCCCATGCAAATAAAAACCCATGATATAATAAGCAAACATGATTTCTTCAAAATATTGGTATTCACTTTGTGGCGTCATT
Organism: Halesus radiatus; assembly: GCA_022606495.2. NCBI lineage: Eukaryota > Metazoa > Arthropoda > Insecta > Trichoptera > Limnephilidae > Halesus > Halesus radiatus. Next base: position 203,050 of record JAHDVE020003376.1, on the reverse strand, counting down.
ATTAATAAATGAATTTAAAATTACTTTGCAATCACCACTTTATTAAAAAAATATATTAATTAGATTAATGGTTTGGGTATGTGGAGCAAATGAACGAAGAAAGGAGTGTAAGAAGAATGTATGACGCGAATGTGGATGGAAGAAGAAGCCGGGGATGCCCGAGGAAGACATGGCACGATCAAGTGAATCAAATACTTGAGTCGGGCCATGTCAGAAGTCGGAATAATAGAAGATAATGTATGAGACGATGTATGAATGTGAATGAAGGAAGAAGTGTATGCCAAGATCGAGTTGTTTGGCGGTCCGTCCTCTCTGCCTATCCCTGCGAGGAAACGGCATGATGGTTAGTTAGTTAGTTAATAACATTTAATTGTTATTCTGAATTTGCCAATCATATTTTGGAAACCAATCATTCTTTTGATTTAAAAATAAGGTTTAAAAAATTTACATACAAATACAACTACAGACAAATTTGGAATTTTAGAAACCAGAAAAAGTGTTAACAGTCAATGAAATATAATTAATAATTATTAAATATTTTTTTAAATAATATCCCTTGAATTTATTTTCAAATTAATATTAATAATAAATATAATTTGTTTTTATTTTCTATTATAAATTTGTTATTTAGTGTTTTAAAATAATTTTTTATTAACATTTTTCAATAATTATTACCTACTTTAGTCAATGTTTATAATTTGTTTATTCTTACATTATTGTGTTCTATGTTTAATATTTGTCTATATAGACATTATTATTTTTTATTATTCTGTATATTCCTGATGAGGAAAGCATCGCTTTCGAAACATGTTGATATTTATATATTACAAACATTGTAGTAAACAGAGTATATATTATTATTTTACATTTATTTTTACTGGTGATTAACATATCGAGGTCAATATGGCTTCCAAATTAGATTTAGGTACTGATTGTCAGACAATTCATCAGTAATTTCTGCGACAGTAGTCATGCTTCTATTTGAGAACTAATGCCGTAGGAAAGTCAAAAATAAATTGGCGATTCATCCCACGTCCGAATAGTGACGTCGACCATGAGTGTACAAAATGCTGAAACTAAGGCATAAACAAATGCATCCGTTGGAATTAAGGGTCGGCAGCTAACGATGGATTTAAGAAAGGTCTCGGTGTTGTTAATTAAAAATTGTTAACATTGAATTCATATAAATGTTGGCAATTATATAAAGTTGTTTAAAAGACTTGAAATTTTCTATGAAAAAGAACGAGTCTTAAATATGAGTCTTTTCAAAATTATGACTACAGCACAATTTTCAGTGGTACTACGGCCAATTGGAGTATATTGCAAGGCTGAATGGAGTGGAGAAGGGAAGGAGATGAGGAATAGGAAGATTTGGAAGTAATTGGTTATTAAGATCTTGTCACCAAACACGGCTAATTCAGGCACGGTCATTTCAAGTAACTTTTTCATTCTGAATGGTGGTATTTCACTAGGGCGATAATGAGAGTATATACCGCTCTGGAACATGCCACAAATATGCCATATAATAGTATGTATGATTTTAAGTTAGTGAAACCATTAAAAAAAAAAAAAATTTGCTTTCATGTTATCGGAAATTTACGGAATTCGCTTACCTGTGGTTTTTGCGGAATATCTGACAAACATTCTTTTGCCAACAAAACTTCTTGACAAGTTTTCCACTGACATGCTCGGTGGAATTGTGGCAAGGTACTCATTGAAGTCTAAGTTAAGTTAGCTTCTCAGACGCTGTACAAAACATGAATACTGTTAGAGCTTTCAGCTAATGTATTTTACTAGTACACGGCTGCTCACCCTGTACAAATCGCAAGTGCACCTCATCGTAAAGTTGGATAGCCACCTTAGGTCTGAAGCCCCTAGATATAAATGTGAACTGAAGAAACTCCGTGAAAGTTTTGGTGGGATTATTTTTAAAACACGGGCGTCAGGTGAAAGGGATGTGTTCTATCTGCATTCATTTCAATGGGTGGTGTTCCAAAGAACTAGCACCATTGAACCCATTACCCCATTAGGCATCGGTGCACTATCGGAAGACACGTCAAATACGTGCCCAACATTTGTAGATGGTTGAAATTTGCGAAATGAGAATGGGTGATTATGACGATTTTTTTTTACACATGAGGCCATGAGGAAATTTATTTCCCACAGGGTCTACGTCATCTTTGAGGATGCTGTGAGGAGGGTCATTTTGAGGAGAGAAAGAAGTAAACATGGGTCTTGAAGAGTCCGTGTGGGAGGGAACTTGAACTCAAGAACAAGTCATAGAAACGACCCGTTCTCATGTGACAAATCTCAACCGTGTACAAGTGTTGGGTGCTCGTTTGTCGTGTTTCTTGACTATGCACCGGTGCCAAAGGGACTCTAGTGCCTCAGAACATTTTCCATTCAAATACCGATAGCACAAGGACAGAATTCCCACCTGACGCCTGTGCTCTAAAGATTGCTATCCATTTGTTAAGGTGGGGGAATCTATTAAGCATAAAGTCAATGGTTTTTTCAGGTATTTTGGGCTCCAGATCAGAGGTGGCTGTCAAACTTTAGAGTGGGGAGCACTGCGATTTGTACATGGTCAGCAGTTGTGTACTATTAAAGTATTTGCGGGCCTCGTACAGTACGCCCAGCTTCTGAGAGGCTAACTTGACTCTGGCTCGTTACGACTCGTTTTTGTGATCAACAACTCGGCTATGGAATGATGAGCTTCCTCCTCCTTTAGCGGGGTTCGTTATGTTCAATACTTCCTTGCCTTGTAAAGACACTACACACAGTATACTCTAATATGACAGGCCGCGAGGGAGACCTCGTGTATGGAGTTAATGTGAAACAATGCTGTTAAAGTTACACAGTCCAAAGCAAAAACATATTTATGCAAGAACAGGCTGTCAACTACGATCCTTGATCTTATATTTGTCATCATCTAGTTAACACAAATACCTCAAATCATATAATTTTGAAAATTTTGCTAGTGACTGCAATATATACCATAATACCATAATTATTATATTTTTTTAATTTACCATATGGATTCTTTTATATTATTTCATGTATATGCATATTAATATGAACTAAACTTATCAATTTGACTGTCCTAAAACGGGATTTGTTCCTAGTTGGACAGTCAAAGCCTTCTTAAATATTTTTTGTAAAATAACATGTGTTCCAAATAAATATCATTATTATTATTATTATTATTAATTATATCAAACGCATGAGTTGGAGGGAGCCGATTGATTAAATTATTAAGTGGTAAACTAGAAAAACTAAGTGTAATATATTATTGTCCATAGTTCCACATAGATGGCACTGTATGTCAGATGGTTCGTGGGGAACAATTATCCCGCTCTCAAGGCTAGCTGCCTGACAGAATCTCAACATAGTATAGAAAGGAGCTTAGCTTCCTGTTAACATGTTATTTAATAAGTAATGAAGTGTTTGGTGTAATGGGACTTTAATTTATCAAGAAGCAAATATACAACACTAGTTTGGCAATAAATTGTAGACATTTAATAAAGTCGAGTTAGATAATGAAGCGAAACATCATGACTCGATTATTCGATGTTTTTAAAATTTATAATTATCATATGTGAATTTGATATTGTTATTTTCAGTTTTAATTTATACATTAAAATATATATACACGAGTATATATATCTCCCACTCCAATACCTAAGTACTCGTTGATATAAATCAGACTTTATTACAATATTTTATGTGACATTTTGAAAAAATAAAGAAAGAAAAAAATCATTTACGCCTGTCATTATTTTGTATCTCATATTAATTTTAATATAGTCCCGACGAAAGAAGGGTACTTCCGAAGCTGGTCGATCATTATATTAAATTGATGTTAGTTAAAACAAGTTTATGTGTTTATATTATAATTATGGAAAGCTACAAAGTAAATGTTTTTTAAGAAATATGTAAAAAATATGCCCTTGGACCATCGTGCTTTTAAAAAAATGCTTTTATTTTCCTATACACCTTGGTGTTGTAATTTAAAACCATTTAAATGCACGCAACGCCCTCAAACTTTGTCTACAATAAAATATCAGACTGTATCAGACACTAACTCAAAACAAAACCCCTTTAGTCAGCGCGCTTCACACATCTTTAACACTTCATACAGTGAGTTGGACATGTTCAACTCAGCCCATAATTTCAGACCTAAAATTAATAAACAACATTCAAACAATACATATTACTCTAGACAGACTAGATCCTTTCCCTTCCCCTCCCTCCCATCATCCTAGCCTTAAAACTGTATTTTTTTAATTGAATAATTTAAATACTTAAGAGAAAACCTATTATTAGTTCATTTTTTACTGATACCATATTTACCATACATAATAATTATTGTACACTGTTGGTTTTCCAAAAATTAAAAAAAAATGTAATTACTATTATTAATTTAATTGTAATTATCTTTTAACTCTTTAGCGCACTTTTAGCAGCGGAAAAATCCGAAATTCGCGATATTTGGAAACCCTATCTCGGGCGAGCGCTATACTTAAAGTTGGAGTATTAACACATCAGTAAAAACAATCTGACCCATCTTAACTCTACGTAGGAAGTATTATTAGCAGTCGACACATTGGCATTCCGATAATAATACTCGAATGTTTGGCCACTTTCAAAACCGTAGGTCTCGATACCGGACGCTGTAAGAGAGGCACGGTGGAGCGTTGCACAGCCCCGCCTGTTGCATTAATCGATCGGATTTAAGGACAATCGAACCGGTAATAAAGATCTGATACAACAAACGAGTTGTGGCCCATCACGTCAGTGTTTTGCCATCCCGACGGCTCCGCGGTTTTGGCGCCATTACTTCGCGGTTGCGCGCGAAAGTCGGTTCGAATATTTCAAAACACGGTCCCGCTCAAAATATTCTCGAAGGTAGTGTTTTCGTTTTAGTTTTTAGGCAGTGTTAAAGATGTGAAAATAGTTTAAAAATACAATACAAAGAAAATGTTTTAGTATTTGATTCCTTTGATATTATTTATGAACTTAAGGCTTCTAGAACGTTTTCCCTTTTTATTATTTTCATTTAAGGCTTCCAGAAATAGATTAGGCGGAATAATTAACTTCATGAAAAGGTTCTTGGAATCGTAGCTCTTGTTTTTGGTGTCGCGAAAGAAGCCTTTAATCTGTATTTATCTCCTTTTTCGGCTTCCTGGAAATTCGTTAAAAAAATTATTATTATCTATAAAAAAGCGAACCACTTTACTGAAAAGCCCCTTTTTTAATAAATGGCTTTGATTTTGCTCGTGGAATTGTCAACATGTATATTATTAAAGTGAAAAAGTATTTTTCCTTGTAAAATGTAAACAATATGAACCCGCTTATTATTTACGATTATTATGGGCAATAGACATTGTTTGGCTTTGGGGGGTATATGGTCGTATTACTATTAAGATTCATCCCAATTTATTCGTCCAACGTCTTGGATAGCCTTGCAGTGTTGAACACCATCTGCCCGACACTAAATTCCACAAAAGGCGTACATAGTAGTATAAACACGTCTTTTTTAACCTTTTCAATAAGGCTCTTTAAATGTTAGACAGTGATGGATCACAATAATAATAACTCATTTAAAATATACATTTTAGGTTATTTTCCAATGTTTACGTTTTCAATCGTGGTTGCAACTTTGGCTCTGTTTACTCAGAGCTTCATATTATGCAAAGACATACGGTGACAAATAATAACAATTAATATGAATTAACTACTTCATTTCAGGCGCAGTAAAATAAATCATCAGTCACACATGACAAGCAGTGAGCAGCAGAAGTGAGTGTTCAAACAGTCAGGCAAGAGACTCTGCCTACTGAGTCAGTCCAGTTGCAGTGATATTAATAGAGAGCTGGTTGGTAGTGCGGCGGTAGTGGAAGAGTGCCGGGATAAAAGCCGAGAACTATTTCCGACCAGTTGTGTAACGAGAACATCCACCGGTGGTCGGTCCGTGGGACTTTCTCGCCTCGCGAAATAGAAACAAGTAGAAGCTGGACTAGTGCGTGTTGCGTGAGTTGGCTAGGACGACTGAGGGATCACTTGGCTCCTGTCCAGGCCTGACTCTCCCTCCACGCTCCCAGCTTCGAGAAACTTCCACGGGAGACATGGCTGACTACAGGTGAGAACACAATCAATCTATCAATCATACTGAGTTTCTTCCTTTATTTCTTATTTTTGTGTCATGTACAAATAGCCACATTTCTATGACACCAAACACGCGAACAAAAATTTCTAAAGGAACACTTTACAATAAACAAACAACCTAAAGAAACTATCACATATGTTCATAATCTTGTGGTTTTGGTATTGAGAAGTTCCATTATGTAAAATGAGGTGGACATTCTGAGAACATATCCAAATCTTAATTAGCAATATTTCAATGAGAGAGTAGGGCAATTATTACACTGCGCTATGGTATAATGTCGTCGGCACGTTGTTGCAATCCCTCTAGTACTATCTTGCCAGTTTGGTTGAAGCCTACCATTAAAAATATGAATAGCTCATAATGATCTAAGACAAACAGCTGGAGATGTTGTGGGAAGAGAGACTTGGCCTAAAATGCGTCGAAATCGCTGACCATACAGTGACTCTAGAGCTGCTTTGTCAGAGTCTATGGCAGATCAAATTCTTCTCCTTTAATCTGGCTCGTGTCTTCCCCTTTTCTCTCTCTTTCTCCATTTCTCTCTATCCAGTTTCACCGATCTCTCATCTCCTTGTCTACATTTTGAGACGCCTTGTAATTCTGATGAATGACACTGCCAACGAGTCGGGACACATTGCGATGAACATTGCTGTCAGGACCAAATTGTTGGCAGAGTTAACGACGAATGCGAGGCATATCCAACCCAGTAGGAAACGGAGTTTTTTTAACCAATGCTTTTTGTCAGGTTACAATTTGTTCTATCAAAACCAACGGACATTTTCGTCTACTTTTCAATGATTGAATCAACAAAAACACAATGGATACGAGTTTTCCATTTCATATAAATATGGATGCTATCACACTAGTTGACTTGAATTGACCTGAAGATTATATCGCATAAAAAAAAAAATTAAATCAAGTGGAGCTCATCACCGTATGACCAAGAACGACGTAAAAACATAACTTAACATGCCAGCCTGAACATTTCATTTTTATTGTGATTCTTAAAACTTTCATGATGGAGTTTTATATCCAATATGATTTATTAAAGTTACCTTTTATTTTAACTTTGTACACATAAAAGCAATATAATATTATTTTCCACAAACATGAATTTTAACTCCAGTCTCTTTGTTTTCTTGCTTTAAAACCGAATTTCTTCTCATAAACTTAAATATTTCTCGGAAATTATATAACTTTCAATATTCGCAACTACAAATATGTACAGTAAACATCCGCCAAACGCTGGGGGCGACTAGTGATATCCGACTGTAAAGCTCCGAGAATAAATTGATCAAATAAACATTTTTATAACCTACAATAAATAATGCTACAGTTTTATTGCCATCATATACGTATTTATTACAATTTAATACACCAAATCTCCGTTGATTCTCGTAGGTTAATATTTCGTTTGCATTGAGTTTACCATTTTATTATAGTGACAAAAAATATTCATTTGTGGGAATAATAACAAAATAACAAATACAAGCCATTTGAGAAAAGTCAAAAAATGTAAAATATGTGACAGCATATACGAGTATATGTATATAATGTCTGTTAACCACATTCATCGAGAAAATTGTTATTATCAAGGCATTAATTACACATAGTGTGCTATGCTGTGAAGTATTGTATTAATTAAATAATTAAATAACTCAATTAGAACAAAGTATGCACAAAAAACTACTTTCCATCAATATTTTACCTCTAAAACTGTCATCGCCGAGATTTTATAATTTATGTTATTTGTTTGGGTTTAGTTTTGTCGTGTGGAAGAACAGAAATTCGTTAATAATATTTTCTAGCTATAAATTTACAATAAAGAATCGAGATTTCTATAAAAAATAAAATAACTTTGTTTTAATTCCACTTTATTATTTTTTCATTCAACCGGTTTCGATTCAACCTGAACTTTCCTCAGGGGTGAATAAAAATATATTAAACATAACTAACTAACTAACTAACCATCACGCCGTTTCTCCGCAGGGGTAGGCAGAGAGGACGGACCGCCAAACAACTTGATCTTGGCATACACTCCTTGCTTCATTCACATTCATACAACGCCTCATACATTCTCTTCTGTTATTCCAACTTCTGACATGGCCCGACTCGAGTATTTGATTCTCTTGATCGTGCCATGTCTTTCTCGGGCGTCTCCGGCTTCTTCTTCCATTCACATTCGCGTCATATATTCTCCTTACACTCCTTTCTTCGTTCATTCGCTCTACATGCCCAATCCATCTCCCTTTCTTAATCTTGCTCACTACGCTTATATCAGCCTTGCATTCTTTATGAATCTCAACATTTTTCACTCGATCATACATGGTTTTACCACACATTCATCTCAGAGATCTCATTTCTACGGCATTCAGTCTACTTTCATCCTTCCTCTGCCAGTTCCATGCCTCACTGCCATACATCAAGGTTGGTATCAGCACTCCATTGTGGACTGCCAGCTTCGCTTCCTTGGACAACTTTTTGTTTGCGCCAACCGCGTTCAGTCCTCCGTTAATGGAGTTTCCTGCATTCACCCTTCTTTCAATATCCCTATCAGTCTTTCCATCTCTCGTAAACATACTTCCCAAATACACAAACTCATTAAACATAATACAGAAATACATGGTATTTAATAGAAAATTAGAAGAGAGAGACAGAACATCAACTTAGGTGGGGGGCAAGGAAGGAAGAGCTTCAGAGGGAGGGGTGAAGGTGGGCGGAGGTAATAGAAATATTTAAAAAATGGGGGTGTTAGACAAATCTAGTTGTTTATTAAGTAGATTGGTTTTATTGATTTTTATTGACTTTTTTATTTCAAGGGCTTCAAGATTATTGAGGCGTAGACCTATCCCATTTCTATGTAATACATCTATCCCGGAAGATTTATTAAAGGAGTGATTTTTATCGATAAGGTGGGTGGCGAATTCTGAATCGAGATTTCATTTGAATAGTTAAAAGTGATTTTACAAAAGTATTAAATTTTCTAATGTCATTAAATTTCAAATCATTGAAAGGCTATCTTCTATCGTTTAATGAAATGCAATTGGAATTCATTGCAGTGAAATAAGGGAGTTTGTAAACATAGTAATACTGTTGATGTTGATTAATAATAATGATTATGAATTGTTTTCATAGGCGGATTTAGAAATAGATGGATGTTTCATTTATCATGACCAAATAATCGAACAAACATGGGTCGGTCTATTTAAACAAACGGCGATATATTCATTTATGTTTTGACGAATCAGACTCATAAACACTGTCCCACTTTCATTACACTTTGTGATTATTGCGGCTTTTTATAATGGGCAGTAAAAACTATGAAACTTCCCAGCTGTACTCGTAACTCAGAACATGTCGGAATAATAACTGCAAGCTTCTTATTTCCTTTATCATATTCCCAGTGATGAATTATTTTACATATTATGTCACATAAACTGGTCACATCGTGCCATTCAAAATAGTAGTATTATTTATTTATTTATAAAATAAATGATATTTAATGGAGACATTTACATGGAGTGGATACATTCGATCACCATACAAGGCGGCTGCCCGTTTCATGGTGACAAATGAAGTACAGTTACTTTGTATGAAGTCTAGTTTTAACATATGGATGTTTTATATTAATTATATTAACATGCTGACAATTGGAAAAAATATAAAAGAAAGTAGAAGATAGAAAGGAGAAAAAGACATGCGTAAGGATTAGATCACAAAAATGTACTTTTTTTATATGTGTAAGCATGCACACATTTGCACATTTGTATGAAGTCTAGTGTAAACATATGGATTTATAATATTAATTATATTAACATGCTGACAATTGGAAAAATTATAAAAGAAAGTCGAAGATAGGAAGGAGAAAAAGACATGCGTAAGGATTAGATCACAAAAATATACTTTTATTTTATTTTTATATGTGCAAGCATGCACACATGTGCACATAGGTGGACACACATATACAACGTAAACACATACGCATATAATATACACATATATGTACGCATATACACACATATGTACGCCTATATACACATATGTACACACACATACACACATTCTTATGTATGTATTGTCGATAAATCGACGTTTATTAAAATAACGTTGTACAGTTTCATACAATACGGCATGTTTAAATACATGTTACATAATTATATTATTGTGTGGTTTACATTACCCGCCTCACTAGGTAAAACCTGTTCTGAGGTAGGTGACTGGATGTACAAAAAAATAATTATGTATGATATTACGACGGATTAGGCATTGTTAAATTAATCTATTAAACTAGCAATGCTAGAATATCTATAGAATATATGTTACTTGAATGCTTTTGTGAAATAAGTATACAGGTGATTTACAAAGCTGGAGAATTTTATATAACTGTGGTTAGTTCATAAAAAATACATCAAAATAAACGAAAACTAGAATATAAAAAAAATTATAAACTATAAACCTAGTCAATAAAGTAAAAAAATATATAGAAATTACTACTAAATTTGTATTTATTTAAACAGTTTCTGAAATAATGGTTCGTAAATATTTTTTGCTTATGTTTTTAATGCTTTTCTGAATTGGTGCGTTTTGATTTTCGCTCTCACATTTATGTAATACGATATACCCATGTCATTCTGTCACGATTTAGTGGGTTTCATATTGTTTTTTTTTCTCTCTAGTAAAGTCAATATGAACTGGTCCTTCTGATTGGTTATTTCTATAATCTAGTTATTTGAAAAATAAAACAATATTTCCTTTCAATATGGCAAACTAATCTTGCAGTACTATTACTCCTCGGGAGGAATGAAAAATGAAAACTCGGTTAAAGGAACTTCCACCGGAAATGGAAATTTTCCTGGAAGATTGATAAAATTTTAAAGCTCTCCGGATTACGTAAGGAATGTGAAATACATAAAACGAAATAACAAGGAATGTGCAAAAATAATGTAGTTATAAGTTGTACATACGGAATATTGATAAATGGATTGAACGGTTAGTGGCTGAGTTGACAAATACGTCAGGTTCCGACCCAGGCGTCGTGGGTTCATTTCCTCTACTGACTAAGTTTTCCATTATTGCGCAAACAACATCTTTCGGATATTATTTATTCATATCGCGGGATGTTTTTTTCTTTAAAAAAAAAACTATTTTCGTCTTCAAGCCTTTATTTAACAATTTTACCGATTTTTACGTGACTGTTCGCGGTAATAATTTGTCACCATAAAGTTAACATAAATTAACTAAAGAGATTAAAAATGGAAACCAATGAGAAAGGTCTCAAAATAAGATCCTTCACTCTATTATTTGAATGAATTTATACTTATGAACGATTAATTCTGCGATGTGTCTCTATAGTAAGTATAAATATGTAATGTACCAGTGATGTGTGTCTTTATAATAAGTGTCTCTCTAATAAGTACACTTATATTATAATGTACCACTGATATGTGTCTTTATAATAAGTGTCTTTGTAATAAGTATACCTACATTTTAATTTTGGCGAAATTTAAACTTGATTTTTGTAACTTTAAGCTCTATAATTGGCGTTAAATAAAAAATTCTTAATAATTAAATACATTAGATTATTGATGAGCAAACCAATTATCAATACGGATATTATAATAATGTTAGTTCTCAAAACTATTATTATTCTTTGAGCTAAAGTTTCTAAAAAAGTACATAATTTTATTACACGTGTTTAGTTATTGTGGAGTAAAAGGTTGTATTAATGAATACTGCTGATCTTTTGTTGGAGAAGATATTTTCTATCGAGAGGACCATTGGAATCACAAACTCAGTTACATTTCATCGAAATACTTACGCACACAAATATTTAACTGTAGGTTGATGTAATGCTTGTAACCTTGATAAATCAAATGAATATTCATAAAACCCACGCAAAGTGTGTATTCAAGGAATGAAGCTATTATATCATTTCGTTTCGCAATATACGAAACGTAAACAATTGTGGCCTCAGGATCATTTGAGTAGGCCTTGCACCGGATAGAAGAAATAGGTATGAATTAATTTTAACTTCCAGCAGAGATAAAACTCGTGCAAATACAATTACTTTAATTTGAAATATTTCTGTTTTTGATACTGATAATCGCGGAGGAATTCATTAATTGTTTTTGTGTTTAATTCGTAGAACTCCTTTTAATTTTTAAGAATTCAATGTAAATCAAATTTAATAATGTTATTTTTAAGTTCTGCAAGTATTAAGTACGCATTTTGAAAATGGCCTTGAACGTCAAAACAGCTGTCACAATAATAAAAATTAAAAATACTTACAGAACTTAACAACATTAATATATTATATTTATATTAAATTAAAAAAAAGTGGTGAAATTCCTTTATAATAACATCTTCAATAAATGCATAATAACTTTTAGGTTTCACTTTTAATAAAATGAATAAGAAACGTTTCCAATTTTGGAATAACTTATTGAAGCCTATAAACCTCATTGTAATGTATTTTTAATTATTGAAGATAATATCAACAACTCTCAAAATGAAACATGAAACCGAATTCTACCGATTTGCTACTGATATCTTTTAATTTTCTGTGTCTTTTCGGTGTCATTTTTCATTTTGAGAGTTGTTAGATTATAATCTTCAACGATAAAAAATAAGAAATTTAAACCACTTAATATATAATATCAACATGTTTCGGAAGCAAAGCTTCCTTCATCGCGGTGTACGAGTACTATACTAAGAAATAACGGACAAGAATGATTTAATAAGCGCAAATTATTGTAATTATTTTTCAGCATATCGTGTATCACGATGAGGGAAACTTTGCTTTCGAAACATGTTGATATTAATATATTAAATAGTGATTTAATCAAAACATTTCTTATTCATTCCATTATAATGATTTATGAAATCATTTTAAAAACATTTTTCCATGTATTACCATGTTTGTTATGAATAAATTAAATTACATTATATTACAGTATATTTGCAGCTCGTTCAAGAGTGGATGACTCAATATCATCCAGGTGAGAGACCGCCATTTAGAATTGTAACGTTACTATCTTGACATGGGTTTAACTTTAGTGATCGGATCTAAAAGCCAGTTACTACCCAATTTTTCTCTTGTACTTCCCTCTTACGACAGCCTTACAACATTTCCATATAAAATGTATCGAGCGCATCTCCTGTCCCGATCCAATCTTCCTCTTCCTCTCCTGCCTTCCTTCTTATTTTTTTTTCTAATAAAACATCTGCACTTAACCACTGGTAGCACAAGAAACTTTGTTGGCTTACCCTTTGTTAAACTTCCTTTGTATATAAATCTGTATTAAAAACTGTTTGTTTCTTACAAATAAATAAATAAATTTCCTGGAAAGGAAATGCCATAATTTCTCCATCTCCGGGCAGTCAGGACTCAAGTTCTGACTGAAATTTCTTTGAATACCATATTAATTTAATATTATGACAATATTGAATCGTTGAATTAGTTTTCTTACTGGGGGTGAGTCGACATTAAAATAGACATATGTGTATCTGCTGTCGCTGTTGCTAAGAGTGAAGGTGAGCGAAATAGTAAATATTATTTTAGTGTTTTCAGTGCAAAGAAAGCATTCCGTTGTTGAGTCATTAGTATTTTTAGACTGACTCGGCCTTACTATGAATTCTGTTCTCACGAAACACAATATTACGTATTCTAGATAAAGCAACCGTAATTTTTTTCAAATATTTTAGTTTATTAATACACGGTATGACATTGCGACATTTTTTCTAGATATTTAGATAAGTCATTTAAGACAAGCATTTATATATATCCGTCGTTTTTATTATTTTAATAAAAATGACGAAAATATCAGTACCTTCCTATCTTTGTCGCTTGCTGACGGCCAACGTGTGTACAATGCAAGGTCTATTCATATCTACCAGCACCGCACAGAGCAGAACAGTACAGTACAGGTACAGTACAGACACAGCACAGCCGCGAGTATTCACATTACACCGTGCAGCACAGTACAGACACAGCACAGACGCGAGTATTCACATTACACCGTGCAGCACAGTACAGACACAGCACAGATGCGAGTATTCACATTACACCGTTCAGCACAGTACAGACACAGCATAGACGCGAGTACGGCTCTCAACTGAACTGTCAACTGAGCATTAGGATCCGCCAAAATATGTTTGAGGATTTTATAACTTAAATTCCCTGACCAATTCAATCAATTTATCGTTTTTTGTCTTCTCGGTTTTAACAATATCTGCGGAAATAACGTCATGATGGCGGTGCTAACGATATGTATTAACTGCGCAGGCGCAAATGTCACAGGCATCCACCAGCACGTCAAAATATTCTAGCCGAGAAACTCAGCCCCTGTTGGCCCGTGCATGCGTGGATACGTTATGCTCACGTACGTTGTAATATGAATGTGTTCATAGATAATGTAAGCAATTAATGTTGCCGTGACTGCACTGTATTGTTCTGCATTGCGCAGAACAATACAGTGCAGACTGGAATCCTACCTGGAAAAATTAAAAAATGCTCTTATATGGGAGAATTGCCTAAATTAGTGGGTTTATCAATCCCGATATTATAACCCGTACCGCTAACGAAGGCTTTGGCAATGTGGTATGATTTAGCAGATGGCAACCTAAACTATCGCCAGTTCCGCAAGTGATTTGGGGAGATGTGAAAGTTTTCGATATCGATAAAGGACCGCGGTCTGAGAAAACATCTTAATCGCCTCGTAAAAAATACGACTTTACAGGCAATTAGCGATAGGGCTTTAGGAAGTTGCTCGATAAAAACTTTGCGAATTAGGTCGGTCATCTCCGGAGGATCTATTTTTTACATATACCCACCCAATGGCGTATATATGTAGCGATTAACCTATACAATCAAAACTGATTTATACTTTCTTAAAAAGATTGGTATTCACTTTGTGGCGTCATTATTAATAAACGAATTAAAAAAAAAACTTTGCATTTACCACTTTATTAATATACACAGATAAAAGCGATGCTTTCTCCATCAGGACTATATAGAATACTAAAAAAAAATATTGTCAAGTATAAAAAAATGATAAACATAGAACACAATAATGTAAGAATGGACAAATTACAAACATAAACAAAAATTGATTGAAGTAGGTAAGTAATTAATCAAAAAATATTATAAAACATTGAATCACAAATTTATATTAGTCATTTATAAACAAATTATTTTTATTATTATTATTAGTATGAAAATAAATTTAAGAAATAGCTATTTAAAAAAAAGATTATGAATTAAATATAATTCACTATTGACGCTTTTTCTGATTTGCAAAAATTTCAAATTTCAAACCTGATTTCAAATTCAAATTGTAAACCGGTTGTATTTGTATGTAATTTTTTAAAACTTTTATTTATATCAAAAGAATGACAACATGTGTATATTAATAAAGTGGTGAATACCAAATAATAATAATACCACAAAGTGAATACCAATCTCTTGAAGAAATTATATATCTTTTAGTAGTTTGTCAATGTGTGCTTTTCACATTGATAAACTAATTGTAGTTACATATTTGTAAAAAGCATTAACTTTGTGGCTCGCCATAATTTACAATAAAAAACACATAAATTTGTTGTAGACCACTTTTATTTTATTAACACTCTACCGGTTTCGAAAGCACCCTTCCTTCGTCAGGAGAAGGAGGTGACTAAGCAATTCCGTGCTATACATACATATTTTAATCTACAGCATCTCATATTTTAAAATATTTTAAAATATACATACATATTTTAATCTACCTTAACACTACAAACTAACTGAAATTAGAATAAAAAACTCATAAATTTGTTTTAGACCACTTATATATGTATATATATTTGTTATATATATTTCCCTTAATTATTTTTATTAATTATTATCTTTACTGATAACAAAACCAAAAACTATGCATCCTGTGAACATTTTAAACTGAATGCTTAACACTTGATAACACATATGATCATGTCAATACTATGGAAATGTTTAAAAAAAAAATACAGAAAAATATATGGAGATAGAAATAGTTTTAATAATGATAGTTTTTCTTAAATGTGCACGGTAAACTTTTAAATGGCAATAAAAACGTGTTTTATCTCCTTCTAACACAGTTTAAATCATATGCATTACTGTAGTGCAAAATGAGATAACACTTTTATGAGTCCGTTTCGGACCGGGAGAAATATCTCCCAAAAAGACTCGAGGGGGATGGTCTTATTACAAACGATTTCTTCCAGCAAGCAGATCTTCAAAAAAATCGGTTTTACATGTGTACATTTAATTAGTAATCATTCTTCTAGTATTCCATTGTTTTGTTTGCCCTAAATTTTTTTAGAACGAACAAAAAGTTTTGTGTATAACCTTTGATAATAAAGCTGTGTAATCGTGTCGTAATTACGGATAACACCATATCGCTTCAACGTCAATGCAAACTATTTAATATATTCACTTTGGCATAAATTCAAGTATCGTACAATAAAAGAACTGCGAATTTAATTCCGCTTTCCTTCTGGGAATATCTTTCAAATTATCTGCTAACAACTACAACTTGAACAAATCCAGACAGTGTACTCGGAATTCTGATTACTGATTACTGCATTCATAATTCTCCGATAGAAATATATTTTAAGTAGGCGAAGATTTTTCAAAGCTTCTCACCTGCTATATTTGTAACAAATTTATGTTGAAAGTTATATTAAATATTTGAGCTACTGGATTTTTTTAATGATTCCACTGTACATGTAGGTACATGTATTATTTAACTTGGTATTTGGGTTATCTATTCTAATAAATACACAGGACTCTTATTTAAACCAAGATAATATGAATTTGACTAAGTTTTGTGGTATCTTAGTTTGCATAGTGCTAAGGTGGGATGGCCGGATGTGGCCTATATATGACTTTCTCCGTATCAACCATTAAGGAGCATACGATTTTACGTTTGAGATTCTTAAATATGTGCTTATAACAATAATTGAATGATTTGTACAGCGTCATTTTTGTGAATAATCTCCTCAAGCGGTCACTCATCCAAGTACTGACCGCGCCCAATGTTGCTCAACTTCGGTGATCGGACATGAACCGGTGTGTTCAACACGGTATGGTCGTTATATGTAGTCACTTCATTAATAAGTTTTCTTTAAAACGAATTTTCATGAACTGAAAATATGTAGGTGTGTATTATCATCTGACTGTCCGTAGTGGCGTCGGGAGAAACGATAAATGAGCGCCCAAAATTGCGTAGGGTTGAGATTTATTTAAATTTTATGTAATATGTTATATCTTCAGTATCTGTACTGGTTTGTATGATACTTAACGGGGAGAGGGACGTCGAAGAGTTATTATTTATTTATTCAAAATAATGAGAATATTATTGTGCAATACGATAAACATGGCGTTTTTAAAGAGAAAAATATTTATTACATTTTTTTATTATTTGCATGGTCTTAGCATTTATCAAAATATAATCAGAAATATTGCACATTTCTGACCGTTCTACGCATGTTTTACAAAAACATTTAAAAAGTTGAATATCCTTAAAAAATGCTGTGAAGGTTCTTCTGTAACTTGTCGATTTGACAAATTAAAAAAAAAAACAGTTTGTAGTTTAATTTTTTCATGAACATTACGTAACTTTAATGTTTTTTTTGTAATGCGGATTACAAATCTTCGGTTATGTTTATTTACAAAATATTTAGTATTTTAAATATTTTGTAAAACTTACAATGGGACGGTGAGGAAAAGTAATATTTCTGGTTATATTTTGTTAAATGCTAAGCCTATGTAAATTTATAAAATATTCAATAAATATTTTTCTATTTAAAAACATTATGTTTATCGTATTGCGTAATAATATGGTACTATCATTATTTTGAATTAATAAATAATAACTCTCCGACGTCCCTCTCGCCCTTAACCCAATGCTTGCATTTATACATATATATATATATATTTGCATTTACTTGTCATATTCAGTGAAATAAAACAATCACTTTGTTTACAACCACGAAAATTATTTAATTTTAATTAATACAGACCGGTTACGCTTAACACAAGCATCATCAAGGGGCAAAATTAAACTGAAAAAGAAAATACATCCTGCGTGCTTACATATATAATAGAATGAGACAAACGATAACATAGAACAAAGAAACATGAAAATAGAAAACTTACTAAGATACAGATGTGTACACAATGGATTACCAAGAGAACGCCCGAACAGGTGATTAAGGGATAGTGGGAAATTTTATGAGTTTATGGGAAATACACAATATTGGGTAATGGGCACATTTAATTGATTATTAAAAATGTTATTTTTATTTACTTGCATTGTTATACCATATAATGTTAATATTATTAGTTAATCTTCGCGGTCAATGTAGTAAGTGCATAGTTCAGATTCTTTGTATTATAACTAGGTACATGTTTTATTGTTTGTTCTATGTATTGCATCTCAATGTTAAATAACAATAATATGAATGCACTTATAATGCCACTACTGGTTATAAATATCTTGTTTATAAAAATGCTGTTATACTTACATAATGTTACCAACCATTCCATGTAAAAGCCCAATGGGGCGTTGATAAATTAAATAAATAAATACAATTGTCGCATGAGAATAGATCGTTTTAACGTTCTTGCTCTCTAAAGCTGAGGCGTGGGATTGATTTGCCTAAGTTTGTGTTTCTTCCTTCCTACAACATGGTTTTCTTCCAAGCCCATCTTAACATTACTTTTAAAAAAACATCATTTCAAAAATTGACGTAGGCCTACAGTGAAACCCCAAGCCTCACGCGAAGAGTTAAAATAAAATAAAAAAGATTCACCAGGACCCAAAAGCGTTTTGTGATGTACGCCAGAATTATTTTCACATCAAATTCAATTATATCCCGATTTTTATCTCCATCATTTAGCCCTTGTTTCAAAAATACCATGGCATGGCAACATTTTAAAGTCGTTACGCAGAAAAAACAAAAACTCGCGTGACATGTGATCGATCCGAGCATTTTCCAATAAAATGCTGACAAAACGTCACGAACGCTAACCGAAAAGCAAACAAACCCATCTAGGTACTCCCATACCATTGGTTCCATGTTAACTACTATACGGTACGTGCCGTTGAATTAAAATTACACGTGGGCAATCGCGTGTAACTATTGTGTAACGAATGACAAAACGTTTTAAACACACATTAAGTTTAACAATCACAGCCAATCGTATTAGCCGAATGAGGCGTGGGCTCTGGACATACGTCGTGATAAGTGATTTCATTATATACTCGTACATAGTATATACATGAAACGTTTGTTTTTAGCATGGCCTTCAAAATGTTTATTACTGCATGGGTGGTGATTGGTGACATTGACAGACGTCAATGTTATTATTTAAGGCAGCTTGTTTGTAAGATATCAACACTATAATTATAATTATTAAACAAAGAACCAAATGATTATAATTTATTAAAAAGATTGGTATTCACTTTGTGGCGTCATTATTAATAAATGAATTAAAATTACTTTGTAATCACCACTTTATTAATATATACATATCAACATATTTCGAAATCGAAGCTTTCCTCATCAGGACATACAGAATACTAAAAAATAATAATGTCAAGTGTGGACAAATGATAAACATAGAACACAATAATCTAAATTATAAACATAAACAAAAATTGATTGAAATAGGTAATAAGCAATTTATCAAAAATCTTAATGAAAAAATATTATAAAACATTGAATAGCAAATTTACATAAGAAATTAAAAAATAAAATAATTTTTATTATTAATATTAATATGAAAGTAAATTTAAGAGATTTGTCTACTTGTAAACCGGTTGTATGTAATTTTTTAAAATCGATATTTATATCAAAAAATTGATTTCTTTCCAAATCATGTATGGCAAATTCAGAATAATTATTATTACTTCAACACCTTGGTGTTCCTTAACTGTAATATTCAAATTATGCATATTTTAAAATGGTGATTACAAAGTATTTTTTAAATCATTTATTAACCAAATGATTGTGTTAAAGGCACAGTTTTCCGTCTTGATAGATGCACATTATTTTATTTATTTATTTATTTTATTTTGCAAAAACAGTTATAAAGACCAATACAATGCAAAAGCGATAAAAAATTACAGAAATATAGTTAGCACAATTATATAACAGAGGTAAAACAAAAATAGCTAGAAAGAGTTATAAGTAGGAACATAATGTTATAACATAATAAGTTCGTGCTTAAAATTATTGTAGGTCATGTGAAAAATATCCACATTTCCTGCGAGGCAGTTAATTAACCTAGTAAGTCTTCCCAGAGGCATAACCATTGGTAAGTTAGTTCTGCACCTGGGAAGAAACAGAAGCCTGTGTTGGCGGCCTCGCGTGAAATTATCAGGGACATAAAATCCTATTTCAGCCAGGATGTCAGATATTGCTAATACACCGTTCAATAGTTTATGAAATAAAATAAATAAATAAATACATTTTGTCAGCTGTTCAAATCGTATACTTGTATTGATGAAACTTCAACTTTAAATATTTTTAATATTGTTAATTACAGGAGAAATAATTAATAGCAATATGATATGCAATAAACAATATTTTATGGTACAGTAGGGTAATGTAATTCGGTATATATTATTAGACAAAACCCTTAAAAATACATCTTAAAACATAAATTTAACTGACATGATCGCAACTAACTACGAGTATAACTAGGTTACCATGGAAATAAATTCGTTCCTTGAATTGATTATTCATTTTTTTGCAACAACTTATTGAAGCTCATAAATTTAATTGTAATATATTTTTGATCATTGAAGATAATATTAACAACTTTAGAATGAAACATGAAGTCGACAAGAATAAAAAGTTAACGTAGCAGCTGGGACTATTATTTATTTAATGTCCAAAGGGCTTTTCCATAGAGTTTCACGTAGTTGATATATACAAACAGACGATTATTGCATACATCCTAAAAAAATATTAAGAATATAAGTCAGTGAATGTAAGGTATGTTTTGAATATTCTCCTCTGCGACTAATTATTTGAAATGGTACTTACACGATGTTATTGCTGAATTTGTTCGTGAGTCAAATTAAATATTTAGTTGTTGTATTTCGTGAAGACTATCTATTTTATATATGTACCTACTGTGATGTGTTTTCTAATTGTGTGACTATTGATTTTTTTTTTTATGTAAGAGCCCATATGGGGTGTATATGATATAGTAAATAAATAAATATCTTACTGTTTGTACATAGGAAATGAAAAAAAATGCAGTGTACGGGAGGTATATAAAAGATAACAATAGTTTTGAGGTACATAAAAAGTAAACAGTGGTGTAAGGAAAAATGGTTTTATAAAAAACTTTACTATAACGATTCTATAATTCAAAAATTCATCTATTTTTTAAAATTATTATTATTTAGTTTCAATACATATTTTTTCATTTAGTCATTCATACACTTTTACAAAGCTAATAAGACAATTTGTAGTGTTTTTCTTAGTCCCCCTTACCAGAGGTTCCTGTGCTGAGGCGGACTAGGTTTTATTAAAAAAAAAACTGATCGTTTTCAAGCCCCTACGAAGTTCTTTTCAAGATGCTCGATAACTCCTCTTCTTTCATATGTTCGTTGAAACATTATTGCTATTAATTCTCCGTTTCACAAAATACAATATTGGTTACATAATATGCCGTAACATCAAAATTACCATTATATTATACTTTCGTGCAGACATAGGCACTGTATGAGCAAATAAACGTATTAATTTAAGAAAAAAATAAATAATACAATAATATGCAAGTCGAATTGATCACCTTGGTAGGAATAAATATTATAAATAGTTCTTAAATTATCCACATTTATTATCAAGTATTATCATTCTACAGAACTTGATATATAATTTAATGAACGATTAATGCAATATCTGCTCTGTATCCTAAGTTCGTCGAATTAATTAATTGCGAGTGAGTTTTTTTTATCCAGAGTTGTTGAAAATGGGTTAAGACTGTGCGTTTGCTACGACGCTGATAAAAAATAAAGTTTACCATGGCATAAAAAAATAACGATGAGAGGAATTTATTCTCCCTCCAAAATCTACGACGGAGACCCTTTCCCATCACACATTAAAAAGTGCCACGTGATCTAAACATTTCAGACCGATTCGGGGCAAAGTTTTAGGCTGAGTCAAATTCAATTTCGGGCCACACAGCCCTGGTGTGGTCCACTAACTTTTAATTGCATCACTGGGCCGAGATTGGTTAGATCATAGACTGGCAAATTCGGGGTAGGTACTTATTTATAGAATGATTTAAATCCAGATTTGAATGTGTTGTTCTATAGTCGAGAACCGATTCGGTTTTCAGGATGGATTTATTTTTTATTAATTTCTATACAATTTTGACATTTTAAGGTAAGGTTTAAGTTTAAAAAAAAGATATATATATATATATTAGATTTTCACTAGGAGATCTTGTGTTGAGGCGAATTTGGTTTTGAATAAAGGGGTTTCTGAGACATTTATATTTCAACTTCAAGGTTTGGGTAGGGTATTTCAAGTAATTTCTATGACGTTGTTTTAAGAATAGTAGTTAGTTCTTCTTCTGTTTATTCCTTCAGCAAAGTTTAGCCGGACTTAATGCAATTATTGATTGAATTACTTATGGGAAATATTAAGTGGGAGTTTGTCGTATAATTTTACCGCTACAAATTCAGAGCTTCTTTATCCAAAAGTATCATTATCCTTAGATACATTTAGCTTGTCTAGGTGCTTTGCTCTGGTATTAGGATTATGAGGAGTCGTAACCAATTTGTCCTTTTAAGATGATGAATTAGAACATTTTTGGCAAAGATTTTTTAAATACTTGGAACGTCGAAATATTTAAAAATTTTCATTGTTGACGTCCTTATGGGGACCTTTAAAATGACATTAAATCACTTTTAAATAGTGTGCCGATTAATAATAATACGTGTGTTGAATTATTCGGACACCATTTTTCTTATAATACTATTGTGTTAATTTGAAAGGATTTTTTTTGTTATTATTTCTATCCCTGACAGTTTGTCTCTGAAGTCTTAACCCTTTCACAGTACATGTGACATTTGTATTTTTTTATGTCAAAAAGGTTCGTTGAATTTAAATAGAATGTCGTATTTGAATAGTAATTATACTACAATAATACGATTAAGGAAGGGACGCTTGGATGGTTTGGGCCTGTAGAGTGGATGAACGAAGAGAGGTGTGTAAGAAGAAAATAAGTCTTCAATTTTTATTGGAATAAATGATTGAAGCTTATGAACGTCATGGTAATATTTTAATCTCTAAAGATAATATTAACAAATCTCAAATGATACATGAAACAGAAAAGATACAGGAAATAAAACTGGTAGAAGAATATATAGGAATTAATTGAAGATAATATTTACAGTTCTTTGTTGGAATAATATACTAATATACTCTGTGGATCACTTCTTTAGGTTTGTCTATGGGACATAACCTGACTCACTTGTTAGAGGAACTACTTGTCAAACTGGTGTAAACCGCAATGGTCAATAAATCTACTTTACATTTACAAGTGCTTTTTAATATAACACCACAATACAACATTCTTAAATTAAAGTATGATATTGGTAAAACATGACGGAAAGCAATAAGGTGGCATTACCGTAATTGGATAGGCCGAGAGGTCCTGGGCTCGAGTTCCAGATGCGACCGTTACCTTATTATTTTCTGTGTCTCTTCTGTTTCATATTTCATTTGCGATCTTTTTAATATTATCTTCAATGATTAAAAGAATATAAGACGCCAAAGTGAATGCTAGAAGAAGTTGAGGATGCCCGAGCAAGACGTAGCACGATTAAGTGAATCAATGTGTGAGTCGGGCCATGTTAAAAGTCAGTGAGTTAATCAACGGAAAGTAAATAATTCATACCTTTTTTTTCTTAACTCGTTTTGTACTAAGATATAAAAAATGGCGTGTTTATTCGGAGATGTTTATATTCATAATAAATAAACCGTCTAGTGTCCTTAGCCTAAAAATACATAAATAATATAATACGAAACCCCAAAATCTGAAAGCACTTTTGGGTGATGAAGCTGTTTTGGGTTCGTTTCGGGGTCGCCGGATGTCGTGGAGATATTTTATGGATGATTTCACCAGATTCCTATAAATTGGCGCTGTAATTAGCAAGGCACGCCTCTGGTCACTTTCGCACCCGAATAACTCGTTTCGGTCGCCTCGACCAACCAACTGTGGGAACCTCAAACGTCGCGTAAATGCTTTTAAATAAAAAATGAGTCTTTTTATTGCTCAATTATGTCTCGACGTGATTAATATACAATGTTGATTTGTAGTTTGTACCCGGATTTGCCCGAGATATAAGCCTTATTATTAAAAACAAAATTAAAAATGTAAAACAAACAATATGGGATCAAGTCGTTATTCTTGATACTTGCATGAATTTTTAAAAGCTGCAAAGGTCACGATGAAAATCATGTTGCAGAAAATGGTTGTATTGCCGAAGAAATTTCTAAAAGTTGAATGAGCGGTTTTGTTATTTGTGTTTACATTTAAATTCTTTACTTTATTTTGGTATGATTTTTTAAATTTCGTAACTCTAATACTAAATTCTTTGAATTAAATTATTTAAAACATGATTTATTAAATCCATTTTTCTTTTTTTTCCATTTTTTATTTTTGAACTGACCGGTTTCAATTAATCGCGGCCATCTTCAGAGTGATTCAATTTTTCCTTAAACCAAAAATATTAGGGTATCAGGAGTGGTAAACTATGATTTTATATAAATTTTATTAATCAGTATTGCTGTATCCTGATTTTACCCTACAGTAACCCTACTTCTAATAAATATTGCGATTTCTTTTATTTGATTTCATTAGAAGATGCGAGAATGTAACTTTTTATAAGTTTTCGCAACAATTATTTTGTTGAAATATTTACTTCGACTGTATTGTAATTTGTTTACCGCAGTAAAAATCAGACGAAAAAAACGTAGACGGCTGTGAATTAAGCTGGTGCCAAAATGGGTCTCACGTGACATTTGACTCCAGCCGTCAAAATCGTCATTAGGGCGAGTCTATTAATTCCGACGTCAGTGATTAAATTAATGTTTGATATGTTTGCATTGTATCGACGACAACATCGAGAAGCATACGGTAAGTAGTAAATGTAGGAAAACAGAGCTGTGTGGTTTATTTCGTTAAAGTAGCTCTAATTTAATATTTGAAGTTATGAGTGTAATTACCGCGGCTGCCCACATTTGTACGAAGTGATATGAGCGTGGGCGAGTTACTTCTTGAGCATTCCGCTCAGATTAATTATCATCACAGAGCAGGTGCAATCAGTCCAGTGACTACATCATTCACATCGGCTATTTTTATTACGATTGTGACAAACTAAAAATTAAATGGTCTAAACAAATAAAATTTGTAAAAAAAAAAATTGAAAAGATAGATAAATCCTTACACAAATAATATTAAATAATATTTGGCTATTTAAGCATCAATTTATTTGGGGCATTTAACGAAAAATTTCGACTATATTGAAGTGCTTTGAAATCAGAAAACATATATTTATAACTAGCTGATGTGTACCCGTCCTTGGTTGGGATTTTATTTTTTTTTTTGGAGTAAAGTTATGAAGTTGTGAATTCTTACTTGTCGTTTGGGTGCTAAAATTGATTTGACAACGAAAGAAATGCCTTGTGATGACTATTACTATCTCTAAGTAAACAAACAAAGAAACATTCATTCGAAAAATTTATTTCATTTCAAACATTTATTTTCTCAAAATTTATCTAAATAATAAAGTTCGTAAGTACGTATCTACTTGTGGTTTCCATTTTGAATAAACAAACCTACTTCTTTTGAATATGTAATCTGTGGCTAACCTCAATACAACAAGGAGGGTTCAGTGTTTTTCATACTTATTTTTAAATGTTATAGCAACAGTTTTGCATATTGGATTTCATTCCAAATACTCTATAAACCTTCACGGTACTAACAAGAACAAACTGTGCCCTTTTCAACGAAACCGATCAAATAATTTTTGAGAATATTGCTGATAGACAGACAGACACACACTCATTTTTATATATAGGAATAATGTAGTCAGTGAACTTGGTTGGTTAGCGTATACTTCTATAGTTTTCCTTACATCAAAGTATCCAATAAGTAAGAATAAAGAAATGTTATTAATTTGTATGGAGTTAACCAGGAACCCGATTTCGATTCTTTTTACGGACAGTGTCCATATCCTTCGGATTAAAGATTTGCTTACAATTAATTAATTAATTACCACACTCGGATTAGGTTATATCACTTGACAGCTGTCATTCGGAGAATGACATACTTTAAAATGTCGACATTTACGTGGCTTTAAAAAAGAAAAACTCAGTATTATCGTAAGTATTGACTTTAAACGGGATGAGTGAGTTATTCGTCGCATAATAATGCTATTAAATGAAACGATTTAATGAAATTACCATGTTTGTTAAGTACATTAATAGTTCCTAAGCTTACGAACAAATACGGACAAAGAACTTTAGATCATATGATTCCTAGCTGTATAAATATGTTACCCGCTGAAATAAAAAAAAAAAAAAAAATAAAAAAATGTATAAAAATTAAACAATTAATAAATATATTAAAAACTTGGCTCGCTGAAAGAAGCTAGCAGATAATAACGAAATATAATTTTTGTATGCTTTATTGTTGTTGTTTATGTTTTTATTTTTAATATATTTTTGAAGAAATGTTTTTGAGTAAGATTCTTGAGAAATATTTATGTTTTAAGTTTGTTACATATGTTTTTTTATGTTTTATATGAACACATATATATTTTGTAACCTTATCTATAAATTTTGATTTTGAATAACAAACTCCCGTTAGACAAACTACAAAAAAGTAGTTATTCCGGACTTTTTCTATTGTATTTTTTTCTTTTGTAAAATGTAAGTAAGAAAAAAAAATGTTTATCGTTTGTCAATACTTGACATTATTATTTTTTTGTATTCTGTCTGTCCTGAAAAAGAAAGCTTTGCTTTCGAAACATGTTGTTATGTATATGTTAATAAAGTGGTGATTAAAAAAAAAAAAAGTTTATGCCAAAAGCCCGAAATGTCAAATAAAAGTATATCATCATATCTTTAACCCTAAGGATAATTAAGGTCTTATCCAAGAAACAGAATCGGGCCCCAGACCACAGGGGAAACTTCATTTTTTACCATAATTTTTCGAAACGTAATAATATTTAACCTCTAACATAAAAAAAAATAATGACAAAATAATTATTTCAAAAAACTAAGTTTTTTTTTCAATCACCAAAAAGATATATATATTTTTAATATTGTCTTTCTTTATTCCAAGGATATTAAATATACTAGGAATAGGTACCATATTATCATATTTATTTACTACTACTGTACCCCGTTTATACTTATACAATATTAATATTCCATGTAAAACCCAATAGGGCGATAATAAATAAATTATAACAAGCACATCTGTTACCATCGTTGAACAGTTAATTATTAAATGAACTGGTATTTGGTATCCACCAATTAATACGATGCACGAAGCCACTGAATTCGAGGATAATCGCACGGCGGAATCATTATCATAACATTAAATCCACTTCATTATGTATGCATTATTCAATTGTCCGTCGGTTGTATCGACGCACTCGTCAAATCGCCAGCCGGTAATGATGAGTTTAGGCATGCTCAGTATTCAGTGATCGCACATCGCACGGTGAAGAGACGTCTCCAAATAATGGCGCTCCAGGGAGTATCACTTGCCGGATGCAAATGGCGATTGAAGGGCTGGCGATTGTCAATTAGGGTGCAACTCGATGATTAACGACGCCCATTAACAGTGATCAAGGGATTGGCGTCGCGACGCCTACTGTGATTGATATGTTTGCCGGCGTCGGTCTAGGCCTCGCCGTCGTTGCTAAGACGGTATATAGGTTGATATGATATAACGCAGTGTTTGTTCCGTATGTAGGCAGGTAATTTACATGATTTAATTTGATGCCACGTTCTAGTCTAATAATTTTGTTGGATTACCAGAAATATTATACATATTTATCTGCATTCATAATATTACGTATATACATACGTACATCTCCTTCCCTTGTACTTCTCGGGTCGGGGACCCATCGTATCGGCGAGCCGCCTCCAGGCGTCCCTGTCCTGTGCTACGTCAAGGGGCATCCGTTCATAGTAGGTCCAGCCTCTCCTCGCACAGCCTCTAGAGTTGCTTCTCCCACCTGTGCACGAGGCGGCCCACTGGATGTCTTTTCTCTGGAATCTATTCCAACCTAACCTAGAATTTTCTGCGGAATTCACCCTTCTGGCATTTTTAATACATGCCCAAGCCACCCCTGTTGAGATTCTTCCGGATAATTCAGTTAAATTAATGTAATAATTAATAAATATTAGTGTTTAGTGAAACGGAAAGCTTTGTAGATGATTTATTTTTAAATCATACATTTCTATATTCTCAAAACTATACATTTAAAAGTATTCATTACATTTCTACGTAAAATAAGTAAAATGATGGCTGAATGATATAGATTTTGGAACATTACTTCAATATATCTTTATTATTTATTTGTCCTTACTTTAACTATAACACCAACATTCACATGGTCGAGGGATAAGGCTCTCGACTACGAATCCGGAGGTTGCTGGTTCAAATCTCGGCGTACGCAAATGAATTTTATTTAATTAATTTATGTTGTTGCACAATTAATTAATTAAAAATAATATAAAGTATATTTGTGGCACGTTCCAGAGTGATATATACTGTCAGTATCGCCCTGGTGAAAGAAAACCATTCTGAATCGAAACGTTGCTTGAAAATTCTTTTGCCATGTTTTATGACCAGATCTGAATAGCAAGGTACTTCTCCACCTTTCTCTTCGCTATCTCCTTCCCCTCCCCACTACCTTCAGCCTCACAATATAATTGGGGATGCCAATTATATTGTGATAGTCTCACTGGCTCCAGACGGTTGGGAACAGCTGTGACTCTTGTGCGGTTTTCGCATAAAAAAAAAACTAAAAAATTCTGCTTACTTAACTCTAAAATTTACGTTAAATATTTTTCTCTCTTGCTCTTTCTATACTTAAAATAATTAATATTCTAGTACTCTTATTTACTTAAATTACTCATATTACCCATTCACAGGCAGTGTCTATATGGATTCTCATTTCTTAATATTATGATTTAAACAATCAGGGGTGTAAAAATAAAAATAATTTACGTTCTATTCTATGTTAAAAACTGGGGAATAAATAAAGGGAAAAAAAGGATATATTAAAAAAATTAAAGACGATAAGTAAAATGTTACATACACTGAATTTCGTTACGGTTAAAAAATTCTATAAGTCTTTAGGAAAACCACTTTACTATATAAAATATGGAACCAGTGACTTTCTTAATTTAAACGTATTGAAGTACCCGATTCACCACATACTGCGTAGTAAATATGCATATATAAATACATATTAAAATATTGCGCACCCAAAAACCAGTGTTATAATAATACCCCTTTGTGAAATTTAAATACTTTTATCGGCACGAATAACTGCAAGTGGTAACCTTCTGGTAAAGCTTTTGATGTTCAATTTCAATATGAACCGAGTTCTCTCCGTGGACCAATTTTTGAAACGGTTACCAAACTATCTGGTTCTACGTAACACTTTCAGCAATTACACAATTAGGTTTCGTTTTGACTACCTCTGGCCGTAAGGGGTGGCAGGGGTGCATTTCAAAGGATCGCGGGCGTTAGTTGGTGGTTTTGAATACAACAAAAACACGACGGGTTGGGGATTTCCATTTAATTTGAGTTTGATAATTGAAGACAAATAACTGGGAGATAAACACTAACAGCACTGGAGGGAGTTTCGCGTTGAAATTGTGGATATCGGAATAATTTGATTGGCTTTATAAGCAGAAGTTAATACAATGTTAGTAAAAGTTTGACCTAAAAGTTTGAAGGTATGGGGGGGGAGGAATGAATTTTATAAAATTAAAAACGAATTAAAAATTACTTTGTAATCACCAATTTATTAATATATATCAACATGTTTCATCAGGAATATACGGAATACTAAAAAATAATAATGTCAAATATGCACAAAAATAAATTTACATTATTATACGTCATTATTAATAAACGAGTTTAAAATTATTGGGTGATTACAAAGTAATTTTTAATTCATTTATTAATAATGACGCCAAAAAACGAATATCAATCTTTTGAAGAAATTTATGTTTATAAAATTTTGTTTGTGAGAAATTCCTAATAGAATAATTACGGGAAGGTGTATATTTTATTTTGACGATGTGGCATTTTGAACACGTGGCCTCTAGTAAAATTTATGTAAAATTTCCCACGAATCATGATTTAAAGTACCTACCTTTCAATTACTAGTTAAATCGAAAATTATCCATTTAAGATAAGACTCGAAAGTATATTACGTACGAGAGATCAGTCAGTGGCTGAGTTGGCATAAGTTCAATTCCTCGGCTGGATAGGTCCTCCATCACGACATAAGCAATTTCTTTCGCTTACTAAGATGACAGTAGGAGATTTTCAAATATTGTATGGATATTCGTGACCGGGAATATTTGTCTTTCTTAAAGTTTTCTTTAGTTTTCAACTCTAAAAATTGGTTACAGGGAAAACACTGTTAAAATCGAAAATCCAACATAAGCTATGCAAGCATGTGAATCTATTAAAAAATAATTTTTTAATTCAACTTTATAATAAAAAAATAACTTTGTTTACATCACTTATATTTTTTAAATACTTCGTCGCCACTACCGTAGCTTCTTCAGGACAGTGTACTATTACTAAACTAACATGTGTTATAGATTGATACAAACGGGCGGGTGGAGAGCCAAGGGTGGGGGAGGAACAGATGTTAACAAAGTTATTGTTTTATTTTAAAATCGTAATGTCTCATCGCAAAGTGAAAACTTCGCTAAAAAAAACGCTTCACGTGAAAATATCTTTTTAATAACTTCGCAAAGAAACTTTAAAAATAATAAACACTACACCTTGTTTCCCCAGCTTGTCGCCCACGCCAAGTTCCTTCTCTATATTGTTTATGACTCACAATATGCCTAGTCTATGGAATGAAGTACGGCTAGTATTTATATTTATCTCTTTACCGCAATATTATTTATGTTCGCGTTGTCTCAGCGATCTTGGCATCGGATTTGGCTGGCGTCTCCCCTCGATTCGCTCGATGCTGGGCGCTCGTAATCCCGCAGGAATGTTGACGAGTTGATGTTAGCATCCACGAAATTCGGGAGGATATTTATAGGATATGACCTACACTACACGCTGGATTTTATAAATGTAGAAGCGGACACTCTATTATGGTACAAAACGTATCGACACATAAATAATGGTAACTGCCTTTCAAAGAATAGCGATTAAGGAATAAACATTGTAAAAGAATTACCCTTTTACCTAAGCAGTGCCCAAGATTAAGAAATTATTTAAATATTTTAAAGATTCCGCGTGATTTATCCATAGATATGAGTGTGAACGGAGCAGTAAAAACACCTCTTCTCGAAGGTCCTTGTTCAAATTATCAAATTTTATTTAAAAATAAAATTGTTTTCACGATTTAGCAGGTAGGACTCAGGTAGTAAAAAAAAACTGTGGGGAGGTTAGTGCAGTCCCATAAATCACGTAAAGTATGTACAAATAACATAGATAACATGTGTTCATAAAAATATAAATGTAAAGAGAACATAATAGACGTTAGTGAGTCATTGTACTTGAGATTGATGGAGCTAATAATATTTCTCCATCTTGCTTCTATGCTGGAATCTGGACTCTTGCGGGATTCAGTGATGAGAAAATTTCCGGTAATTCCAATAATTTTCATGTTAATATCTACACAATCGACGGTTCCAACGAACAATGTCGGATGCATAAATTGATAACTTTGCATAAGAGCTGTAGAAGTTGCAATAATATGATCTCCAATGAAATAAATAATTTTTTAGTATTACTTATATTCCCGATGAAGAAAGCATCGCTTACAAAACATGTTGATATGTATATATTAATAAAGTGGTGAATACAAAGTAATTTTTAATTCATTTATAAATAATGTCGCCACAAAGTGAATTCCAATATTTTGAAAAAAATATAAATAAATCACGGTTTGTGCAAAATATAAAAAAAACAACACTATATTTCTTTATCTCAAAATTAATAAAAATATAAAATGTAAATAATAATAATCGGATAATTTTTATAGCGCCGCTTTTGTGAGAAATCACCTCAGGGGCGCTGTACAAATATTACTTCCTATTCTTATATTACGTCTATTCTATGAATTTATTATTATTTATTTTTTTTTTTTTTTTTTTGACAGGCCATCATTACACATTATTTATAGACCATATAGAGATGAAGTTAAATTATATTCAAGAATGTATTTAATATTACAAGACGCTAATACAAATGATAGAGTGATTTTTTCCATTATATTCAAGAATGTATTTAATATTGCAAAACGCTAATACAAATGATAGATTGATTGTTTCCATTATATTCAAGAATGTATTTAATATTGCAAGACGCTAATACAAATGATAGAGTGATTGTTTCCATTATATTCAAGAATGTATTTAATATTGCAAGACGATAATACAAATGATAGAGTGACTGTTTCCATTATATTCAAGAATGTATTTAAGCTAAGACAAAGAATTATTATCCATATTTTTAGGATAAATAACACAGAACACTCTTAAAAGGGTGGAGCGGCGGGGGAGGATGGTGGCCGGTGGGATTTATCCAGAGGGCCCTCAAAATCTTCTAAACAGGTAGAAACGAAACTTTAAACAGCTCCAGAAGACAGGTGGATAGTCAAGTTGCAATTAATTGAAGTTAGAAATGTATATCTCGTGCCCACTGAGAGATGCTTTGGTTTTCACTGCCGTGTAAACTAATAATTTAAATTTTAAATGATTAAACTAATGTTTACAAGACAAGATTTTTTTATGCATAGCACAAATATTAAACAAATTATTATAAGCAATAATTATTACCTGAAAAATCATACAAATTGAATAATCTAACTAATTTGGCGGGTAATGAATAACCTGCCGTAGCTCAGTGGTAGAGCACTTGTCCGGTAAACGAAAGGTCGCGGGTTCGAGTCCCGTCGGCAGCATGTATTTTTTCTCGGAAGATTATTCAATTTGTATGATTTTTCAGGTAATAATTATTGCTTATAATAATTTGTTTAATATTTGTGCTATGCATAAAAAAAAAAATCTTGTCTTGTAAACATTAGTTTAATCATTTAAAATAATAATATCTGGCAAGTAAAAAATATTCTTACAATAAAAATGTAGATTCGATAGAATCTCGACGCCACCTGGTGAGAGAGTTAGCACTTACAACGCCTTTCCCACAAAAATAAAGATGGTTGTTTCCAGTGAGAAAAAATGTAATAAGCAATGATTGTAGTCTGAAGAACTAGTACATGTTGACTAATTTGGCGGGTAATGAATAACCTGCCGTAGCTCAGTGGTAGAACACTTGTCCGGTAAACGAAAGGTCGCGGGTTCGAGTCCCGTCGGCAGCATGTATTTTTTCTCGGAAGATTATTCAATTTGTATGATTTTTCAGGTAATAATTATTGCTTATAATAATTTGTTTAATAATTTAAAGCTGTTGTATGCAAAAAGACTGCACTGTGGTGCAAAATACGAAAGATCAATAATTGACTAATACACCATACGATAGAAAAATAATTGACTAAAACACCAAATCCTCGGTATTTTTTTCTTTATTGACCTACAGTGTTCCACGCTGAACTTGGCTCGGCGCTCAACCGAGAATGCATACACATGTCGTAGATCAATGGGAATCCGAAATGACTATAAAAATATGATTCACCGGTCTATTTTAAAGATTTAAGGCCGTCTGCAAGCACCTTGCACTCATCGCAGCTTCGGCTACGTGATGCGACGCAAATTAATAGAACAGATTGCAATATTTTCGTTTCTTGGACGGTCTTGGTGGAAAATTTTGTCCGACTAAAAAACAGTGAAGTTCATAAATGTTTGTGGAGGACCTGAGAGTGGAAGTCTTAAAAAAGAATTTCTGGCTGCACTTGCAAGATAATTACGAGTGTACCGTTGTTTTGTGCGTAACTAACTGTATATTAAAAATAAATTTAATTTTATACCTTCGGTAAACATATTTCATCCAGTCGTGACATTTTGGCGTATTATAAAGTCGTTGTTTTCAGTGACTTCGTACGATACAATTATTTTGATATCATTCTCTGATCATGTTGCAAGATAATTACCCTTAGATTATCAATTAATTATAAATAACGATATTTATTTTATCCTTTGTTGTTGTTTCGTCGTAACTTTTGGTTAGTTGTTTGCAGTGGCTCTCTACAACAGAAATATTTCGTTATTTTATAATTTTGCACAAGCATATCAAAATTTCCAAAAAATTGTAGTTCTGTGTTCGTTTAAAATATATTCCCACGATAGAAGAGTTTGTTGTTATTCGTAAAATATCGACAAAATTGGTTTTACAATAAATAATTTAATTGAACGATGTTTTATAAATATTTTTTCTTTCCTTTTCCAGTCAAGGAGCTCCGCCACCTCCTTCAATGGCAGGACTTCACTCTGGAAGAATTCCGAGCTTCAAAAATAGCCATGGGGATGTAAGCATTATTTTCTGTTAATATTGGATTGATTTTGTTTGTTTACATTATGTATAAATCAAAAAAAATATTATTTATAGATCTACTGGGTACTTATTGTCATGAATGACAGAATTTAATTTTTATATTTGACATATTTCTTTTCTATTAAGAGGTTATTTGAAAATAAACCCATAATGTTTTTGTGAAAACGTTAATAAGAAGCCTTGTTTTTGTTTTTCTTATTTCGAATACAATATTTTTTTAAGAGAACAAGTTAGTTTAAATTTTAACCGTTAATCAATCTTTTCCAGAATTTCCAATTGCGTGGAGTTGAGCCACCAGCATGTGTGCAAAATGCGATGATGACCAAGGATAAAAAACCATTCACGTATACTCCAGGAGGACTGGACTTGTCACAGATCAAGACTCCCAGCATGGCCAGGAGGCTGAATCAGGCGCGGCAGCAGCAGGAGGACCAAGATAACCCTGCCTACTTCAGGCAGCCGAGTGTTAATGGGGGACCATCTATACCTGCTCCTCCCCCGCCCCCACCGCCAGGCCCACCTCCACCGCCGCCCCTAGTCATCAGTGTCACCAAACCAACTAAAGTTGTCAGTGAAGGAGAGAGGCCAGAGATCGTTATCCCTGAAAACCCAATCGGCATGCTCCGTAAAACTAACAGTCCTTACCACTGGAAATCGGAAGAATCAGGGATGCAAGAACAAGGGTCTATTCCTAAGTTTATTGAAAAGTCAGCAACACCAAGTCCAGTTGCACCTCAAATGAGAAGACCTCCGCCCCAGCAGTTCTCTCAACAACCTCCACAGGCGTCACCTCAATATTCCCAGCAACCTCCTCAGTATGTTCAACAACCACCCCAGCAATATTCTCAGCAATCTCCTCAACAACAATACTCACAACAATCACCCCAAAACTATGCCCAGGCTTCGCCTCAGTTATCTTCAATATATGAAAATAATCTGCAGCAACAAAACAATAAATCAGCATCTGCTAGTCCTGTGTGGAAACCAGAGCCAAAATATCCCAATTCCGCTGGAAATAGTCCAACTGTGCAACAAAATCAAACCCCTACGAAAGATTCTTTACAGAGACAAGACTCTCAATTTAATCTGAGTCCGTCTCCTTGGGGAAAGAATGAATCGCCTTTCTCAAATGCGTCTTCTACAACAACAAGTAGTTGCAATCAAACCATTTCCCCGAGCTCCGATACTCGTAGCAGCAATCAGTCTCGAACTCCAATCTCCAGCAGTCCAGCAAGTCCCTGGAAGCAAGATACCAGAGGCTCTCCAATGCCAAACAACACGAGATCTCCCGCACAATCACCATACAGTGATGAATATAGAGTAATGCCAATCCAAATTGAAGCTAGAGAAACAAATACGTCACAACCAAAATCACCAGCCCAAGCTCAACCGAGTCCTCAAAATGCTCCGGCATGGAGACATCAGCCAGTAACTCCAAATAGCCAACCGATGTCACCGGTGAATAATAATCATCAATTGAATAATTCTCAACCCAGGAGTCCCGCTTATGCCCAATCGCCGGGTCCTGCCTATACCGTTAAATCTCCAAGCCCTCCCAAACAAAATCAACAATATTCCAACATGTCACCCGATGAAGAAGAAGTTCGGTACAAATCACACATGACAATTCCCGTCACCCCTAGAAAGGTGAAAAATCAAAATGACGAAGAAGATTGCACCGATTCCAATGTAATGCCGAGCAAATTAAATGAAAACCCAGACAACTTGCCATGGGTGCGAGGACAGAGTGCAGTAAATAAATCAACAACCGCACCACCTTGGTGTCAAAAGGCAGAAGGTAGGAAAAGTCTTCCCAGAGAGACAGCTCCTCAACAAAGTCCACAAAGCTCTGAGCCGCAGCCACCATGGGTTACAGACGAAAATAGGCGATATGAAACGTTACCTCGCCAAGCCAATAAAATTCCATCGATGCCATCCAACCAAAATCAGATAATCCAAAACGTCAGAACCTGTGATAGTCCAGGAAGGGTGATTCCCATACAGATGGAAGTATCAAAACAAGAAATCTCTCAAAATAATAATCACATATATGGTGTTGCTGTACCCGTAAAAAAAGGACAAGGACAGCAAGGAAGGAACCAACAACAGCCCCAACTTCGCATCATTATTGATATGAACCAACAAGGAGCAGGAGGTCAGCCGCAGGTCATGCAGCAACAAGGACAAGTTCCAGTTGGAATGCAACAAAGAGGTCAACCTCAACTTTTGATGCAGGGGTCACCCCATATTGTCATGCAACAACAACAACAACCAAACCAGCAATCCAGGCCAAATCCAGCCATGCAGCAGCCCCAGCAACACATCTCCAGGGTGCTGACTCCGCAGATGATGAGGATGGACGGAGCTACTCCAGGAACTCCACTGCGGCAAGAACCTCCTTCACTTTCTCAACAGTCAAAGACGAGAATTATTCCTATTCAAATGGAACCGTCCAGCCCCGGTGTAAATGGTCCTAGGTAAATGTTACAAATTTTATCATAATTATTTAATCATAGTTTATGGTATCGTGAGTGGCGAGGATGTAAATCCATTGAAACAAAACAGGTGTGACATTATTTTTTAAATGAGGGTGACATCATTTATCCCTTCTAAAAAATCACCAATCAAATCTTTCTAGTTAAAAGAGAAAAGGTAAAATCATCCCAAAATGTTGTGTGTTTGTCAACCATTTCCTTCACTGTCACCTGCACTTCCCTATTGTCAACAAATTTGTGTAATTATACTAATTGTATTACAAATTTGTCTAAATTTCTCGAATATTAAACGTGTTGAGCCTCATGTTGGGTGTTTTTGGTGAAATGTTGTTTTGCTGTTCCTCCTGTGAATGTTCATTTTCCCTAATCGATTATGTGTTTACCTTTCAGCAGACGGAATTGAGGGCTGACTTAAGCCGAGCTCCAAACCAAACTATGAGAGGTGTCTTACTTGTTTCTTTTGGTTTAAAGCTTTTATGCATTTGGACATTTCTAGCGAAAAATCTAGCGAAGCTACAAAATGGACAGAAATATTATGCATTTTTGCGGCGTTTTGGCTTCAGTTTTTCTAGCAAAAGCAGTTCACTGGCTTTCATTTTGTGTTTGTGGTGGTTTCAAAATTGAACTTCACAACCTTTACTAAATGCTAGTTGCTTTGCCGGGTAATAGTTATTAATTTTTTCAAACACAAGTGTTCACATAGTATAAAGCAAGAAAATTTAAAAAAAGCGAAAATGCGCCTAAACCGTACGACGCTTAAAGTAAAAACATTCATTTAATAAGAGATTTGCTTTTTCGAAAGTAAAGCGTCATATTTCAACAACGCATATTCAGTATTTGGCATTTAAATATCGGAAAAGTGTGCAATCTTCTTACAGAAATCTGCTTACACAATTTAGAAGCCTGCCATTCTAAAAGTAAAGAAACCATTTTTTCCAGTGTTAATATTTCATTACCATTTTTTTCAGGAAATAATGAATTTCTTTCACCTTCTTTCAATCAGATAAAATTGTTTTTAATAATGTAAATAGCTAAGATGTAATATAATTGTGTTTCCATGTGTTTACTAAAACCTACATGTTGCTTTAAATGTTCCCAAAACCAAAATATATTGGAAAAATTGCTAATACAGCAATTCATTTTTATAAACTAACAAATAATTTCAACAATAATTGAACACGAATAACGTATAAAATACAAATATCACTTGAAAGGATTTTCGGGTAATAAATTATTATAGCTTTTTTTCTAGTTACTAAATTAAATTTGCTTATCGGGAGGAGCATAGATATTAAAAGAGCCACGAAAATGGCAGTTATAGATTTTATCTCATGGATGTAACGAATTAGAATGAACATTAAAAAAATTACGAAAACTATTTTATAAACAAATTTTTATGTAGTGCTCATTTGTACAGAAAATGTTTTATATTTTTGTTTTAAAACACTTTGAAATTCCGTTTTTCACAAATCAATGGTGGCTTCACAAAATAACGCTTGTTAGCTGTGCTTGCGTGGTTTGTATAGAATTCTAAACGAAAAAACATCATTATTAAGAAAAAAAACTTATAACATCTTTTCATTTTCAGAGTCCTATTCCACAAGGTCAACGTAGAACCTCCGCGGCAATCAAGATCCTTTAGAGTCCTTCAAACCATCACAGGGACCCAAGAACCAGAGTCCATAGAAGATATAGAACAATCCTGCGGCTATACTGATTTATAAACATGAGTTTTTTTTTAGTTAATTTAGTCTAATGAAACTAACGTTTGAGTAAAATAAATAATTTCAATACTTTTGTATTCCGTTTACATTTTCACGTACGTATTTTGTAAATGTTGGTCCCTGTTAAGATGACGTGTTATCTTTCCGTTATTTTGTTCAGTGGGAAGCCATTAAATTTGGGAGGAAGTAAAATTTCAAATGAATGTATTTGATAATTGGATTAAGTCACATTCATATCAGGCAATGGATTTGATATGAAAACCAAGCAGCTAATGAACCACCAACCTGATTTTTAAAATGATTCTGTGAAACTAAAATGATCATTTTTTACAATTTACTTTAAAGACAATATTTGAGTACGGATAAAAATTATTATCATATTTCACAATCCATGAAACGACCGCTTTCAGAAACGATTTTTTTGTTGTTGAATACATGCACTAAACAGGAAATAGTAATAGTTTGTTTTGAGTTATCGATATATACGTGATGCTTTGTTTATTATTAATATTATTATTTATTTATTATAATTTATTATTTGTTCATTATAATTTATTATTGGTTTATTAAAATTTATTATTGGTTTATTATAATTTATTATTTGTTCACTATAATTTATTATTTGTTTATTATAATTTATTATTTGTTTACTATAATTTATTATTTGTTTATTATAATTTATTATTGGTTTATTGTTATTTATTATTTGTTAATTTTAATTTATCATTAATTTATTATTTGTTTATTATAATTTATTATTTCTTTATTATAATTTATTATTGTTTTATTATTATTTTTCGTTTTTTATTTTTTTATTTTATTATTATTTGTTCATTTTAATTTATTATTTATTGATTATAATTTATTATTTGCTTATTATAATTTATTATTTGTTTATTATAATTAATAATTTTTCAATTATAATTTATTATTTTTTATTATAATTTATTATTTGTTTATTATATTTTAGCATTTGTTTATTATAATTTATTATTTGTTTATTATAATTTATTATCTGTTTATCATAATTTATTATTTGTTTATTATAATTTAGTATCTGTTTATCATAATTTATTATTTGTTTATTATAAATTATTTTCTACTATGGCAAAAATGATATTAAGCATGTTAATAATGCAATAGTTTAAGGCATCGTGTTATTTGGAATTAATAATTTAGTACGGTGGAGATGTTTACCCGGTGTATCCAGATATTTTAATAAATAATAATGTATGAAATGATAACTTTATTAAGGTGTTGTTAAGCATGTAACTATTATTTTTAATGTTTTTGCGTGTTGTGATAACTGTGAAACTATGTTTGTTAATTTTAAATTATTATTTTCAAAGGATGTGAGCATCTAGTCAATCTTATTAGTTAAATTAGGTTGCTTTTGTACCATAAATATGTATAGGGAATTATTTACAGTTTGAAAATCATACTATTGGCTATAAGATCATTGACGAATAAACAAAATCACACAAATGTCAAAAATGGAACGAATGAATAAATTTCTCAATTGTTTGTACTTACATGAAATTGTGGGCATTTTAATTCATGTTTTCAGTTTGTTTTGGTATTAGCACAAAAAACACTTATGATTATTTTTAGCAAAGAAAGTCGGTTAGAGAAGAAAGAGAGGTTAGAAAAGTGGTGCAGAATTACATACAAAAATATTACTTGATTGGTGATATGACTGGAAAAGTGGACTACGGATATGATAGAAACCCGATTTGGCCCGGGTCACTTTTCACAATTTGTTTCATTTGTTAATATATGTCACATATTTACATTTAAGTATTATTTTTCTGATTAAACGCAGTATTTATTTATTTACATATTATAATTTTTATATGTACGAACCTTATTTATGCATTAATGTTTTTTTTTTGTATTAAAATTATTATGTACGTATTTAATATTATTATTATTATTATTTATGCATTAATATTATCACTTAGAAAAGTTTTTTTTTTCATATTATTTAATATTACTTACTTATATTGATTTATACTTATTTATATTATATTTTAATGTACATATACATATAACTAGATTATAAACGCGAATTTGCCACAGTAATATAAATAAACTACGAGTATATAAGTCAGAAAAACGTACAATATGAAATACTACTAAATGCTTCTGCTTATTAGTGGTATATGAAAATTTTACGTAGGCATAGGTTATCAAATAAATATTTTTTATCTTAACCTCTACACTATAAACTTATGTTTAACAAACAGGTTTATAAATATTTAATAGAAAAGAAAAATAATATAATATTTGGTCTAAAATTAAAATAGTTTATTGAGTGTTTTATTGTCGTCAAAGATTTAAGATTTTATAGTTTTAAAAAAATATGAACGAAAATAAACTGATATCATAAACACGAAACAATTTTTATTATTACTATTTGTGATCGGAACCGTACTTTTGTTTGGAGAATCGACGGTTACCATTGACCCCCCCCGTCTCCACTCAAATTCCATCTTATACCCCCATGAGCGGGCTTAAATGTAAGATTGCCATCAGCAAGTTCCGCTAGCACATAAAACAGTTTACAATTCTTTCAAATATAAATAAATATAAACTCTACAGTAGCTATAGGCAGTCCGCTCACTGGGTAGTGAAGATTATCTCCACATGTATGCACCTCTAACCACAGCTGACACGGGAAGAGGGATAAATGTTCCCTGGCACTGTACACAAAATTTTACAATACGATATGTATACTCGTATATATCAACGGTTACCAGCGGCATTTAAGGGGCGGTTTTATAACCACCCAATCGTAACGCTTGATACTATTTTATTTTATTTTTAAAAGAACGATAAATATTTCCAGGTAATGAATAATCTGACAATATTTGAAAATCTCCTACTACCATCACAGTAAACATTATGTTGCTTTTAAACTAAACAGCGGAAGATGACCGGTT
This sequence comes from Halesus radiatus, assembly GCA_022606495.2. NCBI lineage: Eukaryota > Metazoa > Arthropoda > Insecta > Trichoptera > Limnephilidae > Halesus > Halesus radiatus. Next base: position 160,934 of record JAHDVE020003376.1, on the reverse strand, counting down.
TTAAACTAATATTTGGTCTACTGCCCGATTTCGTCGTTTTATAAACGTTTGTCAGATTACCGATCGTTTGACGACTGTCAGTTGTTACCCGACGATCGCTTATTTGAAACCGTGCACTATTTTAATTAAAAATGCAATGTAGCCGACGTGATCATCGATTGTTCATAATCATGATTCTTCCTAATTTTGCGACATTATGTTATCTTCGTAATTTATATTGTACCATTAGCTTATTATCTCGTGCCATTGTATCTTATGTAAGATTTTTAACATTTGTTTCATCTCATAGTGTTATCGACGTGATGGAACCACACGGGAATTTCCCGACTCCGCAGGAGCACAGAACCGTGTGGCAGACTTTCCTATCACTTCGATAACACATCCGACCCCGCGACAGCACGATACCGTGTTGCGGGCTTTCGACAATGCAACTAACCCCGTGGCAACGCAGTACCGTGCACCTCCTCCCCCCCCTGACCCTGTCCACATTAAAGCGCTCATAGAAAAAGCGACCGAGCTCCAATTCACAATCCAGCATGCCACCGCGGCCCTGGCAACTATCCAAGCGTATCTAAGTGCTCATAATGTCTAGACACCATCCAAAAATTGTCAACTTGCAGACAGCCTATTGGAACGCCAACGGGTCTGTCAACTCACATCGTGACGAGATAATTGAATTCCTGCACGAACACAGGATCGAGGTATTTTTAATCAATGAAACGTGGCTAAAACCATCACGTAATTTCAGGTTACCCAATTATATCACCTACCGTGATGACAGACTCGGCAATAGAGGAGGCGGAACCGCCGTCCTAGTAAAAAACAATATTGATCACCGTCTAGCACATTCATTCTCCAATAAAAATATCGAATCCACCTCGGTAATAATAAACACTTCTTCAGGACCTCTTAAACTCATTTCCGTTTACGTGCCACCAAATCGCCAATTAATTCCCTCTGAAATAGACAAACTGCTAGAAGAAGATGTCCCTACCATAATAGCCGGGGACATGAACGCTAAACACGGATCGTGGCATAGCCTTCAAAATAACACAAAAGGGAACGTACTCGCAAAGTACGCGAGTACGAACTCCATCGTTGTCGACGCGCCCGATAGACCCACGCTGAATCATCACAACGGCAGGCTGGATGTGATCGATATCATCGTTCTTAAAAATACAAGCCACCTACACTCCCTCAGAGTTCTAAACGAATTATCCTCCGACCACGATCCGGTTCTTCTAACATTAACAGGAGGCTCAAATCCACTGGTCCCGGACTTACCTATAAAAACAAAAATCAACTGGAATAAATTCAATGAACTAATAAATAAAAACATAAAAATACCGACGTCAATTCCCGACGAAATAACGTTAAATGTTGCCACTTCAAATCTGATTCAAGCTATAAAATCATGCATCAACGAGGCGTCCGTTGAGATTCCCAACGAAACAACTCACCACGGAATACCCGAAGAGATCAAAGATCTTATTAGGGAGAAAAATCTTGTTAGGAAAGAGTGGCAAAGATCGTGCAATCCCATAGTAAAGCAACATCTAAATCGATTAAACAGAGAAGTACGCGACGCCCTCAGCGAACATAGAAATGAGCGGTGGCACGAATTCATAGAGTCATTAGAAGACGATAAAGCAGCGTACTGGAAGCTGTCTAAAACTCTCAGGCGCCCAAAAAGTAAAATCTCACCGCTTCAAGGCCTCAACGGAAAGGTATTCTCCTCTGCGGACAAGGCCGAAGCCTTCGCAGACAGCCTCGAAGCGCAGTTCACTCCCGACACAGACCATGACGATCCAGCCTTCGTAAAAAAGGTGGATTCAAAAGTAGAAGCAATTTTAAAACTCGATCCTCAGGATAAACCGATCAGGTTCACCACTCCTAAGGAAATAAATAAAATTATTAAAGATTTAAAAAAGAAAAAAGCGGCCGGTCCTGACGGCATTTCTAATAAAATCCTGAAATATCTTCCTAAAAAAGGCATCTGCGCCCTGACTGCAATCTGCAACGCAGCACTTCGGCTGCGTTGCTTTCCAAAGGCCTTTAAGCAAGCTGACGTAATTTTAATTCCAAAACCGGGCAAGGATCCATTATTAACGGAGAACCACAGGCCAATAATTGGCCAAGGAGGACTCAAACGCTCTAATCAAGCGACTCCTAGCGGAGCGGGCTCACAGGGAATCTACGTCTAGATCTTTTGCCTGCATCGAGAGGATGAAGAGACAGAGAGATCTGCCAGGCCCTTCAAGACAAGCCATGTCGCCAATTGAGACAACGAGCATTTGCACAGCAATACTCGCTGCTGAGACGACCAACTCAGCGCCACCGACGTTAGGAGACACTACCTCGGATCTGAACGGGCAGTCAGGAGCTGCAGCGCTGGCATCCGCCTTCACGAGCGGCACTTCTAAAGTTATTTCACCCAACCAGGAAAACAAGAAGAGGTCGCGCACGGAGGATATCTCGGAGATAGAGGATGACCGCCTCAGTGTATTCTGGGCTAAGATGTCGAATATTACTGAAATAATTCATTCAAGTAAGAGTAAATTAAACAAGGACGACAGGAGCACTATTCAGGTAAGCCTCGACCTAATGTCTCACGAACTAATGAAACTTGCTCTTGACTTGACAGTAGCCAAAACCAAGGCAGCTACCTTGCAAGAAGTCATGTTGGCTCAGAGGGGCTTCTCTGATAAATTGGATGTACTCATCAAACGAGTACCCATAACTGTGGCTGCACAAGCTCCACTGCCGCAGCGTAAGTCTTATGCCAGTGCTGCTTCAGGTCTCCCTCCCTCCGGTACCCTTGTAGTGGATGGATTTGAGAGGGCTCTACCTCCGCTCCAGCCGACTGTGTTGTTTTACCCAACCGTGCCGGAAGGAAAGACTTCAGATGAGACCCAAAAGGAGCTCATGAAGGTCTTGAACCCATCAAAGGATGGGTTTCAAGCTGTCCGCACGCGGAAATTAAAAGGAGGAGGATTGATGGTTCAGACTTCTAGCACGGCTGGTTTAGACAACATCAAGAAGGCGTCGGCTAAAATCGAAGCCAGCGGCCTGAAGATGATTCACCCTCAGGGCAACCTCCCAAAAATTGTCATATATGACGTACCAAAGGGCGAACCGGCAGCAGACCAAGGGTTGTTCACGGAAATTTATGCCAACAATATAAGAGGTAAGTCAACGCTCTCCCTAGAGGACCACCTCCGGACGATGCGCCGTGTGTCTCTATTCGGGAAGAGGGATTCCTCTTCCATGAACATGATAGTCACCTGCCATCCCGAGAGTCGAAAGGTGTTGATTGACAGCGGCCTCTGCTTTCTTGGATGGAATGCCTGCCGCGTGCGCGACTATTTAGGGGCCACCAGGTGTTTTAAGTGTCATTTGTATGGCCACGTCAGCAAGTTCTGCACCATGACAATTAATACGTGCCGCCACTGCGCCGCAACCGGCCATGACATCGAGGATTGCCCCAAGAAAGCTGACGCCGCTGTCTGCGCCACCTGCAAGCGCTTTAACAAACCTTCCAACCACCCAACAGGTGACAGATCGTGCCCGGCCCACCACGCTGCTGTAGAGGCCCAAGTCCGTAAAACTGATTATGGTAGGCGCTAACTCCCTTACAATTGGACAAGTAAATCTGCAGCGCTCTCGAGGGGCAACCCTTGAGACTCAACGATTAATGGCCGATTTGGACCTCAGCATTATTCTGATTCAGGAGCAGTATCTCCGGCAAGGCAAGACAGCTGGTATAGATTCTCCAGGGGAGGTACTCGAAGTAGGGAAATCCCCGGGTGCGGGTGTTCTGATCAACACTTCAGTATTCAGCCTCCTCCTTCTCGAGGGGCTCTCGAATGAGTACCAAACCTGCGTATCGATAATCTTCGATGATATCGAGATTGTTTTCGTATCCGTCTACTTTAAATATGGAAATCCCGTCGGACCACACATCCTTAGCCTGACGCGCGCTCTTAACGTTCTGAAGGGGCGTAACATAATTATAGGGGGGGATTTCAACGCGCGCTCCTCTCTGTGGTACGATAATAACGAAAATAGGACGGAAAGATCAGACGCCGTCGAGGACCTCATCTCTGCGCAAGGTCTTTTCATCATCAATGAACCGGGATACCCTTCAACGTTTTCTGGCACCGGAGGGGAGAGCAACATTGACTTAACTCTTTGCTCTGGGTCAATTGTGGCTAAGATGTCTAACTGGATGGTCCACGAACGCGCTCTTGTAAGTGACCATAGGCTCATCACTTTCTCCCTAGGAGTTAAAATTGATGAAATACCTCGCACAAACTGGCACTTCAAAACACAACAAGCGGATTGGGATAAATTTGGTAGGACACTGCGCGATAATTTAAGGGGCTTCTATGCATTGGCTGCTAGTGATCCTGATAAATTGGGGGAATTTTTCAACGCGGCGGTGGTATCAGCTGCAGATTCCTCCTTGGGAAGATCAAACCCAAAGAGGAAAATAAGGACGCCGTGGTGGTCAAATGAGCTGACTTTGTTGAAGGGCGCGTATAAGAGGGCCTATAGGAGCCTTGGAGTTGCCAGACGGGCTACGTGTACCCCTGACAAGGAGGCGTTCTTAATGGCTAAACTGAGAAGCTCCCGTAGTGCCTATCGAATAGGTGTCTGCTTAGCAAAACGAGCTTCCTGGAGAGAATGGGTAAAAGGGGTGGGAAATTCAAAACCTTGGGAAGTTTACAGCGCACTCCAAAAAACGGGCAAAGGATCTGAGCGTTACTTATCCAGCATAACACTGGGCAATAACGATGGGGATGCCGAGAGTTGTGACATTGCCACGACCCTTGAAACACTTCTGGGGAAGCTAGTCCCTCTAGAGACAGTAACAGGGGAAAATGACCACCACAAACAAGTGAGAATTCTCTCAAGGCTTCCTCCTAGGGACCTCCCCCAGACGGTCGAAAGCTTACCACCATTCAGTAAAGCGGAGTTAAATATTATAATTAAGGGTCTCGGTCCGAAGAAAGCCCCGGGTATCGACAAGTTGAATGGTATAATCGTGAAGCATGTTTGGATCTTTGCAAAGGAGGAGCTTTTCCAACTCTTGGACACATGTCTGAGACGCGGAAAGTTTCCCACAGTATGGAAGAGGGGTGTGCTCAGGATAATCCCTAAGGGAAACAATAAGCCGAGAACGGACCCGAAGGCGTACCGCCCCATCACCTTGCTGCCCATCCTCGGTAAAATTCTCGAGAAAATCATACGTAAGAGGTTAGACCATTACCTGTCACCCGGTAGCATCCACCAATTCGGCTTCGTTCCTGGGAAATCCACCGAGCACGCCATTTCGTTTGCGCTCGACTGGGTGAAGGTTTGTAATAAGAAGTATGTGATAGGTCTATTTCTAGATATTGCCGGGGCTTTTGACAACGCATCATGGCCAATGATACTTATCAAACTAAAGAATAGAAACTGTCCACCGGATCTCTTTGAGATCTGTTCGGACTATTTTAGGGACCGATCCATCGTGGTTGCTCACGGGAGCACCACTATTATCAGAGAAGTGGATATGGGCTGTCCCCAAGGCTCAGTTTTGGGTCCGGAATTTTGGAAAATTCTTTTTGACGACGGCCTCAGGTTACCCTTGCCTGAGGGTTGTGTATCAGTGGCATATGCGGATGATGAGCATCTTCTTGTGGCGGGCAACAGCAGGAAAGAGGTCGAAAGTAAGGCCGAGGAATGCTTAGAGATGGTTCTGGAATGGGGTAAAAGAAATAAATTAACCTTCGCTCCCCACAAGACAGTGGGTCTCCTTATGAAGGGTTCCCTCAGTCGAAGACGTAACCCTTCTATTAAAATGGGAAACTCCACAATATCCTTTGCGGAAAACACCAGACACTTGGGAGTCATTTTAGATAGATCGTCTTCCTTCCTGGCCCACGTCAAAAGCGCGTCCAGTAGAGCCCAGGCCCTCTTTCATAAGTTGAGAAGACTGTCAACGGCCGAGTGGGGTCTCCGCTCGCCTGCGCTCCGGCTAATCTACCGGGCAGTGTACGTGACCCAAATCTCATACGCTGCTTCGGTGTGGGAGCACCGCCTTGACAATGTTCTCATACTCTTGGCTCTGAAAAGGGGCCAGCGCACTCCTTTACTGGCGCTCTCGGGAGCTTACAGGACTGTAGCATCAGATGCATTACCGGTTCTGGCCGGAATCCTGCCGATTGATTTAGAAATTAGGGAAGTATTGGCTAAGAAGGCTTTAACAAGAGGTAGAGAGGCTGTCCATCTGGGTGTCCACGTGACCGTGGGTGGTGAGGTCTCCCTGCCAAAGCTTCTTAAGGAGATGCGTGATAGAACTCTGGATGATTGGCAGTCACGTTGGGATAGGGCGACGACGGGAAGATGGACTTATTCTTTCTTCTCCCTCAGTTAGAAGCAGAATGGAAGGGGCATTTTTACACCTGGACCACTATACCACCCAACTACTATCGGGGCACGGTGAATTTAGGGGTAGACTTCATAGTTTATCTCTATCCCTCACCCAAACTGTGCTTGTGGAAATACAAACCAGACCGCCGAGCACATTCTGTGGCACTGTGAGATTTTGATGGATGCGAGAGAGGAAATGCTGGATGGTTTGACTGGAATTACCAGACCAGCCTGGAATGCTGATCTGGTCTGCAATAAGGTGAATTTCGAGTGTCTGAGAAGGTTTGTAAGTAGATGGGTGGAGAGATGGCCTGAACTTAGAGTCGCGGAATAGCTTCGTAAAATCATTTATCGTTTCAGGTGCCGGAGGTACTGTTCTCTTGAATCTCTGGTACTTATTTTAAATTTATTTAACTACTGTATATGCTTGGTTTTACATTTTATGTTTCCCTTTGTAAATGTTTATCTTCTACTTGCTATTTTGTTACCTTGTTTCATTCTCTATTTCTGTATTTTGCTCATTTAGATTCCTGCCATTTTTAATATATCTTATACTTCTTTTTTAATTTTAAATTTTAGCTTTAAACTTTTCACTCTGCACTGATGCCTCTACTGTTGCTATAATTTTGTTTTCCATTTTTATTTCCCTATTATGAGTTTTGTTTTCTTTAGGTACAAAAATTTTTCTTTGTGTAGAACTCAAAAACATTTTGAGATATTCAGGCGAACTGAACCCAAAAATATTTTTATTGTGTACTGTCCACATCCCCTCTTAGGGAGTGGAAAATTAACCCTATCCCTGCAACCCGAAGCAGTCATCTACTTTTGACTTGCCCTAGCCGGATCCCTTGTGTACTTCCTGATGGAGCAAGCTTGGTGGTGACGGCCTTCCCGTCTCCCCGACTCAGTGGCACGCTCCCGGCCGCCTGGACCCCTCCATATCCCCAGGGTCTCAGGGTTTTTTTTTTTTTTTTTACCCCCTCCCCAATTACACTTTTCTTAAGGGATAATCTTGACGACTGGCACAATGTCTCCTGGGAAGGGTGGCGGGAACAAGAATCCACCTAGCACTGCTTCAGAGGGACTGCCCTGGTGTCCTGGCAACGGCTCGTCCCAAGTACTCTCACTTAATCTATTTAGTTTCTCCCTTTTACTGTTTTATGTTAGTATTTCTCCGTGTCTCACCATGTTCATCTACGGACGAGTAGAGCAGAGCCACCATTATTACTAGAGCCACTTTTGTCGACCGTATGTATGTACTAACCATTCTGGGCTGTGGAATTTTACTAACCTCCTTCTAAGCTAATGCTATGCAGGGACACTTGAGGGTTTAGAATCATTTATAACCTTAGCTTCGTTGAAACCAAAAAATTAGAGTCCTTGAGGTGCACCCTGAAGGAGTAACCATAAGTTACTTATACCGGGGTGGGAAAGTGGTGGATAACCTCAACTGTCAAGGCCAATAAGTCTTCTTCCCTGCCTAGGTAAGGTCCTGGAAAAAGTAATTCTCATACGTTTAAACGCATTCACTCAGGATAGTAAATTCTTGCCAGACTTCCAGCACGGTTTTCGAGCAGGTCATTCCACCACTCATCAACTTCTCCGTGTCGTGGAACACATCACGGAGAGCTTCAATATTAAGAAAAAAAACAGTAATCCTCTCTCTAGACGTCAGTAAAGCCTTCGACAAAGTCTGGCATAATGGCCTAATATACAAAATGAACTCTCTAGGCTGCCCGCTTAGAATCATTCAATTAATAAATAGTTACCTAAGAGAGCGTTCTTTCAAAGTAAAAATAGACAATATTTTCTCCACTATACGGCCCTTTTCAGCCGGGGTCCCTCAAGGCAGTCAGCTATCTCCATCATTATATAACATCTACTCTAGCGACATTCCGAAACCGATAAATAGTAACATTAAAATCACTCAATTTGCGGACGACACTAATATCATTTCTAGTTCTACTCAAGAGGCCACTGCTACAAGCCGCGTACAAAAGCAAACCATTCTCACTGAAGAATGGTGCAAAAAATGGAGAATATCAATTAACCCTACTAAAAGTGCCGCAACAGTCTTCTCAAGGTCAACGCCGAGACGGCCTCAAAATATTAAACTGTTTGGAGAAAAAGTTCCTTGGGAAAAATCAATCAAATATCTCGGTGTAATACTAGATTCAAAGTTAACTTGGAAAAAACACATAACCGAAAAAGTAAAATCAGCTAGTAAATACTTGTCTGCACTCTACCCGATGATGGGCAAAAAAAGTCGTTTATCAACGGACAACAAATTACTTTTATACAAAACAACCATCAGGCCTTGTTTCACTTATGCATGCCCCATTTGGGGGTATGCTGCCGCCACTCGCATAAAAAAATTGCAAACCTTTCAAAATAAAGTCATCAGACTTGCGCTATCAGGGCCAAAATGGTGTAGAGTTTCTACTATCCATAATGACTCCAACATTCCGTTGATAAAAGATTTTATTGTCACCCAGGCAACTAAGTTCTACGGTGGCCTAGCAGGCCACCCTAATCCTACAATAAATTCTCTCGCTAAATATAGCGAGAATGAAAATTTTAAGTATAAAAAACCTAAAAGTGTCCTCCGTAAGGAGTGAATCCCCTGCCCACATTTGCAGCGTATAGGTTTATAAGTTTCAAAATTCCAACAAACCCAAAAATTAAACTCACGTAAAGCTTCAATAGAAAATCTTTTTATAATTATGTTAGAGTCAGTAAACTCATGTTTAGGAACTCTGTGAACAAAGTAAAGTCAAAGTCAAAAAAACCGTGCACGGACCCCTTATTTACATGTCTGCCTCAGCAGCGCCCCTGGTGTTGAAAACTTGTATCACTTTGTAATGATATAAAAGCGAAAATTTCTGAAAATAAACCAGTCTCACTCGGACGAGCAATCGTGACTCGTACCCAGTCACATCTTGTAACCAAAGAAAGTCTTTCATTTCTCCTGCCTCCCACCTGAAGGATTCCTGAACCTGCCTCAAGGATAGTCTGCCCCGTACCCACAGAAGCATAGAAAGTGACTTGACCAGCACCCTACATGTTTACAGTCTTGTAACGACAATGGTCGCTTACATGCAATATATAATTTCCATCTGTGAAATGTATTCCTTATCGAGCAGTGAAAGTGATGACGAGCGAATTACAATTATTTAAAACAAAAAAAACGGATGGATAACGGTTGGTTAACGAAACGGTTACGTAACAGAAATTTGATTGTTCGTTCATGAAAATGAACCTTAGTGCTTTCACGAGATTTTCCGATAGAAATAGATTTTCAGTCGTTAACAAAGGATGTGCCAGGAAAACTAATAGTGTATTGGATCTATTATTGTAAAGAGGATATCACGCATAGGCACTACGAGATAAATGTCATTAACATTTCTATTATAAACAAAAACTTTATTTTATTAACACTAAAAAAATATATTTGAAAATTGTTACAATAATCAGGGCTTCAAAAAAATCATGCAGATCAGCAAACGCTCATTCAGAATATACTAGTTTTATAGGTAGAATTTATAAATCGTTATTCAAAAGTGAATAAAAAATCATCGCATCTAAACAACATGTTACGTTGGTACTATTGCATATGACTTCATGGATCTCGGCCGCGGCTATTATGGTTTTGGATTTGTAAGGAAATTTTAATTATTTATTTAAGTTAGAACGTCATTATTGATAAAAGATGGATTGGAGCTTCTTATTGCTGACAAATCTCGTCTATAAGTGTCGAAGAAGGTTATGAAATAGAAGTGAACATAAGAATTTGCATGACAAAAGACGCCATGAGCAAGTTTCAAAAGATATGAAGTGACGGAGGCATAACGAAGATCACCAAGATGAGACTCGTCCGGGCGCTGATTTTCCACATATTCCTTTACGGTGTGGAAACATGGACACTCAGAGCCAGCGAAAGGAAACGGATAGATGCCCTGGAGAATAGATGAAATGTGGTGAAGGAGGAAAATGCTCAGAATTCCATGAAAAGCCAGGCGCACAAATACGTGAATTCTGGAAGAGCTTGGCATCCACAATAGGCAATCAACCGTCTGCTTGCAGCGTATCCTCAGATTCGTTGGCCATGTCGCTCACCAAACCGAGAACTCCAACCAGGAGAAGCTTATGGTCACTGGGAAAGTTGAAGGCAGGAGATGTAGAGAAAGGTCACCGATGCTCTCCACGCAGCGCATAATCGCGAGGAGAGGAGGAGCCTTGTGCACGAGGGAGTTAGGAGTGGGGGTCATGATCCTCAGTAATGAGGAAGCGATTAAAGAAGAATATTACCGTCAAATGACGTTCGTGCCAAAAATACAACTGAATATGAATGTTTGAATTAATTTCTGGTACGGTTGTGACGAAGCTAGCCGGTAATTTTAATATTTTTTAATTAAAAAGGGGGATATGTTTTGACTCGCTTGAATTCTGTCTTAGTTCCTGTGGTAATTTTTTAAAAGATTTAAGGCCCTGATTCTCTGATAGGACTGCTGTAACATTGTTTATTACATTTTTTAAAATCTACAAAAATATTAATCCAAATTGCATTTCTTCAATAAATGCAAATTCACTTTGTGGCATCAATTGAATAATCAAAATGTGTTTTTTTACGCCACTATATAAAATATATATTTATTTTCGATACAAATCTTTCTTTCATCCAGATACAAGGTTTACTGAAAAATAAAGAAATATGAAGCATAGACAAATTATAAACATTGACAAAAAATAATAATGCATGGTGGTACAAAAATGATAAGAAAGTTTTTTTTTTAAATTATTATTTAGTCTAAATGCATTTATTAATTTAAACGGGTCTCCACATTATTTATTGTTGTAATAGCATTAATCATAAATATGGAGATAGGTAGTTAGTAAATTTAATTTAGTTATGTACGCTAAAACGGTTTTATAGCTGCATGAGCACAAGCTGAGGGTTTAATTCAGGAAGAAGCGGTAATTAACAGAAACGGTTATTAAAGCTAGTGCTTAGTTTTACAGCCACTATCGGTACTCATAAAGGGTCAGCATATTTTATTCAAGGGCGTTCATTCGAAGTTTCATTAAAAATAATCGAAACGTAAAACGCACCCCCAAATAGCTCTAATTTAAATATGTTAGAAAAAACTTTTTTTAGCACGTAATGCTTTTAAATAATGAGTTTAATTGCTTATTGGCGGTCACCTTGATATATTCTAATTGGAGACGATTTTAATATGCGTTTGGAATAATTGGAAGATAGGTTAAGTAGGTAAAAAAAAAAACGGGACTTACCTAGGGTAATAGCTATTATACTCCGACATTTAATAGTCGACAAAAATGAGGGCGTTGCGATCGTTAAGAATGTTTTAAGTGGTATCACCAAGATGGTTGAAAGGAATAATATTTTAAGTTTAAAAAGAACAATTTCCATCAATTTATTTTTAATGACGTATTGAAGTTTATAAACCTCATTTTGATATTTAATCATTGAAGAAGATAATATTAACCCATTCTAAATGAAACAAGAAACGGAAAAAACCCCCAGAAAATAAAAAAGGTATCAGTTGCATCTATCCAGAGGATTTCCCGTTTTTGGACAGTCAAAATTAAATGTGCAGAATAGTATGTATTGTTATTTCTTTTTGTTTATTATATTTGTCACACATGGAAAAGGAAAGTGTTGCTTTAGACAACTCCTGGAATAAAGAATAATTATTAAATAGACCACTCCTGGAATAAAGAATAATTATTAAATTGAATTTTTGGTATTAGAATGGCTCCGATAATCGCCGATTCTCGGTACATTTCAGCATTTGAACAAATTATGATCAGCTGACACGCTCAAGCTCTGTCTGTTATGATACACTGTAGTAAATATTTATACGTCCTCAATACAGCATATATAAATAAAAAAAATTCTGTTAAGAATTGCGTGTTAAGCTATAAGGTGAATTTTGAAAAAAAATAATCTTATTATTAAGTTCTACAAGTATTTTTAGTTGTTATTATTGTGACAGCTGTTTCGGCATTCAAGCCCATTTTAAAACTATGGTTAATCCACATTGTGACGACATGTTTATATGATTTTATTTACTCCCACCCAATTGTAATTTGGACGGGTTTTTATAAATAATGATTTATAATCGATAAAACCGATTTAGTTCAAATAATTAAAATTCTCTGTTCTGTGAGGATTTACATTTATAATGTGTTTCCTCGTATTTAAATGATAATGTTTTCTGAATTGATTTTTTTAAATGTGTTATATTGTTGTGACAATGTGAACATACTGAGAAGCGGTGAATACATAATTTTCCTTACTTTATTTATATATGTTTATTAATATATAATTATTAAAGTAATTTTAATCTAAGACCCTTTATTTATATGTGTAAGGGTCTAGGCTGATTGTTGTCAAGCGGGAAGAATACGTCTAACGTAAGAATTTAAAGAAAATTTATCACAATGTAGTTAATCAGTATTTTTTCCCTTTCTAAATGACATATAGAGAGAGCGTGAGCGGCGAGCCTTCTACCAAGTAGTACAAACCTAATAACCTATTTAGTATTTTTCATTTATACAGTAAATTCATATGCAGGTTACCTAATACGTTTTGATAGAAAGCAGTCACTTTGTGGTTAGACATATTTAATGAAAATAAAACAATAACTTTGTTTATAACCACGAGAATTTTATTTAATTTTATTAGGACGGATTGGTTTCGCTTAACACAAGCATCATCAGGGTACAGAATTAAACTAAATTAGAATTAGTTTAATTTTGTACCCTGATGATGCTTGTGTTAAGCGAAACCGGTCGGTACTAATAAAATTAAATAAATCTCGTGGTTATAAACAAAGTTATTGTTTTATTTTCATTACCTAATATGTATTTATGTTATGCCTTTTCTAGTTATATAATTTATTTTGAAAATATTTCACAAAGTATCTATTAAATTGGGGGACCTGATAAATCAATATACGTATGAATCGGCACACCTTTTAAAAGTGATATAAAGTCATTAAAAGTATGAAAAAAAAGTAACACGAAAACCTAAACCATTTTTATTATATAATATTAATTACATACAATGGGAATTTGTACCCGCTAAGCCACTGCAAGTAGCTTGTCAGAAGGTGTTTAGTTCGACAATATTATATAATACAACAATAAATAACAATCATCGTACAAATGTAGTGCAACAATAAAACAATATAGGTACATGCATGTTGTGATCAATGTACACAAGCTATTGAAAAAAAATGAATACAGAATGACAGTTTTGTTATAGAGATGCTAGACACCAATTACATAATTTTTATTTAAATAATATTATAAGCATATGAAAATATCAGCAAGTACTAAAAAAATTGAGAAATAAAAAAAATAAAACAGTAGTACAGTTTTGTTACAGTGAGGATAGACTTAATACAATATTAGCACTTAAATAATTTTAAAGATACCCGCAGCTATCAAGTAGATATACAATCAATGAAACTATCATATTTATCCCTGACTTAATATTAAAAAGAAACATAATTTCGAACTGATTTTTCTTATTTTTCATTATGTTAATGTGTTTATATCACTTAAAAGTGGGCCGATTCATACGTATATTGTGACTTATTAAAATGCACGAAAAAACCTTTCTTACAACCCCCGCTGCTAGAGGCGCTAGGGTAGCATGTTGCTATCAAATGTTAGAAGCTGGACAGTGGACTGTCATGTTATCTGACGAAACACCCCAAGCTCAATGTGCTCACTTGCATAAGGCGCCAATTACTCAAGACTAAAACCTTGAATGCATGTCCGTTGTTCGGCATTACTCCTGCCGTTTGTCGTCAAATAAATCCAAGGTTCACGCGAGGTTCTGAACTTTGGTTGAATTATTAATGTCGCCATATCACGGCAGCCACGGCTAATAGTAAACCGCCTCACTTCACTTGTAAGGTAATAAATATCATTTTTCAGACACATAAATTGTAATTAAAGCCAAGTTAGGAACGTAACCAGCAATTTAAGCACAGAGGTGGGACAAAAATATAATAGTAATTGATTATGTTAATTTTTTTAATTGTTATTTAGAGGTTGAATTCAATTTATACGAGTATTTAATTTGAGTGATAACTGGAAAAATGGGAACGGTTACGGTTGATTTTGATAAGAAACTTAAACTGCCCCTAAAACATTGTTTATTCGACTATTTAAAGGGGTTGAGTTTAAACCTAAATTTGTTACTTTCATAATAGCGTCATTAAGAGGAAATAGAAGGGAAAATGAAGGACTTTGCTTATTAAATAACTATGTATAGCAAAAAAAACTTATTAATGTGTTAAAACATCAGTTTACCTTTATGTTTTAACCCATTATTAATATTTTGTCGGATTACTTAATATTTATCTATATTTCATACATTTATTTTTATTGTTGTTATTTAGTAGTCACGTTTTATTATATTTTAATTTATTTTTCTCTTTATTGTATTTTGAAATACATTAAGGGTTTTTTTGCATCAGTGAAACAGATATTGGCATCTACTACTCTATTCTATTAATTTAATTTTGATTATCCTAAAATGTGAAATCCTCAAAACGTTTTTTAAACAAATGTATCTGTATTTTCTGTAGTAAAAAAGAAAAACAAAAAAATCCTTTTTAAAATGTGAATATCGCACAACAGTTTCATTTGCCCGGAGACAGAGGGACTATGGCATCTTCAATTGAGTTATGTTGTAAGTCTGAAGGAGTAGGAACGTAAGATGATGGGAAAAAAAGGAAGGCTGGGAAAATAATTTTTGTAGTTGTTATTAAACTGTTCAGATGAAAGCGCGATAATGACTCTAATCTTGCAATTACTCAAAATAAGTCTTGAATTCAAAGATATGTTTATATTTAACTTCTCAATCAAAGGTTAGGTTGTTTTCGTCATGTTTGATGAACATGACACCGTCGATGAATTTTTGAAATTTTAATGGTCTTCGTTGAGCGCCGATATTCGGTGCATTTCAGCATTTGATCAAATTGTGATCAAATGTCACGCATAACCTTAAATCCATCAATGAAATGGCCCCACTTTACATCTCCAAACTTTGTGTTCCGGAAAACGCAGGTTTCACAGGTTAAATTCAAACTCTTAGAACAGCATCATCATCGGCTATCGGGAGGCTGATAGAGCCTAAAAGCAAGTCAAATACTAACTTTGGAGATCGCGCTTTCGGAGTATCAGGGTCCAAGGCTTAGAATAAACTCAGATACTAAGATGCAAAACGACTCCAACAGAATTTCGGTTCAAACTAAAAACTTACCTTTTCAGACTTCCTTATCCTTAAATACAATATACCTGCGAGTAACATCTCTTGTATTGCCTGTATATCCTAATTACACTTATCTTATTTTATTAACATTATTCGAAGCTCCAAACTTCAATCTGTTTCTAATTGAGAGACGAATCACATTTTAAAGGTAAATTCTAATAAAATCCCTGTCCTGTACCACCCATCATAATATCATAAAATAATCTTTTCCTTTCCGAAAACCGAGTAAGAATATAACAATAATTATTAAAATAAATACTTGGATTAAATAGTATCTCCAATAACATGTGTTTTCCGATATAATACTCATATAAACTTCGCTAATAAACAGTGTTAATCTCAAGTGACCTGCCAGGTAAGTATGGTTTTGAATAACGTTATCTTCCTATACATAAAATTAATTACATGTATATTTTAACCCGGAATCACGTTCATTGGTCAAATGCATTGTACATATAGTTTGATATAACAGATCGATGAACTGGGGGATGCTATAGCTATAAGTTGTAATAAGAGATTGTCTATAGTTAGTGACAAGATAGATCGAAAAAACAATATATTTGTACAGCGCCCTTGAGGTAATTTTTCTTAAAAACGGCTCAATGCAAATCATTCAAATATTATTAATATTTAATAATTGAAGAGGATAATATTAACATAACCTGAAAGATGAAACCGGATAAAAGGACAGAAACTAAAAATATTTCAGTCGCATCTGGGACTCGAACCCAGGTCCTCTGCCTATCCGGGGCAACGCTCAACCGACTTAGCTAATGAGACAAGTTCAATTTGTGTCATCTTCATCGATATCATATCTCAAATTCAAGATTTGTGAATATTATCTTCCATTTTTAATCTCATATTATTGGCAGCTATTTTATGCGAGACTGAAAATATTTTTAGTTTCTGTCCTTTATCCGGTTTCTTATCTTCATTTAGGGGTTATAATATTATCTTCTTCAATGATTAAATATTACGATGAGGTTCTTAAATCTCAATAAAAATAATTAAAAATTATTAATATTATTACGGCCTTGATTTGATGTTTATCAAATGTGACAAGAGTTCATAACACATCTAGCTAAGCTTTGATCGATTTTAGAACGTTTAATATTCAATTTTATTCAAATTGTTAATAAAGTACGATAAATCAATTTACATTTCCTGTCACGATCGGATATAAATCCGACGTAATGAAGCAATCATTTCAGAATATTTATAATGCTTCCGCATTGTGGAAGAATTGCCGAGGTGTAACATCGCATTCCTGTAATAACTCAAATACCTACCTAGCAGATCGCGTGATTTGTGCTGGATTCAACGCAGTGGCGTGCCATAACATTTCTAGATTGTTTAGACCCGATTTGACCTTTCACCTCTATCTCAAACGTATTAAGGTATGCAGGTTTCTCTAAACATTTTAAAATATGGTGATATTGTGGCAGTTTTGCTATACTTTCGGTTTATCTGACGATCTCTCTTTCTAAAACACATGTCTGATCTTAAGAGAAAGGGAGATAGAATGGGTATTATGAGGACCGTCACTTGGTTCCCGATATGGAATAACTAGAATCAAAGAGTTAAGAACAATCGACATTCACCAAAATTTGTCGATTCGGGTTTTATCCAGCAAACATAGATGTCGTCAGAGATTATAAAATGAGACACCATTTGCAAAAAAATACATTGAATGAAAGTTATTTCACAAGCTTGTGTGGGTAGGGTCATTTCCAGTGTCCATATAAAAACCTATTTACACACTCTTTAACAATCCCCCCACTTTCCCATTGTAAAGAGTTGGATTTGACCGGGGAAATGCGGGAACGCGGGAGAAGGGGAGGAGGAAGGTTGGGTAGGTGCATTTACGGGAGACAGTGTGAGTGGAGGCTTACCCGGTGAGGGGTTTCTTCCAGGGAGCTCGGCTCGGGACCTTCGACTAGCTCAGAATCGGCAGGCCTCGGAGCTCTTCTGCAGGATCGTGAGCCGACAGGCGGTCTTATAGTTGGGAATTCGACTCAATACTTTATCAAATGAAACACTCAAATGCTTTCAAACTCAGTAGTTTACTTGGAGAAAGGTACAGACATAGTTAATTTATACAAGGGGAACAGGCTAACCTAAAACTCACAATAATGTTACGGGTAAAACTCTCTTTTTCTCTCTGGGAATTTCTCTACAACGGGCATGGTTAAATGCGATTTGAATAGAATACAACACAACGGAAGGGGAAAAAACAAGATACAGCTCACGGTTTTTCGTGTAGAGGCGAGAAGTGTTCGGTGAAGGCAATTGCTGGTAGTGTGGCCGGGTAGGAAGCCATCATCGTCGTTAGGCCCGCGGGGAGGATGCTTCCAAGGCCAGGTCCACGCGGTGAATGATCCGTCCAAGGCCAGCTCCGCGGGGAGAATGATCCTTTCAAGGGCAGGTCCGCGGGGAGAATGATGCGTCGAGAGTGCGCGGGCGGAACCGGACCCGCGTACGAGTGTGTTGATTTCTTGCCGCTAGGGGCGCTGTTGTCTAACGAGCGGCTAGTTTTTATGGGTTATTTGCGTTATGTAACACCATAGGGGTAGGAAGAGTAGATGGAACCACACAGTCACATAATTCTATTTTGTCACAATCTTAACTTCATCCATATTCAAACAATGTCTCATACAAAGTTTCCTTTTTTGCATTAGCTCCACACAGGAGGCCCCGAGGAAAATAATTTCCCTCAGGACCTATATCATCTTTGAGGATGCTGTGTGGAGGGTCTTTTTGTTGAGAGGAAAGAATGAAATCCTTCCACAGTCGGCCTGTTGAACTCAAAAACGAGTCGTAGAAACGACCTGTTCTCATATGACAAACGTTAACCATGTTCAAATGTTGGGCGCACGTTTGGCGTGTAAGATTAAGAAAGGGACGCTTAGATAGTTAGGGCTTGTAGAGCGGATAAATGAAGAAAGGATGGTAAAAAGAATATATGACGCGAATGTGAACCGAAGAACAAATCGGGGACGCCCGAGGAAGACATGGCACGATCAAGGGAATCAAATACTTGAGTCAAGCCATATCAGAAGTAGGTATAACAGAAGATAATGTATGGTAGGATGTATGAAGCATGAAGTGTATGCTAAGATCGAGTTGTTCAGCGGTTCTTCCTCTCTGTCTACCCCTGCGGATAAACGGCGTGATGGTTAGTTAGTTAGTTAATGTTCCTACAGTGCAAAAAAACAAGTACTTTCACACCTACGGTTCAAACCACTGTACTGTTTAGAGCTGCAGCACCCGACAAACAACCTCTCCACTGTCAGTAGATCTCTCGATATTCCGACCCATATGCGGTCGTCTTATTGTGGTTCCCTTCCATCGGAGGTTCTTCTGTCGGGGAAATCATCACACATGTAGCTTACAGCCCGGAAATGCACTCGTTTTGGTGAAGTAAATTACGAAGCCATTACGAGTGGCATCTTCTCATCTTCCATCAGTCCTGTATGGTGGATTTCAATAATGAAGGCATGTGTAAGATTTTGGATGCCGTGACTGTTATGCTACGTTCTCACGGTTTAGTTTTAGTTGATCAAGTTTTATTTAAAGTGAAATACAATTATGAAAGTGACAATCCCGACAAAAATAAAATAACTTAACAATAACTGGAGATTCATTTTCAAGTCTTGCTTACATGTGGACATAGAAAGCCATAAAAAGACATTAGAAGATTTCTCTACCTTACAATTTAGAATTCTGTTTTAAGATTGTTCATATTTATTTACTTTAGATTTATAATTATTGAATATTCTTTAACATAAAATATTATCTCAAAGAATTATTCCATGCCCTTGTGCATTTAAACACTTGCTGGTTATTGTTTGGTCTTGAAATGTACCAGAAATGGCGCTATAATGACGCTTTCGAAAGAAAGAATCGCGAGATGAATTGCATAAATTAAAAGGTTGTCTGAAATAATGCAACATATTATTCGCAAAATTGTCCATAATATAGAGCAGCAGATCTCTCTTAAATAAATCAAATTTACTGGATTTGCTCCCAACATCGCAGTTTTTTTGTGCGTTAATAATCAGTGTGCGTGTTATTTTTTTCATAGAGAAAAAAGTGCAAGATTGCGTTTGTACGATTGGCAATCCTGTCTTGATTGACCAGATAATACGACGATAACGTCGGCCACAATGGAAGCATTACATGGATGGTGCTCCAATCAAAGGTTACTAGGTGTTTTATGTGTATTTAGGAATTTTAACATAATTTTAGAGGTAAATTTTATTTGCGAGAAACATAAATGTGAAAGGGTACAAAACAATTATTTAAAAATACTAAATACTTCAAAAAAAATTATTATGAAAATATGCAAAAAAGGTTATAAAAAAACCCTTGGAACTATCTTTTGCTTGATTATTTCAGACCGGACTGGTATGTGAATATACGAAACCTATACCGTTTCAGTCACAGCGAGAACTGAAACAGAGTAGATTTTTATTGGCACAACATCACTAACAAAACATATACCATTTCAGTTATAGCGATAACTGAAAGAGAGTAGATTTTTATTGGCACAACATCACTAAGAAAACATATACCGTTTCAGAGACGGCGAGGAGAGTAATATGATACTTTTTGATGGCGCAAAATCAGCTACAGAACCTATACCATTTCAGTCATGGTGACGGACTGACTATAATAGAAAAGCTTTCTTTTGTGTAAAATAATATCTAGTCTATTGGAGTAAAAAATTGACTGAAATCGCATAGACTTTATTAATGAGATTGAAAGAAATATTATGATAGGAAAGTCTAGTGTAATACAGTGTAGTAATTAGTTTCCATTACCACCATTACTCTAACCAATTAAACATAACGAAGTTTCCCCGCAGAGGATAGATCGCCAAACAACTCAGTCTTGGCACACACTTGATGCTTCATCCACATTCATACATCGTCTCATACAAACACGTCTATAATAAATATCTCAGTCATGGTAACGGATAACAGCTTAGCTTTAATATATCAATACCACTGTTTTTATTTATGTTTTTGTAAGTTTGAATGTATTTGTAATAATATAAATAATAATATGGTGAATCGTTACTACAGTTGAATAGTTCGACTCGATTCAACTAAAAAGATGATAGATTTGGTTGAAACAAGGTTCCTATTTATCATCACGCTTTCAAGTGTCTTTCAACTGAGAGTTGATCAACTAAACTTGAACCGTGTGAACGCGGCATTAATTAAGTTGTATTTTACGAAAATCTAGTCGATGCGGCAGAACTTGGAATTTAAGGTTGCAATTAGCTTTTAAATGAAGTGTGATAGTTAAAAGCTAATTTTACAGCACTGAACATCTAAAAGCGCTGGTGTGCATATAACAGTAGTTTGCAGGATTGTAATTTGATTGGTTAATAAAGTGAAGGTTTATAGAGACAGTAAAGCAGGGTTATTATTAGAGGTGATGTACGGACATTTCAACAGGTCGAGATATGATAATATTATACTTGGTATGTAGAAATCTTGATGGGCGATAAATGTGATATTGCTCTACTGAATATCCAGGGAAGATAGATGGAAGACGCAGCTCATGACAGGTTTATTTATTCATTTTTATTTATTTACAGACAATTTTTATAATAAAAGCAATTATGTATAGAATTATTATATATATATATTTATATCTATATATTAAACAGTGCCATTTTACAAAATATGTTTTTTAACGGCCCTGCCTTTGGGTTATTTATCAAAAAGTAAGTAAAAAAACATCGGTTTTTTTTTCTACGTGCTTGGAGTATCACTGATTAGCGGCGTTTGGGCGATGATATAGCGGCCGTATCACGTACGTTCGTATGGTTAGGGCGGTTAAAGTACAATTAAGGTGCTTTGTATGGTGTTTTATAATGTGGAGTGTAAGGTAGGTTTGAAGAGGTGATATTGTGAGTGGAGTGTTATAGGTTCAGTGACCACCTCTTTAGGAGAACCTATAATGAGGTGTCACGTATTTATGATAGAGTATTAATGTGAAATGGTTATACAATTATGTTTAAGAATAATAAAAATAAAATAAAATACTGTAAAAAATGCTAATAAATTACTTATATTTAATGTAAATGTTGTTATGTTTGGTGTAGTTAAGTAATTAAATTAACTCATTAGAATACAAAAAGGCAAGATGAAAATTATATTTAAAGTTCCTGTAAGAACTAGCACTGACGAAATCGCATTTTGTCAATAAAACAATTATAATCTAAAGCAATATTTTATATAAATCATACATACAAAAAAAAAACAAGAAATAACAACAATCACACATATTAGAAACACTAGATCTCAAAGTCAAAAACACATACAATAAGGAACCACAAACACAACATTTGGACAAAAAAACTTCTTGTACTATGGTACTAAACTTTACAATAAAATCCCACTATCCTTTAAAAATAACAACAACCATAATAATAAAAAACAAAAAAAAACAAAAGAAAAACACTGGACGCGTTACATAGGGAGATCTGAAATAGAAAATATATTAACACCAAATACAATACAGACTAACACCGAAATCACTCAACTGCACCTAAAACATCACTTTATAAATATTTTATTTTTTCATCAAGCACATCAGTTTAATATAATGTAATTTCATATTTTGTAAATGAAATCTTCAGCACGGGAAATCCTAATGAGGATATCATTATATCTTATTTTGTTATACTCGTTAAAAGAAGATAATAAAATCATCTGTTCAATAACCGGTTCAATGACCGGTCAGTGGCTGAGTTGGCATCGCATTTGGGTCTCACCCAGGTGTCGTGAGTTCAATTCCTGGGCTGGCTCCTCCATTACGACACAAGCAACATCTTCCGCTTACTGTGATGGTAGTAGGAGATTTTCAAATATTGTCAGGTTATTCGTAGCCCGAGAATATTTCTTTAAAAAAAAAAAACAATCATTTAATCATGTACTAGCGCAGTTCCGCTGAAATATTACGGGATGCAATTTGTAAGGTAAAAATATCCCCAATGGTATTTTGATAACATTTTACTTTCGGTCAAATTAAAACTGTTTTTCACGCGATATTTTTATCGGTTTACCAAAAACTGTTTTTGCTATTTTTGGCAGCACTAACATTTGAATTGCCACAATAAGGTAATGCTATTTGAAGTTAGATTTTACGTTGATTTCACAGAAACAAACACAAATATTACAACTCTGTTAACAGATTTCGATACAAAGTTCACTATCGTAAAAAGGTTACAACAGATTACGCATTTCTTTAGAAAAATAACAATAAAAAAACACGTATTATTCTTTAAAAATCTCTATTTATAAAAATGAATGTTTGTCTCTTTGTCCTATATTTTCGCGAAAATTAATCAACTGGTTTCGCTAAAAATAGCACAGTTTGTTCTTATTAGTGCCGGGAAGGTTTAGAGAGAAGTTTGAATGAAATCCAATATGAAAAACGTTTTAAAATTAGTATGAAAAACATTGAACCCGCCATGTTGCATTGAGGTTCGATATACCACAGATTACATATTCAAAAGAAGAAGGATTTTTTTTGGGTAGAATATTTTCAAAATGGAAAAACAAGAACAAAAAACTTAAGAACTTTCTTAGTATAAGTATGAAAAAATAAATATTTCGAGTGAAATAAAAATTTAAAATGAATATTTATTTGTTTAGAGATAGTAATAGTCATCACAAGGCATTACTTTTGCTTATTTTATATTAATTATGGCACCCAAACGACAAGCAAAAATTCACCACTTCATAACTTTATTCCAAAAAAAAAAAAAATCCCGAGCAAGGCCGAGTGCTAGTGTTACATACATATTGTAATTAAGTCCCGTTCAACTAATTGATATCAGTCTTTCAACAGGTTCTTAGTAACGGTCTAGATACATTTAAAATTAAGAAAGTTACACATATTAGAATAATATTATTCTTTATTTCTTTTTAAATTAAAAAAAATAATATATATTTATTTTCATTTCTTACAATAACTTATTGAATTATAAACCCCATTGTAATATTTTTTTAATCATTGAAGATAATATTAACAACTTTTAGAATGAAACATGAAATCGAAAACACACAGAAAAGAAAAATATAACAGTAGCATCTAAGACTCGAATCAAGGATCTCATGGTATATCGGGGTCCTGGGTTCGAGTCCCAGATGCTATCGTTATATTTTTCTTTTCTGTGTCTTTTCGATTTCATGTTTCATTCTAAAAGTTGTTAATGTTATCTTCAATGTAAAAAAAAAATTGTTTACCAAAATAAAAAAAAAGTGTATCAAAAATTAAAAATAATTAAGAAATTCCGAGAAAAAGAAAAAAGAAAAAATTTGTACAAAAAAAAGATTTTCACATAACCATTTTTTCAGCATGCACCTCCTCTGAAAATTAGTTAACATTTTTTTAATAAACTGGGTAACATTTTTAAAGTATGTTATAATATTTAATATTCTAAGGTTCTTTGACCGTATTTATTCAACAATTTACAAAGTCCATCTTTTGCAGTTGTTCAGCTTTATGGGAATTTACCACTATTTTGATTATATTCAGATGTATGGTGACTCACAATTTTAAGCCACAATATAGCAAGAACAGATAATATGTTTACAGAATCATATGGTGATGATTTAGGTACATAATCTCTTTGTTTATATTCAACTTTGTTTCAGAGTAATTTGACGATCAAATTTTGTAAATTAAGTAAGTTTTCGTAATTATGTTAAAATGTTACTAGAGTAAATTCGTAAAGCAATGAATTATTAAATTTTCTAAAATCTAGATGAAAACATACCACGAGCATTGATTTTTATTCGGTTGCATCATCATTTCTATATTTTTCTTTCTCGTATCCATAATCCATATCTTGATACTTTTTTTGTAGCCGGTTAATTTTGTAATGGTTTTTTATTACCCCAAAAGTTGTTTTATTTGTAGGTTGGTGAAATGTGTGTTGTAATGAGGTCCTTGTGAATCGACCCGAGTTTGTTTGTAGATTATATATAAATTCTTAGAATATTTCGTGGAACAAAAAAATTTAGTTTGAAAAGTCTTCTCACAATAGCTCTAATCCGTGTGCAAACTTTTCAGTCAGTTGTTAAACACAGATAAATATATTCTGAAAACCATATCATGCAGATACATAATAAGCGCATAGAAAGAAAAAAAAATAAAGCCCTCTAAGTGTTCGGGTTAGAATATACAGTTAAGAAATCCTCGATGAAAACCAACTCCGATAAGAAAAGACACCAACACAAAAAGTTTTCGTAAAATAAGTAATATTAACATTTCACGTTCCGTAATACAGAATAAGTAAATCGCCGTTCCGTACAATAAAATATTTTCCGTTGTCTAGTTAAGGTAGCGCCGGGCTACTGGGGGATAGGGAATAAGCTACCTACCTGAACTCATATTGTGCGGTGGGGAAATTTATACGGTGTATGATGTCTTTAGCGCAGCAGCGATAATATGTACACTTTATTGCAGCGCCGTTACTGCATCTAAGATTGCTACTGCAACTATGTACCCGGAGTTACTCGTGCTCCCAGAAACATGTACCGAATGAAAATGGCAGCAAATGTTTCAACCGACTTTACAGCTTGCACATACAATGTTTGCTCGCAGTTGCAGCGAATAATTATGAGGGAATCAGTAGGTCTCCGTTTTGTAAGACGGTGATCGAACCGATCGAATATGGTTGCAATATTGTTATCAAGCAATGGCGTGTACAGAGTTTGTGGTCGGAGTAGGCAGTAGGAGAAACAGCGAATTAATTGATGAACTAATATGGCTGAAATGCCAACATGATATTATCGATATTTCGTTAGTAAAGTTGTTCTAATCAATTCATGTACCAACAGATGGCACCGATTGCCACATTTGCTGGCCTTGCCGAAAATCACTGCTTTTTATACACTAACACGAAGGAATCTTCCCTTGACGCGTTATGTGCATTTATCACACATACATTTGCATATAAAGAATATATTCAACATTTGAAAATTAGGCAAAATCAGTTCCTGCCTTTGAAACGTTATAGTGGTTCGTTCAGAGTAGCGCACGTGGCACTGCATTTTATGGCTTGTACTTTGCGCGTCTTTTATAAGTAAAGATAGAGTTCTTGCAATATTTTGATGCATTTTAATAGTGTTCATTATTTTATGCGACTAACGTAGAGTAGGCAGTGCTTATGTAACTATATGGACGTCATGTCTCTGTTATCAAGAAATTAGTATGGAACACACCTGTAATTTGATTATCAGAAAATGACAACCAACCCCCTTTTAAGATCCTCGACTACGAATCCAGAGATCACGTTAGTTCAATAAAATGATTTTTTTTTATTTATTTAATGTGTGTTGTGTTACTTCTAATGTCGTTACCACAAAATCGAAAGGCACTCGTGCAAATTTTGACTTTTGGGTATAACGCATTTAAAAAAAAAGTAGGTTGTTTTTCATTATTTTGAAATAAAGTTTAGACCTTATACGATATTTTCCTTAAGAGAAACGGCTGCGGCGCCTGTTTCATATATAAGTCAATATTGGATTTGAGGCCAAAATACCTAATGACGTATTTTTTTTTTAAATTAAATTTTTAGTAAATATCTAGTACGCATGAGAAGTATTTTATTTTTAAATTTGGCCATGAACAATTTTTTTTTCATAGTTTTAGATGCAAATTCGAAAATTATTTGCGGGTTTACTGTGTGTGTTTTTTTAAATTTATCATATTTGCTATGTAAATATGATAAATTAAAAAAAAATATAACAACAAAACATTTAAAAAAAAAACCCTTTTTTTCTGGTCGATATTTTAAATTATGTACGGCAAATTTGTGTTCCAACGTCATTTGGTGGTTTTTAATTTAATTTAAAGTCCACCATAATGCTTATTTTAATATATTTCTTTTATTTTTATTTTACATTTTATTACATTTTCAAAGTAGACGGGGTATAACTTTTTTTTGCATCACCGTCAGCCCCTAAATAATTGTTAAAGGTGCCTCTAAAATCGCGAAAAATCAATTCCTTTAATGGCCTATATTTCATAATATAAAACAAAAATTAATAAATTACTTCTAATATGTACTAGATATTTACTATACTTTTTGATGAAAAAGAGATAATTAGGTTTAGGTGAGTATTTAGGCCTTAAATCCAAAATTATATTTTGTATAAAACAGAGCCGTTCCTCTCATTGATTGAAATACAGTTTCGTTATAAATTGACAAATGATGAAGCAAGCTGCATTCATAACTCAAACTCGTCAAAATCGCACAAGCGCCATTTTATTTTTGGGGCGATGATAATATAGTACATTTGATGCACCTTCTGAATGGTAGATACTCTTAGTATTGCCCGGTGAAAGAGAACCATCAGATACAAAACGATGTATGAAATAGTTTAAAGCGTGTTTGATGACCTGATCTGAATAGACAGATACTTTCTAACCTTCCCATTCCCATCTCCTTCTCTACCTCACTCCTTTCAGTCCCACAATACAATCCAATCAGGGATGTCATTGATCTACTGGTTCCGAACAGTCGGGAGCTGTTGGGACTCTATTTCGATTTTGAATTGTGGTTTTTCAAAAGGGCGATATTACATACTTAGCAGGTAGCTACCACTCTCCATAACATATAAATATATTTTTATATGAATACCGCACAAGAGTCCCAACTGATCCCAACCGTCTGGAGCCAGTGAGACTATGGCATCCCCAATTGGGGAATGTTGTGAGGTTGATGGTATTGGGGTGGGAAAGGAGAAGATGAAGAGGAAGGTGGGGAAAATACCTGGCTATTCAGATCTGGTAACCAAACACGGCTGAAACCCATTTTAAGCAACGTTTCAATTCTGAATGGTGGTATTTCACCAGGGTATCTTCTACTCTGGAACGTGCGCAAATATACTATATATTATTTTTAAATAACTTAATTGTAAAACAGCACAAATTAATTAAATAAAATTTATTTGCGCACGCCGGGATTTGAACCCGCGACCCTCGGATTTGTAGTCGAGAGCCTAACCCTCGACTATGGAGGCCGTCAGATAAATTGAATTATTATTATAATGTTTTTATTATTATAATATAAATTTATAATCCATTTATTTTATAATTATAAAAAAAAAAAGATAATTACTAGTACAGCACCAAATCCTCTTCTCACGTGCTTTCATCCCTTATAATATATAAATTGAAAGGTTTTTTTTTTCAGAAAGCAAGTTCCAATTAGATTGATGCTATTGGTGAAT
Source organism: Halesus radiatus (assembly GCA_022606495.2). Taxonomy (NCBI): domain Eukaryota; kingdom Metazoa; phylum Arthropoda; class Insecta; order Trichoptera; family Limnephilidae; genus Halesus; species Halesus radiatus. Next base: position 132,941 of record JAHDVE020003376.1, on the reverse strand, counting down.
GTCCTAGGGGAGGCCACTACTCGCTACCCGCAACCAGTCTTCCTAGGAGAAATCATTACGTGCCCTATCTATAACAATACTAGACGTTGGATCCCTCCGCAGTAGATGATTCTACCCCGGGGATGGATTATTCATTCAGTGCATAACGTGTAACCAGTGCAGGCAAACATGTTCAAGGTTAAAAGACATAGGTAAATTCATAAGAATTCTTTTGTTAAAATAATGTTTTTAATATATGAATATAAACATGTTTCGATTGCGAAGATTTCCTCATCAGGATACACAGTATAATAAAAATAATGACAAGTATTAACAAATTATATATATATATATAGATAATTATAATGTAAGAATAGACAAATTACAAAGATAAGCAAAAATTAACAAAAAGTGATCAAAGTAAGAAAGTAATTAATTAAAAACATAAAAAATTTATTTAAAAATAAAAGATATTTTATAATATTAAATACTGAATTTATGGTAGATATTTGCTAATTATTTTTATTTTTAACATAATAAATAATATAATATAAAATCAATAAAATAACAAGGCATAAAAATAAAACATTGATGTTTATTAGTATAAAATTTTTATATTAATAATATTCTAAAAATAGTAATTTATTTATAAAATATATAATATTTAATTAAGGCATTAAACAGGGTAGATACATTAAATCACCATACTAGGTGGTTGCCTATTTCATGGTGACCAATGGTTAATATGAAAACAAATTTAAGATATAATTATTAAAAAAAGGTTTTTCATTGGGTATTAATGTTAAAACCAGGGGTGTAAACAAAGCAATTATTTTTGATTTATTAATTATGACGCCAAAAAATACCTACAGATCTATTGAGGGAAATAATAGAAATCGTCGGTGAAATGTTAACTAGATGTTTTTTTTAATTAATTTATTTTTAATTTTAATTTTAATTTTTTTTTAAATTTAATTCAAATCAAATTTAATAATGTTATTATTAAGTTTTGCAAGTATTTTTAGTTGTTATTAATGTAATGATATAATAAAACACATATTTAACTTATTTCCACTTTTTTATTTTTTTTATTTCACAGTGATCGGTTTCAGCTTGTTAAAGCCATCTTCAGACTGGTAAAAATTAATCTTAATCTACGGTTTATATACACAACATGTGGGGAGGAGGGGTGGAGAGATAATACAAGGGATTTATTCTATTACATTGGTTTTCTTTATATTTGTTACTAGGTCCTAGTAACAAATGAAGATGGCTTTAACAAGCGGAAATCGGTCACGGTGAAATAAAAAAAATAAAAAAAGTGGAAATAAGTTTAATATGGGTTTTATTATATCATTACAATAATAACAACTAAAAATACTTTCAGAACTTAATAATAACATTTGATTTACATTAAATTAAAAAAAATAAAATAAATGAAGTTCTACGAATTAAACATAAAAACAATTAATAATATATTTAACTAGATGTAGCTAATGTAAGTTTTTAATTTATATGTATTTTTTAATTTATACTTCTTATTTTATTTTCATTTGTATTTATTCTTTTAATCACTAAACTCACTTCTATATATACCCAAGTGGAGACCTGTAAATGATCCAATTTACGTTACTGGGGTATTGTACCAAAATTTGATATTTCCCAAATAAATAAAATTAAAAATAATTACAACAACTCTCGACTTTTATTTGCTTATCTTGGTAAAATGTGTTACATAAAAAAAGTGGTCGAATCGTCAATTACTTACCATAAGCCTCCGCATTCAGAATTTGTATGTACATAATACAAATTTCAATTGATTTTTTTTTAAGCATTTAAAAAGAAGAAGTTATTTTTGAAGATATCCTTTATTTGATGTCTTGCTAAAAAAGTAAATATATGAAATTTCCTCTATAGAAAAAGTAATTATATGAAATTCCCTCGATAGGAATGAAAAAAAAATCGCATCGTTTCCTTAATACTTAATCAGTAGTTTTAAGATTTTTTTCTCTATCCTAAATACGCTGTGTTTTATTAAATATTTTTTAAACGTTCGTATTATTATCGAAAGTGTTATTGATATTGGCTTGCTCCCTCTCTCTTCCGTATTAAAATATCTCATTTTAAAATTATGCTCAGTTTAAGCTTGGAGCTTGAGAAGGAAATGAAGATTTTATATTTTTCATAATCAGTGCAGGCAAACGTGTTTAAAGTAGAATAAAAAAATATACTGGCGAACCATAATTGCAATTTTCCGTGCTAAATTTTACGCCTGCATTCCATAAAAAATGTATTATTTCATCAATTTTTTAACAAAGTCATAAGTAATGGATTGATTTTTCATTCGGGGCATAACCAGTGCACATGCTTTTATGATTGATAAAAAATACGTACAAAATGTAAATGATATTCGTTCGTGATTACAATATTTGCCTTTTTGCCAATTTCAATGCCTTTTATTTACAATTTCGATCTTGTTTTGTATTTTAAATATGTATTTTTTTTTAGCTTTGGTGAAATTTAAACATAATTTGGATGACTTTAAGCTCTTTAATTGTTGTTCAATATAAAAAAATACATATTATTAACAACAGAAATTAGAGTATTCATGAGCAAATCAATTGTCAACATGGATATTTTGATAATGTTAATGCATAATACAATTATTATTCTTTGAGTTAAAGTTTCTAAAAAAGTACATAATTTTATTACATATGCTTAGATATGGTTTACTATGAATGGAATATAAAATTATGTACGGTAAAGCTCATACTTGTTTTGACATTTGATAATCTAACTCATAACCGACCGGCCATAGATTTGGAGTGTCTTGACGGCCTTTGAAAATTTGAAACTCTGAAAATTATTTTACCTATGAAAACTAACTTTAGAAAAAAAACTTATTTAAGTTTGAACGTTATTATTGATAATAAAAAAACGTTTAAAAATTGGACTAGAGTTCCTTATTCGAAAGAAAAAAAAATCGATAAGGTTGAAAGGGCTTCATGCCGGCCCGTCTTGATATATAAAAACAAGTTTCTTTTTTATTTTGTGAAGTTCAGACACATCTAAAAAAGTTCTCTGATCATACCTGAAAATCATTTATTATTTTTCCGTAAAAGTTTAGTAAATGTGGGTTGCCCTTCTGCATTTTCACGGTCGATATCCTTTATCTAAAATAACTTGTTTGAAAGGCTGAAAGGCGACAGGTAATCCAATTAGGGCCGGGAAAATGATGAAAACACCACCGTTTTATGGCTTTTTGCGTCCCTAAAACAATAATTCGATTTTATTGACCTTCCTGGAAATACCTTTCCCATTTTGGAATTTCAGGCTGTATTTTTATTTATTGTGTTTTTAAAACACGACGAGGGATTCTAAAATAGTGCCTCTCAATAATCTCATTTGCACTCTGAATCCCTAAACTCGGCAATGTTTTAGGTTGCAATTCACTAAAACGTACTTTTTTGTTTGAAAACTCGATGGCCAAACTTTTTTTGTTTTACCTTGATAAAAGCATACAATAAGAACATTAAATCGGTATTAAGGTTCATCGGAATATAAAAAAAATAATGTTTTCCGTAAGAAATAAATATTTTTTTAGGGTCTTTGTAATTTTTTTAAATTTGGTTTCAATATATATTTTTTCAATTAGTTATTAAAATTTTACAAAGCTGATAATATATGATGTTTTTTAAGTCCTCCTCACTAGGGGTTCCTGTGCTGAGGCGGACTGGGTTTTATTTAAAAAATGATTATTTTTAATCTCCTACGTAGTTCTTTTTAAGATGCTGGATAACTCCTCTTCTTTGATTTCTTTGAGTCAGGTTTTTGAAATCATTTACCTTTTTTTTTTATGCCCGTTAAACGTGAATTATATAGCTTAGTGGATAGATATTTATAATTCTGTAGTAAAAATACTTTGGAATAAGGAACTTTTAAGTATTAATTGATAAACTAAAGTTCTTAAAAACTTAAGACAAGATTTTTGTGCATAGCGCAAAGGGTAACAATTATTTTTATAAACAATAATTATTAGCCGGAAACACTCATCCAAATTGAAAAAAAAACCTTTCCGAGCAAAGATAAATGTCGCCGATAATAATTTGGATGAGTGTTTCAGGCTAATAATTATTGTTTATAAAAATAATTGTTAACTTTTAAGTAGTTCGTTTTCATTTTCTAATTAAGATCTATGAGGCGAATGTGTGGTAAAACCACGTATGATCGTGTGAAAAATATTGAGATTCGTAAAGAATGCAAAACTGGTGGAAGCGTAATGAGTAAGATTAAGAAAGAGACGCTTAGATGGTTTGGAGATCTAGAACGAATGAACGTTGAAAGAAGTGTAAGAAGAATATATGACGCAAATGTGAATGGAAGAAAAAGAAACAAATACTTGTGTCGGGCCATGTCAGAAGTCGGAATAATAGAAGAGAATGTATGAGACGATGCATGTTTAGCGGTTCGTCTTTTCTGCCTACCCCTGCGGTGAAAGGGCGTTGTGGTTAGTTAACTAATGTATTTATATGGGCGAAGAGCTCGAAAAAAAAACACTTAATTTAGGTACCTGCTTTAGGTCAGCGCCATGGAAATCGGCCGCCGAATTTGTGCCTCCACAGAACCGGTCCTGGATGAAGATAGCCCATGATGATAGCCAACTTCCGATAGGAAATGACACTAGTTAAAAACCTTTTCCAATTATTATGATTAATTTAAAAAAAATATGTATTTTTCTCTTCGGAATATCGTATTTTCTATAATTATTTGTGTACAAAAGACAACTTGTATAAAGATACCACGAGTATAATAGGAGCACATGTCTAGTTGATGCAGCTGCTGGCAATTTATTCCCGGCAGTCGCGTCGCTTTATAATATGAATCCTAAATTAGCGGAGCAGTTCGTTTTACCCTGGTCCTAACGTCAAATCGCAAGTCACTTTACTGCGAGATGTTACCGCTAATTAATAGAGACCTGAAAGTTTTGTATTTATTATCGCGAATTTAGTTATTTTATTTCGAAAAACGCCATTTTCTCGCAAACCACGCGAAATTTATTAATTTCTGAATAAATTTTTTGAATGTTCAAAATCGATCAATGCATACATTTGTCCCCCTTTTCCCTAAAAAACAATAGGAAAATGTAAGCAAGACAACATACTTTTCTTAGTGACGTGTCGCAAGGACATCGATGTTGGAAGTCTACATATATATAACACGTGTAAATAACCAAGTCAAGATTACACCACATAATGCAATGATTTCACAACACCTGCAAATAATGTTGCCGGCACCCTATAAAAATCATACGCACATAGGCGCGTTCTCTCTTCTTAATCTAAACGCCGAACGAGTAACACTTCCACCGAGACGCTGCCTCACCTTACCTACCTCGAGCAGACAAAGAACAGGCTCTACACCCAGCAACAGCTGATGTCACCCAAAGTGACCGGCGACCGGTCCGACTCCGACTCCCGGATATGCCGCAAAACCTCTACCAGACGCTGCTTCACCTTGAAACTCGACCACCATCATGTATCTCCACTCTACCCGGACCCGCTCTCCTCGCCAGGCGAGAGTTCTCCACTCAACCCGAACGTGCTCTCCTCACCAGGCGAGAGATCTCCACTCACACCTTTACACAAATTTGACAATTTTTTAATTTTGACGTATTACTACATGAATATCAGATTTGTGCAATATATATCATTTCGTAATAAAAAGGAAAAGAAAGGAATACTTGTAAATATAAAAAAGAACTGTATGGCGAAAACAAATGTAAAACAGAAAATTAAAAAAACCTTTCAAATAAGGAAAGATAAGAATCTTTACAGAAACAGGAATAATAATAAAAAAAAATAAAAAAAAGATACAAAAGTATAAATAATTAGACCGGTCAGTGGCTGAGTTGGCATCGTATCTGGTCTCACCCTGGCGTCGTGATTTCAATTCCTTGTCCCCCATCATGATACAAGCAACATCTTCCGCTTACTGTGATGGTACTAAGAGATTTTCAAATATTGTCATGTTATTCGTAACCCGCGAGTGTTCGACTTTCTTTATAAGAAAAAAAGTAGGTATACAGGAAAATTAATAAGGTTTTTTAATAATTACGAAGTTGTAGAACAGGTGGTCAATTCGTAAGTTTTGTTTTCCTCATTGTTTTCTTTTAAAAAATGCGATCGAATCATTAATTAAAAGGTGTGTTCCTGAGAGTGGATTTAGTATTTAAAATACATGCGGTGACAGAATTATTTTACAATAACACAGGAGATTCTAAGGGATCCCTCAAGGCCTGCCATCTTTGGGGATGCTGTGACCCATGTTGTAGAAGGGAGGAAACACAAAAGCTGGCAAATCCTTCCATAGCTTCCATGGCATGTCAAAAAAAAGCTATCGTGGACTGTTCTGTCATCTTGATAATAATTTTGATTCATGATGTTGAGTTATATGAAATAAAATAAGAATATAAATACCGTGCAACTTGTAGAACCCACTGAACAGATAATCCCTAGAAGTGTGATCTATACCGTTCTCAAATAAATAATATGATTAAACTGTCTACTTTGCATAAGATTTTTCGGCTCCTATTATATAAATTTGATGATGTTTGATCAATTTCACCAAAACTAAGGGAAATGAAGCTTTTTTCGGGCATACATACATGCCCACAACAAAAATATATTAATTTATTTTTTCAGTTGCGGAACCTTTATGCCAGAAAAAACAGGTCAACCAATTTAAGCGCCTTGAGTTTGAACTTTGATAAAGTGAGATTCTCCACCAATCGACAGTTTTCGGGATTAGGCTCTCACAATCCACTAACGCTTTGCAATAAAAGCTAAGGGAGGGAGATAGATTCTGCATTGAACTGAGGTCATCGAAGAAACACAAGCTTTGTCGAATCTCAGTTAGTCCCAGGCCATTTTAGGAAAAAGAGATGAAAATGAATGAATAAAGTGAAAATGAAAAAAATAAAAGTAGGAATTAATTATTAAAATGGAAATGTATGAATATAGTGATAATGAATGAATAAGGTTAAAAATAATAAATATTACTTCAAAAATAATAAATGAAGTGAAAAATAATAAATAAAGTAAAAAATAATAAATAAAGTGAAAAATAATAAATAAAGTGAAAAATCGATGAATAATGCGAAAGCGAATAAATGAAGAGATGAATGAATGGTACAAAAATGATTGAATAAAGGGAAAATGAAAGAATGAATTGAAATAATTTTTGTAAGTGAAATTATTTAATATAGCGAAAATAAATAAAGAGAAAATAAATTATAAAAGTGAAAACGTTAAATAAATTGTAAATGATTGAATAAAGTGAAAATGATTGAATGAAGTGAAAATGAATGAACAAAGAGAAGATGATTTATTAAAGTGAAAATGAATGAAGAGAAGATGAATTAATCGAGTGAAAATGAATGAATTGTGTGAAAATTAAAGAATAAAGCGTAAATTAACTAATTTACCCATCTCAGAACATACATCGTTTTATGAGACAGGTAAAGTACATGTATTTGTAACAACTTTTTTAATTTCAACAAACGTCCGGGCTGTTCGCAATGAAATGAAAAAGTAATACATCAAACACTTTGTTCAAACAGAATAGTGCAAATTAGAATACCGTACCCGTTACACCCGATTTTGCACTACGGGTTGTGGTTAGACTTGGTAGGAATTGGTGCCCAATTGGGTACATCTAGTATCAATGCGTTGGTGTAGACTATATGTAATCTTTGATTTGACATTAATTGGAATAAAAATAGCTTGGCAAGGCGTGTCTAGAAATGTTGATGTAGGCGCAAAAAGCTAATAAAGGGAAACTGTCACAAAAAATCTTAGATACAAAACAGTTTTTGTTTTTAAATATTTTTTAATTTGTGTCTTATACATGCGTTCATAATTTTCGAATTGTAAAATAAATTATTTAGTAATTTAGGCTTATATTTTTTATAGCGTACTTAACAGTTTTATTTAAATTCTAATCAAGCAAAACCATAGGAAAAGTGTAATTCATCCAACTCACTTTTCGGTTTCCATATTGTAAACCGATTCGTAGTAAAGATCAATCGAAATAGTGATCACTGATAGCTTTGTCACGAAGACGGCCTCCGTGGTTAACCACCATTAAGAATCCGAACATTGCTTGAAAAAGCTTTAGCTGTGCATTTGATGACCAGATCTGAATAGCCAGGTACTTCCCCACTTTCCACTTTTCCATCTCTTTCCCTTCTCACTATCTCCAGCCTCACAAGAAACCACAATTGGAGATTCAGATTCCATTGGAACCAGACGGTTGGGAGTAGTAAAAATTAAAAAAAAAAACCGTCGTAAAAGCTCAAAATCCGAAAATCAGAGTTGCAGAAGCGCTCCCCGGTGAAAGAGCACCATTCATAATCGAAATATTGCTTGAAATGTCTTTAGCCATGTTTAGTGACCATATCTGAATAACCTGGAACGTCTCAACCTCTATCTTTCTCCTATCCTTCCTCTCCTCGCTTCCTCCAGTCTTACAAAATACCTAAACCAAGGATGTCGTGGCTCCAATTGCTAGGGAACTATTGTGTCGATATTAACATTAAAAAAACATGTAAATTATTTTGCTCAATAACTAGATAAAAAATAATATTTATAAATGAGTAAATTTTATTAAAAGAAAAAATTAAACAGCATTATTTATTGATGTTAGAAGCATTTTTTTAAATCGAGCGGATAATTTTATCGAATCCTATTCATAACTCAAGGTTTATCGGCTGTTATTTTTAAAGATTTGGCATTAGATACAAGCTTCGACCTCGAAGTTATATAAAGTCCAGTTTCAGGTTCAGTTCTTAGATAATCAAAGTAGAAATATACCATAAGAACTCTCGGATAAAAATTTAAAAAATCGCCAAGTGTATTTGACCTGAATCATGAATTGAAGTGAACGCTTCGCCCCAGTGACACGGTCTGGATTGTTTGGGTTAGATAAGGTAAGATTAGGTGGCACTTGGTACTGCGGCCCACTTGCTTGTCTGCTCTGTAAAACAAAGTCCATGTTGACTTCGATTTGAGATGGTGCCAGTTTTTTTTTATCGTAATATTTTCATATTTTTGAAATATTTTTGTAACATTTTCGTATTTTTGTAATATTTTCATATTTTTGTAATATTTTCGAAATATTTTCATAATTTCGTAAGATTTTCTTATTTTTGTAAGATTAAATTTTTTTTGGTTGGTTTTCGTATTTTTGTAGGATTTTTCAATCATATTTTCAGTTTCTCGCATAGAGGTTACTGAATTATGGTTAATAATTATGGTTTTCAGGACATTTTGCTTAACTAGTAAATTTTTCTAAGCAAGGACAAAATATTCCAATAGACAGATATTATGACTATTAATTATGTAATACAATTAATGAGAAATTATTTGAGGACTTTATTTAATATATAAATATCAGCATGTTTCGGAAGCGAAGCTTCATTCATCAGTATACACAACATACTAATAAATAATGACAAGTATAGGCAAATAATAAACATAGAACAATAATAATGTAAGAATAGACAAATTACATAAACAAAAAATAATAATAAGTTATGAAAGTAGGTAAGTAATTAACTAATAATGACAAAATACAATAAATATTAAATTTATACTAGAAACAATAAAACAAAATAATTTGTATTTTGAATATAAATTAAATCATGAAAATAACAATGAATAAAAAAATAATACATGTTTTAATTATTACGATTTATATTAATAATACTCTAAATATAGGCATTAACCCATTCTCACCCAATTTAATTTCTTTAGATAAATTAAATATTTAACGCTAGATTATGTATGGTGGAATTATTTGCAAATTTTTGGAATATAATTTTTTTTTTTCACTTATTGTTTAGGAAATATTCAACGTCATTTTAAAATGACTGTGGTAAATAATTAATTAGTATGTAGACAAATGAAACATTTTAGTTACCTTATAAACTTTTTTTATTTACATATTCATTGAGAAATTTTGGGACGATAAAAACATATATAATATGTACTTTTTGTTTAGAATTTGGTTGTAATATGTAAGAACGTACATTATTCTTTAAATACAAATAATAAAACAAATGAAATAACAATAAATACATTGTGTGTTTTACGGTAGTAGAGAAGTCGAATAACAGAATTCCAAAAGGAGCGAACATCGGTTTTTGTTTTTGATATGTGTGTATGCAGCGAATCCAACCCATCGAAAAAATATAGTATTGCCAGGGAAAGATCACTAAATCATTAAAAAAAGCAAATGAATAGGGTTAGTACTTACTTTGTAAATAATTCTCAAAGTGTATTTTTAAAATTACTCTGGGTGAGAAAGGTGTGAAATTAAAATAAATTTAAGATATAGACATTTTTTAAAAATATGTTTGATTAGTAATAATATTTAAATAACTAATAACGTTTTTTCTGAAAAATTTTCCAAAAAAAATCTAATTTATCTAATTGTAAACCAGTTATATATACTTAACTTAAAGCTAGAATTAAAATTTCTTGAAGTCTTTCCTACATAAAAAAAGTTACAATCGATTTATAATATCATATAAGATTATTTAAAATATCATCATCTGGTTGGATAGTATTTGGGATATTTTCTATTAATAAATTTGATTTATTATTATTTAAGAATAATTTTTTTCTTCACTGTTTACCAACGTCTTTTTTTTCCTGGATATATAAGATTGAAAAAAACTTTTTTTTTAAAATTTTTGTTTAACACAATATTATCTATTAATTTAGTATTATAACCATCGTTGATTGCAATTTGTTTAATTTTATGATGAGGGGAGCTTCGTTTCCGAAACATGTTGATATTTATATATTAACCGTTGGTGTAAATAAAGTATTTCTCTTTAATTTTACGAATAATAACAACACAAATTAATTTTACTTTTATTGAAGAAATTATTATTTATGTTTTCATTATGTTTAACTATTTTGAAACATTTTTATTTATTTATAAAATACATAATATTTAATGGAGGCAATTACATGGAATAGATATATTAGATCATCACACTAGGCGGCTGACTGTTTCATGGTGACCAATGGAGAATTGTTAATTTGTATGAAGTCTGGTGTAAACATGGATTTAGTATAAAATATGCTGAAAATTCGGCAAATTATAAAATAAGGTTGAAGATAAAAAGGAAAAAAAAACACACACATAAGGATTAAATCATAAAAATATTCATATTTTTTTATATATATGTATAAAAAACATATGTTCTCTTTCTCGATACCATCTGTGTCCTTCTTCCCTCCACCACTTTTTACTTACCGCCACCCAATCACATTTCCATTCCCACGACAACACCTAATTTATTGACCATGATTTTGTAATAATGTTAAGCAAACGTGATACCGAACCATTTAGGAAAATATATAAAGTATAAGCTGTATACAACAGTGTGTAAATAATTTAAAAATCGATGGAAATTCTCAGAAAATGCCATAAATCCACTGGTTCAATACACATCAGCAAAATCAAACTGGCAGCATCATAAAAAAGAAAACTCTTTTCAATAAAAGAAACTTCAGCATCAGCAGCAGCATTCCAGTTCCAATGAGTCGAAAACAATTCCCGCATAAGCACTTGTTCAACTATTAAACACCGCATTTTCCTGAAATTATTGGGTGGATTATTTCATGAAGTGATGCAGCAAAAAGCCTTCCGCTACCCTCGGAACTGCCGGTCAAAGTTTGTCGACCCGCCGCTAAACTCGCCCCGCTCGAGTTACTCAAATTCGTTATTTTCTCGCAAAACGTTGCGGTGCGCGGTGGCCTAGCCTGGCCGTACCATTTAATTTAAATATCAAATGTCAGTAGTTTGAAAACAAACGTATTAGCTTTCAGCGTATGGAGTAATTCTCTGAACGGGTTCGGCGCACAGTGGTCGATGTTTGAGCGCTGGCTCAGTATTGCTCCCTGATCGATACGTTCTTGAAATTAATTTTATTTTTACTGATGGATTCTAAATCTACCACTGATATTAAAAATTTCAATGAAAATAACTCGATGAATTTAATTACTATATACCCGGCGCGCATTTATGCGGTGGTATTTAGGCGTATTTTGAAAGAGCGCAGAATCAAGTTGTTTACGTATTTATAATTAATTAAAAGTAAAAACATCACCACGGAAAATATTCTTCAAAGTACACGCTCCGATAAAATAATATTGAAACAAATATTTAAAAAAAAAATTGTTTCATGCTAGTTCAAAGTAAACAATTATTTTTAAACTTTTTATTATATCTAAGAAAGATTAATTTACTGCTATATTTTGTAATGCTAATCAATATAACATAATTTAAAAATACATGTATACGAGTAAATGCCAAAAATGTACTAAAAACAATTTTTTTAAGGAGATTATTTTAACGGTAGATTTAAAGGGGTTTTGTAAAATAGTATGACATAATTTGTGATTTTAGATTGAATGCTATATATTAGTCCATTAATGATTTAAAAAAAAAATACAAATAATAACAGCTGTCATTTACAACTCCATTTATTTACTTTTATGAAGCCGCGTAATTGGGTTCAAATTAGTAATTTTTTTGTTCAAATACCATTAGCGTATACGAGTATTTTGTAATTTTATTGTCTGTATTTGACGTATTATAATATTAAGATCAAAAATATAAAACACCTACCGCCTATTTAATTTTAGATAAACTAATTAAAAGCATTGACATCATTTAAATAAATAAGATTAAATAAAAATATGGCAGCTTTTCATATTAATACTTTAAAACAACAACGAATCACAAAATACGAGTATAAGACCGCCGAGAGCGTTGTCGCGCCAAATCATTAAAATTCGCCACTGTGCGGCGGGCGGATTCTAAAACCGAATCATTACGTTATTAGAGGCAATTTTGACACATGTTGCAATAGAATTCTTGAAATAGGTTGCTGCTGCATTTAAGCAAATGAAACTGGTTTGGTTATTTGAAGCGCGTTATTAACAGCCAGAAACGTGATTCTTAATTTACCGCGGTAATTTATTGAAATTCACTGCATTAGGTAATGACGCTGTTAAGACTGCACTATTAAGTGGTTAGTTTGACAAGTGGCCAACATTTTGGTATTATTTAAATGGACTGTATTAGAGTATCTTAATCACTAAAAAAGAGTAATTCTGCGGTCACGAAAACTTAGAAGTGCGATATAAAATACAGCGATATAATTTAAAACGTAGACTCTCATAAAAGTAAATAAAAATGTTGTTATATGGACTGCGTTTTTAAGGATTAAAGACATTTCTAATTTTCATAATTTTTAAAATCTCATCTTTATATCATCTTTCTTATATTGTCTATCGAACAAATATGCTGGTATCCTTGATTTTATACCATCTTGATAGCTGCAGGTATCTTTAAAATTATTTAAGTTCTACTGTCTATCCTCACTGTAACAAAACTGTACTACTGTTTTATTTATTTTTTATTTATCAATTTTTTTAATACTGGCTGATATTTTGATATTTTTATAATATTATTTAAATCAATATAATGTAATTGGAGTATAGTATATCTATAACAAAACTGTTATTCTGTTTTCATATTTATATATTTTTTTCAATAGCTTGTGTACATTGATCACAACATGTATGTACCTATATTGTTTTATTATTGCGCTAAATTTGTATGACGATTGTTATTTAGTGTTGTATTATATAATATTGTTGAACTAAACTCCTGCTGACAAGCTACTTGCAGTGGCTTAGCGGGTACAAGTTCCCATTGTATGTAATTAATATTATGCAATAAATAAATGAAAAAATAGGAAATAATAAGTGAAAAATTTTGCATTCGTTTTTTTTATAATTTTTATTTTGATGTGAGTCCCAGCTGCTCCCAACCATCTGGAGCCAGTGAGACTATGGCATGGCATCCCCATTTGGATTATGTTGTGAGGTAGAATGTATCGAGAAGTGGAAGAAGATGGGGAAGAAGGTAGGAAGAACCTGGCTATTCAGATCTGGTCACCAAACAAGGCTAAGTCATCAAGCAACGTTTCGATTCTGAATGGTGGTCTTTCACCAGGGCAATACTAATAGTATCTACCACTCTGGAACGTATAGGTACTAGATATTATTTTAAATTAATAAATTGTGAAATAACACATTTTAATCAAATAAAATATAATCATTGAAGAAGATAATATTAACACATCCCAAATGAAACACGAATCCGAAAAAAAACAACAGAAAAATAAAAAAAGGTATCAGTCGCATCTGGGGCTCGAACACAGGACCTCTGTCTATCCGGGACAACCGCTTCACCGACTAAGCTAATGAGACCAGTTCAATTTAGGCCATCTTCACCGACATCATACTTCAAGTTCAAGACTTGCTAATATTGTTCTCCATTTTAAATCCCATATTCTTGGCCGCTATCCTTATGATGATTGCAAATTTCTTCCCGAACACAATTGCAATCGGAATAGAATCTCCGATATACCTATCCGATGTTTATTTTGATGTCATTTTACGACCTAATGCCACATTTAATATTTACTTCTTAAAATTATTTGTACTATATTATTATGGTTACATTTCAACTGTGACATGCAATTATTGTTTATGGTTTTTTTTTATATGAATACCTCACAAGAGTCCCAACTGCTCCCAACCGCCAGGAGCCAGTGAGACTATGGCATTACCAATTGGGGAATGTTGTAAGGCTGAAGGTATTTGGGAATGGAAGGAGAAGGGGAAGAGGAAGGTGTGGAATACCTGGCTATTCAGATCTGGTCCCCAAACACGGCTAAAAGATACTTCAAGCAACGTTTCAATTCTGAATGGTGGTCTTTCACCAGGGCGATACTGAGAGTATGTTCCACTCTGGAACGTGCGCAAATATACTACATATTATTTTTAAATGAATTAATTGTGAAACAACACAAATTATAATACTATATTTATGGTAATGGTATATTTATACCGTTGATATTAAATAAATAAATAAATGTATGGCACTGCCCAGCAGCGGCGTCCATTGATCTATGACAAAAGATAGGCCGTGTGTAGTTTTTCAAGTTCGGATATGAACTGGTCATTGAATATTTGAAAACGAAAATTTTATTATCATCTCCCGCCGATTGTTCTGACCCAGTTAATAAATTAACTGCGACAGAATTTTGCGGCGACTTATAATTTTTTCCATAATTTTTTTTAAAGTTCAGTTTTATTGGGGTAGGCACAGCTTTTCGGCCTTTATGGACTGCACACCACTGAATGTCAGTAGTATTAATAACTCGCGGGTTTAATAACAAAAACAATAATATTTTTTCACATGTTAGACTTAAGTCTGATCCAGTGTAGCAAGTCGTTCTGGAGTGTGTTCAAATGTTCACGTCGGACTGTTGACAATGATAGAAGATCTAAATTCATTAATCTTTATGTAAGATGCGTCTCGGACGACCAATTTACTAGAATGTTTATCTTATTTATAAATATCCATACGACATAAATTTGAAACGTCTGCTTTCGTGGTCCACGGAAATAATTTAATGTGAAACATTGTAAAAAAACACCAAACTACTAAAAAAAATATTAATCGTTTGTGTTTTTTCTGTATGCAACTGTATAAAAGAATTGATGGTCTTTAGAACAGGGGAAGATTTAATTTATAGCTTTGATAAATGCTGTACCGCATATATATATAAATTAGCAGCGACAGCAAGAAAACCTTGTATAGTGGAAAGACGGACTGTCCGAACCATTTTACTTTAAAAAAATGGGGTCTGAAAGGGAGGATGCATATCTACAGTACTGTTCAACACATACATCGATGAATTCACCCACAGGCTAAACTAAACAAGTAAATAATGCTGAGGTAGGCTGCCATATCGGAGGACAGTGTGCCAACAATGTGAGTTATCCAGATGACATGGCTTTGATGGCACCGTCGATAAGGGCGCTACCCATCCTCCTAAATATCTGTGAAGAGTTCGCGCACGAAATGAACTTTTTTTTTTTTACAGTAACTCCACACAGGAGACCCTGAGGGAAATAATTTCTCTGAAGGCCTATATCATCTTTGGGGATGCTGTGTGGAGGGTCTTTAAGAGGATAGGAAGGAGTGAACTTGGGTCTTGAAGAGACCTATGTTAAGAGAACATGCTGTATAATACGAAAAAAAAATAGATATGGGCAGGGTTCGAAAAGCATTCCACCGGGTTTCTTGAACGGCAAGCTTCTGAAAGTAGTAGAAGAAGTCAAATAATATCCGGGACACATCATTACTAGTAAGGTGATGGATGACAATGCTATCGACAAACATGCTCAGTAGAAGGTTTCGTCTTTGCAGTCCACTTGTGAAAAGGACGCAATTTTTTATACGTGCAAGCTCTGGGCGAACTTCAAGAAGGGTACCGTGGTAAGACTCCGCGTACAGTACAAAAATGCCTACCACGCGATGTTTGGTCTTTCCAGACACTGCAGTGCTTCCAAAATGCTCACGGAGGGAAGAGTTTCTGGCTTTGCAGGCCTCATAAGACCTGGGTGGTAGGAATTAGAGAGAGGGTAAACAACTCCGGAAATGTCTTCATCATTGAATACTGCCAGAGTCCAGATTCTAGCATAGAAGCACGATGGAGAAATAGGCTCCATTAATTTTGAGTGCAATAGTTCGCTAACGACTATTATGTTCTCTTTACATATCCATTTTTATTAATATATATTATCTACATTATTTGAATATACTTTATGGGATGTGTGGGACTGCACTAATCTCCCCACATTCCGGAATAAATTAATTATTTTTATTATTGTTTAAATGATTTTATTTGCATTTTCAATAACTTTTTCATTTGGGTATTTTTCTTTTATCATCATTAAAGAGCGCATTTAAAAAATGTGTTGCCACTGGGTCCATTTTCTCATTGAATCCTACTTCAGTGCATCTGAATATATGAATACCTAAAATATGTTTCCGTATATGCACTTCCAAAGCCACATAATTTACATTATTGTAAGAATTTGTAAAAAAAATCTGAAACTCCCAGTAACTTGAGTTGGTTCGAAACCATGTTTTTTCCCACTCCCTTAATTACACAAAGTTAAGTTTATTCATATCATTATTTAATTATTAATTGATAAACTAAAGTTCTTAAAAACTTAAGACAAGATTTTTGTGCATAGCGCAAAGGGTAACAATTATTTTTATAAACAATAATTATTAGCTTGAAACACTCATCCAAATTGAAAAAAAACCTTTCCGACCAAAGATAAATGTCGCCGACAGGACTCGAACCTGCACCCTTCTGATTGCCGGTCAGAAAAGGTTTTATTCAATTTGGATGAGTGTTTCAGGCTAATAATTCTTGTTTAAAAAAATAATCATTATTTAATTATTTTTTAATGTTCTATTTTAATATATTAAAAAGAATACTCAGAACTATACCTAAAATCTAATCGGGTATTGAAAAAAAAATAGTTATAATTATATCCAAATACAACAAAAAATTGCGGAAAATATGGAAATGCTTTTTTTTCATCCCGGCACAATGATAATTTTTTTTTTTAAATAAATTTCTTCAAATGCCACTGTTACAAACAAAACGATGTCCAAACTGCCAAAAAAAACTTTGAACACACTATTTATACAATGTTGCGTTTTTTCAAGTGTGTAATAAAAACGAAGAAATGTCTACGTGTGGACACCCGTAAACCTTTTAATGTACCAGATGGCCGAAATAAAAATCACACATCCGATGAAAAGCCACATAAAACAGAATTATAAATGTACAACATTTCCCAAGACGTTGACCATTTAAGCCCCCTCACGCTAATTCAGCTTTGGGATTAACTTACAAGTTTTAAAAGTCAAAGACAGAAAACATTTTAAAAAGTCTGTTAAACGATGTTGAACACATTCAAGATTCAGTTACAGACTCTCGATGGATACTCCTAGTTCATCCGAATGCATGCCCGTCATTGCATAAGGAAAGGCTAACAATTTAAGACTAATCGCCAAGCTTTGAGATCAAACGTTTTTGGAAAAGGCAACAAGACAATGGATGCGTTTATTTGATTGAACTTAAAAGGCGATCCAATATAACCTATTGCAAAATCATACGTTTTTCGTTTAAATACTTTATCGCCTAGAAATATTAATATGCTTTAGTGAAATACTGTGAGTAGAACACATATTAGCCTTTGCTCTGAGCTAGCATTTTTTTTAATAAGTATTTTTATAAGCCTAGAAAAAAATAAAGTGTCTTTAAAATAACTTTGAAGTATAAAATACATTACTTGTGAACTCCTTTTCGGATACAGTTTTATTATATAAAATTGCAAATTAAGTTCTTAAGAGTACAATCGGAGAAAATTTTTATATTTGTGCCGAATTTTATGAAATATATAACAATAACATGCATTATTAATGGATTTTGTGTTTAATTCGTTGATCTCCATTTAATTTTAATTTTAATTTTTTAAATTTAATGTTCATTAAATTTAGTAATGGTATAATAATTTAATAATTAATAAAGTAAGGAAAATTACTTATTCACCACTTCTCAGTGTGTTTACACTACCAAAACAATATAACACATTTAAATAAATCAATGAAATAATCAAACCATGTATGATTGAGTGAAAAATGTTGAGATTCGTAAAGAATGCAAGGCTGATGTAAGCGTAGTGAGCAAGATTAAGAAAGGGACGCTTAGATGGTTTGGGCATGTAGAGCGAATGAACGAAGAAAGGAGTGTAAGGAGAATATATGACGCGAATGTGAATGGAAGAAGAGCCCGGGGACGCCCGAGGAAGACATGGCACGATCAAGTGAATCAAATACTCGAGTCGGGCCATGTCAGAAGTCGGAATAACAGAAGAGAATGTATGAGGCGTTGTATGAATGTAAATGAAGCAAGAAGTGTATGCCAAGATCGAGTTGTTTGGCGGTCCGTCCTCTCTGCCTACCCCTGCGGGGAAACGGCGTGATAGTTAGTTAGTTAGTTAGTTAGTTAAATAAATCAATTATGAAAAAAAATTGTCATTTAAACACGCGAAAAACACTTCATAAGTGTAAAAACCTCAGAGAATTGAGAATTTTATTATTCTCCCTCCCTACAATGCTGCCTAGCCGACTGGTTATATACAAAGTTCCATGTCTTTAAAAATGCAGACAGAGGCGCCCTTGTAAGGTGTAACATACAAAAAGGGCTCATCGTTCCAAGGATTTTACTGCTTCATACGCACAATTTTGAATTTTATCGAAAACATCGCAAATCAACTTGTGTGAAAATATATGAAATTAACAGTCCATTAGGTCGAATTACGATAAGTATAAATCATTTCAATTGTTATCCAGCAATCGCAGTCGAACAAACCTATACCTACCTATTAATTGTTTTTGTGTAAACGTAAATCAAATGTTAGAATGATTAAGTTCTGCGAGTTTTTATTATTGTGACAGCTGTTTTGGCATTCGAGGCCATTTTGAAACTGTAGTTAGGCCACATTGCGACGACATTCTTATATGTTTTTATTTACTCCCGCCCAATGGTAATTTGGATGGTGTTTTAAATTATCATTACCGACAAAACCTTTAAAAGTAAGATTATATTTAAATCCTCTATTCTGTTATATTTTTACGTTTATAATGTGTTTTCTTAGCATTTAAATGACAATGTTTTCTTAACTGATTTATTTGAATGTGTAGTATTGTTTGGGTAGTATGATCATGCTGAGAAGTGGGGGATAAATAATTTACCTAACTTTATTAATGAATGTTATATTAGGATCATTCTTTCGTTTATTAAATAAGAAAACATTGTCATTTAAATGCGGGAAAAGACATTATAAATGCAAGTACCTCACATAAAACAGAATTTTATTTATAATTTCTTCAAATATTTGGTAACTTTGTGGCATTATTAATTATATAAATTAAAAATATACTTTGTATTTACCACTTTAATTAAAATATATAAATATTTCTCTATATGTTTCAATAGCAATGCTATCATCTTCAGGAATAAATGAATACATTTATTATTAGTATTAGTATTCATTTATTCCTGAAGATGATAGCATTGCTATCGAAACATGTAGAGAAATATTTATATATTTTAATTAAAGTGGTAAATACAAAGTATATTTTTAATTTATAGAATTTTATTTATTTTGTAACTAAATCGGTTTTACCGGTAATAAATAATTTTAAACCCCGTCCAAGTTAGAATTGAGTGGAAGTAAATAATTAGTAAGTCATCGAAATTTGGCCTAACCGAAATAGCTGTCACAATAATTAAAAAAAATTAAATATTCGCGGAACTTAATAATAACATTATTAAATTTGATTTACAATAAATTTCAAAAAAAAAACTATACCCACCTGCTCCAAGCTTTCCACCAAGAGTGATAGACAATTTAGAGTTTGGGTTCTCTCGTCTTGCAGCAGTACTTAAATATCACGCGGATGTGCAGAATATAGGTTAGACGTTAGACGGGGTTTGGACAAAGATAGATGTCACTGGATGTACAGCGCACACCGTACAGTCTGTCAGTCGGCCGCTCGAGAGGCGATCTGATCTGCTGCGTGGGCACTGAGCATTAGTGTCAGCCCCGCGGCACTGCACGGAATACGCTTCCTGCTGGTGGAAAACTCCTTTGAAGTTTTTATCGATGCTATTTTGGAAAATATATTAATGTGTTAATTTAATGAATTATTGTTTTTAACACTTTACGCGCCAACGTTGAACTAGGTGTTAGCCCGTCATAGGACGTTGCCACCAACAATATATACATTTTGACAAAAATTAATAATTTTTTGCACCTACCTATTTAGGAACGATTTTTACTTTGCAACATCTTCAGAATATTCTCATCAGGGCAAAACCAATCTAGATACCAAATAAATACCTAAAATAAATGAATTAAAAATTACTTTGTGTTCACCACATTTTTTTAATATACACATATAAACATGTTTTGAAAGCGATGCTTTCTTCATCATTATTTTGATATAAATAAAGGTCTAAAAAATTTACATTCAAATCCAACCGATTTACAATTAGACAAATTTTTAAAATTTTAGATATCGGAAAATCGTTAATAGTGAATTAAATTGAATTAATAATAATTTTTTTTTTAATAGCTCTCTCTTGAATTTATCTTCATATTAAAATTAATAATGAATATAACTTAATTTTTAATTTCTAGTTTAAATTTGTTCTTCAATGTTTCATAATAATTAACTAACATTTTTGATTAATTATTTTCCTACTTTAATCAATTTTTGCTAATGTTTATAAATTGTTTATTCTACATTATTGTGTTCTATGTTTATCATTCGTCTATACTCGACATTATTAATTTTTAGTATTCTATATATTCCTGATGAAGAAATCATCGCTTTCGAAACATGTTGATATGTGTATATTAATAAAGTGGTGAATACAAAGTAATTTTTAATAATGACGCCACAAAGTGAATACCAATCTTTGAAGAAAATATAAACACCTAAAGCCCTAAATATTAAAATTAATAGCACGAACCTTTCTACTATGCTAACAAGATTAATTAGTAATAGTTAGATATTTTGTGTTTCGTAAACGTGTTTAGGTGTACCAGTATAATAATGTGTCCAAATATAAATCAATTAAATTGAATCTTCGTCGGGGAAATATTTATTTGTGCCTTTTGCTCAATATTAATATGTGATAATTTTATGTTGTATAAAATCTTCACTTTCTCATAAACCACGAATTTATCATATTTAATGCCAGCCGTTTTCATTTAGATCAAGCTTCGTCAGGCAATTGCAATAACTAAGGTCTAATACTGAGTTATCGGTTATATATAGATACAGGGAAAAATAGAGTGAGACAGGATACAAAACGGAAAGAGAACAAAATATTACAGGGTGACAATAATTGAAAGGTATTATATGTAATAGGAATACAATATTATTGTAGTGGGCGAAGCGGATCGGTTAAGTGAGCCGGATCACTAAATCAGCTCTCTGTAAAGACAATCCACATGAAAACTGGACGAAAAAAGTATCGCGTAAGAGCGTCTTAAGGACGTCTTTAGGAGGGCCAAGGGAGCGACGGTGAGGGCATGGTGCGGGGGGACGTGAACCGTCGTCCAATCGAGCCGGATCACCGAACCGATACACTACAAAGAGCTGTGTTAGTGATCCGGCTCACTAAAGCGAGCCGCTTCGCCCACCACTACAATATTATATATACATATATTACAAAGAAATGGCGAAGAAAACAGTTCGATGGAAACATAATGTTTTATATTTTATTTTGAATGATCCTATGTGCATTCATACTAGACAGATATATATATACATACATTATTAGTGGAAAATACGCTACTTGAGTACATAATAATAATAATAAATAAAATTAAATATTATACTTTCTTCACTAGGTGTATAGTTATTTTGTGGCGTCATTATTAATACATTAATAAGAAACACTTTATTTATTCAAATGATGTAAAATAAATGTGTGGAGTCAAATTTATTAAAATGATATTAATTACTTTGTTAAAAACCACTGTATTTAATATTTAAATATCTAATGGTTTATAATTATGAGGGGAGATTTAACAAGTAACTAACTAACTAACTAACTAACCATCACGCCGTTTCCCCGCAGGGGTAGGCAGAGAGGACGGACCGCCAAACAACTCGATCTTGGCATACACTTCTTGCTTCATTCACATTCATACAACGCCTCACACATTCTCTTCTGTTATTCCGACTTCTGACATTGCCCGACTCGAGTATTTGATTCACTTGATCGTGCCATGTCTTCCTCGGGCGTCCACGGCTTCTTCTTCCATTCACATTCGCGTCATATATTCTCCTTACACTCCTTTCTTCGTTCATTCGCTCTACATGCCCAAACCATCTAAGCGTCCCTTTCTTAATCTTGCTCACTACGCTTACATCAGCCTTGCATTCTTTACGAATTAAACAAGTACATAATACATTATACCACTGTTTTTAACATGTTCCGAAAGCTAAACTTTCCTCAACAGGATAGACAGAACACTAAAAATTATTGACAAATTCATAAAAAATAATAATGTGAGAATAGACAAATTCCAAAATATTAAATGTTTATCTTATAATCATGGTAAGCAAACCTTACTTAAATGCTTTTTACGAATATGAAATATTATGTACCAGCCAATGTAAGAATCGTGGCTCCCTTATCAGACACAATAACTCCTCTTTCCTGATAAGCTATAAATGACCAAGAATAATTACCCTTAGATGATTTTTTTTAATACTTGAAACATAACTTATAAGAAATAAAAAAAAACATTATTTCTATTTTTTTGTTCGCGGTTTATAAGAAAGTGATTGATTTATTTAATATAATGTCAAAACACAAAATATTACAAAAAAAATAAATTACTATTACCTTTTTTATCTTTGTGGTTATAAAATTTCGTTATTCTTCATTTTCTTATAGGGAAGTTCCCTTCTCGTAGTCTCCTTTATGTATTAAAAACTATTACCACTATAGTATCATGAATTCTTTGTAAAAAGCATATGTTTAAGGTTCACAGCCATTTCACCATATCTTGAATCTATAAAAGCCCAGTTGAAAGTGTACAAAAAAAAATGTCTAAAAAGAAATCGGTGCACACAAAGCTGGGTTTTAATGAGATGAAAGTTGTTTCTCTATATATACATTATTCAAATGAGTATTTATGATACGGACATTCTCGATAAATAGGTCAACAATATGTTTCTATTGAAATTGAGGCCAGAGAGGTATTAACATAATATTAGAACTTAATAAATCTGTCGGGGGGAATAGTTTTCCTACAATATTGTTGAAAACTTCTGTCAGATATTTGGCAGGCCCATTATTTATACACTAATTAGTATGGGACCTGAAAAATTCGCGTTTTTTTTGGGAAAAGTGATGCTATATTTCGGTGAAATTCGTCCTCTTTTTCATATAACTCGCGTAAATTTTGGGAAAATATTTTTTTTCACCAAAGTGGTGGTATTTTGCAACAAAAGTGGTGTTATGTTCCCTTTTTGGTATTTTGCAAAAAGAGTGGTGTTATGTTCCCTTTTTGATATTTTGCAACAAAAATGGTATTATGTTCCCTTTTTGGTATTTTACAACAAAAATGGGGTTATGTTCCCTTTTTGGTATTTTGCAATAAAAGTGGTGTTATGTTCCCTTTTTGGTATTTTGCAAGAAAGTGGTGTTAAGTTCCGTTTTTGGTATTTTGCAAAAAAAGTGGTGTTAAGTTCCGTTTTTGGTATTTTGCAGTGAGTAAAATGACAATACGCGTCGTGTTCGACATGAAATTAGCTGCGGTCGCTAATTTCGCCTAAATTCGCGGTATGCGTAAAAATTACAAATGTCGTGTAAAACTATAAATAAATTTTAAACAAACGATAAATTTTCAGGCATCTACTAATAAGTATTTGTGTTCTTGGTTTTCTCTTATTCCATGGAGAGAGAAAAACTGTGTATTGCCCATACATAACGAATATTAAAGCCGGTATTGAAATAGAAATTAACGAATTAATAATAATCTGATAAATGATAAATGATAAAATTTACCACTTTTTAAATCTTAAATAAAATTACAAACTAATGTATAGGAAGAATTATGATTCACAATCAGCAAGACTTATAATAGAGGTCCAAAGCGTCGGGATCTATTACAACAGCTTAATGTTGTGAGAAAGGATACTAAAAAAATTGATAGGTTATTCGTAACGTAGGATTGTTTAACATTTTTTTCTCATAAAAATAAATGAATAATAAAGGAGTCTCAGGTTCATTTTTGGTAACCATTTTCTACTTGATTAATTAAAAACAAAATCATTATTATAAGCAGGTTCCTGTGGAAGTCTGTAATGCCATAATTTTTGTGGAATCGATCCTAAATCATAATCGATCATAAAATAACATATTAACAGGAACATAGTTAGGCAAAAATTTGCTGCCATAGCTCTCGAATCAAAATGTAATATCTATTTTCTATTTTGTTAGCCTAAGCATTTGCGTTTGTTTTTGTAAAACGTAATTGAGAAGAATCTACTTTCTCTATCACCGTCCTTTGTGGGGAAGTACCTTTGTCTACGATATCTGTTTTTGCCAGCTTATTAACTATTCCTGTTTTCATGTTTTTTTTTCATTATTTTTAACTGAATTCCTTTGAATAGCGAATGCACAGCCACAAGGAGGAGGTGAATAATCTACGAGATGAAAATTCACAAACGCAAATTTGTGGTAAGATAATTGGAATATAGCCGAGATTCTTTCATATTAAAATTCTTTATTACATTATAAAAACACGAAGTTAACATACTATTTCTTATTTAAGCATTTAATATCGAGTGTTCCAAGGAAGAAAGCACTAACTAAAAAAAAAAAGTTTTCGATTTCCTTCCACTCAAGAAGTTGTAAAAAAGAATACATATTCAATAAAACATTGATTAACAAATTTATATTAGAAATAAAAAAAAGTTTTTATTATTAATATTAATATAAAAATAAATTCAATTGATAGGTGTTTAAAAAAAAACAGGATTATTAATTATATTTAATCGACTATTAACACTTTTAATAATTTCTAAAATTAATAATTTGTCTAATTGTAAACCGGTTGTTTTTGTATGAAAAAAATTTAAACCTTTATTTATATCAAAAGAATAATTTATTAATAATTATTTTAAATTAGAACGTCATTATTGATTAAAATAATGCACTGGTTTTCTTTACAGGCGCATCAGTTTATAATTTTGAAAATGTCCCATCTTACGTACAAGGAGAATATATTAGTTTTATTCGACTTACAAGTTTCCATCATGTAAATATTATGTTTCACAAGTGTTACATACGAAACTACCAATCAAAATTGTGTATTTTCGAATGAACCTTTAATTGAACTCTAAACTTACTTACTTTAATTGATAGATTTGGTTGACTGTACTATAGGAAAAATGAAGGCTAAAAAGGAACAAGCATAAACTAAGCACTTTCAGAATAATTTCCATGCGAAACGAACAACCTGCTTCTACGAGAATAGTCTTATTTCTGGTCAAACGAAAGCACTAAATAACTTGCAATGACATTACAGTGTTGTCATTAAAAAAAATAGTAGTGTTGGTTAAGGAAAGTAGGGATTGGATAAATAGCAAATAAGGTAGGAACCAACCACATTAATACTTCAGAACAACACATGAAACATTAAACTTTGTTGATATCTTTTTTAGATCATTATGTAAAACTAACTAGTGTTTACTTGCTATATTCACCGAATGTATGGATTTATTTATTTATGATATCTTCATTGCAAAGGAGAATATTTGATTGTCTGAAGCAGCAAAAACTCAAATACGGCGAGCCTCACTAATTTTGGCAAAGCTGTAACTATTCAAAATTTCAAGGGCAACGTCATTTTTATAATGAACTGGGGCTTTGATAAGTTAATTTAATTTTTAATTAAAACTATTTTTCGTTTTATAATATCTCTCAAATCAAATATTAAGTAAAAACAGGTAATACGAGTAAGAGAAAAAAATCCTGAATCAATCAATTCAACCTTCGGATTAAAAAAAATAGTGAAAAGTTTTTTTTTGTGTCAAATTATTCTTTACAAACATATAAAAATACTGTTAGGTTGGGCAGAAACACGGAAAAATCAATATTTTCTTGTTGAATTCCATTTTAGAGGAATGTGTACCCGTTTGGCTGTTGATTTTGACAAGTTACTAGAACTCGTGCATTCTATAGAATTACTTTCACGAAATTATTGTCGTTTCCTGGAATTATATTGGGAGCAGTATCGGGAAAATGGAAAACTATAGATGGCGCATGGTGTACAAGCTGGAGGTTTTTAAAATTTTATTATATTTATTTGATGTGTGTTTCAAAAATAAATAGATGTATCACATCGATGAAATAAGGTAATTCCTCTAGCAGGTTTTATTATTTTATTTTAATAAATCAAATATATTAAAACTTGTTAGTTATATTTTTGTATGGTAGACTGGGTGGCATTGTTCCTATACAGAAACTGTTGCTGTAGTGCTACTGGTACTCCATCTTCAGCACCTTGGGTGATGGCTTTAAATCAAAATTAAATTACTTTATCTCTATTTTGGAGACTCTGCCCACTCGTTTATTTTGTTAAAACTTTCGCACGCAATATGCGTGGCAGGTGACAGAAATCTACAAACATGCATAAGGACTTCAATGGGTAACACGAATGACATAATGAATTACTTTTAAGAAAATTTCTTACGACATGTTTATCACATTTTGAGATATTCTCGTAACATGTTACACCTATTTTGATATTCCATTTTACTGAGCGGATGTAACGATGTAACCTAGATATATTACAGCATTATTCGAATATATAAATAAGATATATCATCTTATTTTATCTTACAAAAAAACACTAAAATTAGAATGCAAATTTTAGTTCTCAGAGAGCTGTCATCAATGTTGTAGTTTTTCGTTTACGAACGAATTTCAGTAACGGTCTTAAATCGCTTTTACTAACAGAAGTCAGCAACGGGAAATAAGGAATCATTGAAGCATGACTTTGATGTAACTACTACTTCGTGATGGACACATCGACACTAGAAATGATTTTAGCAAAACTTGCTCATGGAGAAAATCAGCTGTCGTCAAATTAAATTCTTTGATTTTAGAATATACCAGCGTTTTGTCCGTTGCGTTGGGTGTCGAGGTGATGAAGCTTTATTACTATTTAAAAAAAAATCTTTTTATGCTTGCAAATTGCTACTCGTTTTTTTTCTTCTTTTTTATTCCCTAATTTAAATCATAATGTGACCCCTACGATTTAGTATTTTTAAAATACACATTATTATTAATTTGTTTTCCACACATTTCAGTCAACATGACCGAACCGAAACTAATATAATCTAACACCTAGTCGAACCTAACCTAATCTAACCAATCCATACCTAATCTAAACTTACCTCACTTAACCTAACCTAACTAAACCAAACCTAACCTAACCTAACCCTTAATTATGTTAACCTAACTACCGTTGACGTATTTTTTTCCGAAAACGGCTTATAAAAATCATTTGATTTATTGAAAACAAATTAACGATAAAAAATAAAATACGTCTTTGAATTACATAAATAAATAGAACACATTGCAAATATAGACTTTTGTGGTTCTCTGTTAAAATACTCGTACGTTTTATGTAGGTACTTTATCGCTTGTTGGATTAAAAAAATGTGTTTTTCTTAACATATTATGTAGGTGCCTACTTCAGTTCCAAATATGGATAGTTCACGTTCTTTGATATTACATTTACTCTATTTTTATTCTACTTCAATTAATTTATACTCGCGGAGCTCAAAGAGACACAGCAAATCTGTCAGCAAAATATCCTACGAATATTCTTAATCTTAATTATTTTTTAATACCTTTCATGTTTAACTTTGCAGAACTCTATTTTTTATGTTATTTTTAAGAACAATTTTTTTTTTAGTAGTTGAAATTAAATTAGAATTATACAAATTAAACTTGATAAGATTTTATTTTTTATTTATAAATAAACCGTTAAAAAAAAGAAATAGGTAATTATAAAAAATCGTAATTAAAAAATTAAAAAAATATATATGAAAATTTAAATAAATTAAAATAATCCTCATTTTTATATCATAGACTATAGCAACTATAGTTCACATGCTTATATTGTCGGCCCATTATAGACTAGAACTAATAGAATAGAACGTAAGTTGAAGTCGTCTATTTCTATTGTGTGTACTATCGTATAGAATAGATGACGTGAGAACGCGGTCTCATAAAAAATGACATTATAATTCCAACACAAATTCAAATTTGGAGAAAAAAAAACAGTAGCGACTCTATTGTAAATATAACTACAATAGAATATGGCTAGTACAGGAAATTTTTCAGTCGTTATGTATGTAGATCATATTCACTCCGCTTGGCGCCCCAATAAAAATATTAGTATTTTAAAACTGTCAAAATAGAAAATCCAAAGTAGTCCCAATTTTTTTTCACAAATTCGATATTATACAATTTTAAGTGAAAACTTACCTAATAAATAATGCAGAGTGGTGTTAAAGGTGTTATTTTACAATGTTTGACCAATATTTTTAAGATCAAAGAACGAACTAAGCCAAATCCAGAGTTCAAGCAAATGTCTACCTTACTGAAGTGCGGAACGTATGAAAAAATCAGTTATATCGGCAAATTCGAATTCTTTGAAGAAAAAAAGCAAGTGAACTCCGGCTTCACATAATGCGGTTCACGCGGTACTAGACTCTGTTGCAAAGAGAGAGAGTTGTGGGAGAACGCGAGTCGAAATCGAACTTTTGAAAAACATTTTTACTGTTGGAAATAGAGTATTAATATGTAGTTTCCTAAATAACATATTCTATCTGTACTTAAGTGGGCAGGCAGACAACTTTATTTGAATTTAGGAACTAATTAATTTTAGAAATAAGCCGTGCCTTTTTTGGGACGATATAAATGAAGAAAGAAAAAATACATAAAATACAGATAGGTAATGAATATCGTATTAAAAAATAATCCAACGAAAATGCATTTCTCTTGGTAATTATTATCAAATCATATTAACAAATCTCAAATGAAATTTCGTTTATTTATTTTTTAATTAATCTCATCTCCTTATAATTTGGGATATTAAAATTCTTTTAATTTTTCCACCTAGGAACAGTCTCAGCCTAGCGGGGTGGTTTATACCAAAACTTTATGTTTTATCTATCATATATATAGATGTTTATTTCTATATTATATGTAATTTATGCGTTTTGTAATGAAGAGTTTTATCCACTATGTAAATTTGTTACTTAATTAAATGTACATAGTGGATAAAACTCTACATTACAAAATGTCTAGAAATTGTGATACAAAAAAAGTGCTGCATGCATTTTACGGTAAGGTTTTTTCAGCGATTCTGGATATGCAGAAACTTATTTAATGATATCCCAGATAATTAGCTATTAACACGAAATATCAAATGGACATTTTATTTATTAATTCATTTTTTGAAACATTCATTCACACAAATAAGGTACAATGATTATAAACATTTTATTTTTATTTTTTTAACATTAAATTATAAATACATCTGAACAACCTATGTGTAAAGTATATAAAACAAAAATTCCCACATAGGCAAGGCCAGTGTGTGGGTATAGAGGTGTTGCAGTATATTGGTTTATTTGTATTAATACATGGATGTTAAAGGTAAGTTAAATAAAAGATTTTAAGTTAGATAAGAAAACAAATCGACAAAGAAAGAAAGAAAAGTGGGGAAAATATACAGATATACCAGGAAAAGGTGGATATCAGTTTTTTATTTCATTTTTGTGTGTGTTTAAAAATGATATGTTTGGACACTTACATTCTGTAGATAGAAAATTAAAAATTTTAGGAGCAATAAAAAAAGCAATAAATAAATCAGATATCCGTGATTTTTTAAACAATGAATTAAAATTGTGAAAAATGAGCATAAGTTTTAATGCATGATTTTTTTAATCGTTTTGTCTCACTTTAGTCCTTAAAGTGGCACCGAAATATTACATGAAACCTAAGTGTATCTAGCTCTATGTATAGAACTTCAAGAAATTGGATATAAACCCTAAAAGGGTACATAAAACACTTACTTATAAGGGCTGTGTCAAAAACTAGTTATACTTTTAAATTAAGGTTTGTTTCAAACATCGCTATATTTGACAAATAATAAAATTGACAATCAACGCCATTAATTTTTTTGAACGGTTCGTTTTATTCACAGATCGTCGAATAAAAATCTATTACTATTTGAGGTTTTAGCTTTTGATCAAATTGTAAAATTAGGCTTATTACATTTGACGAACCCTGAAACACCCAAGCAAATCGTTTTTTTTTAACATTATGCAAACAAATAGCTAAATTGCTGGCTAAACTTAGGCAATTTTCATTTAATTTTCCCGTTCGGTTAACTGCACCGAAAGTGTTTTATATCCATGCACATGTCGTGTCGAAGTAACCTATAAATACCCGCGCGCGGCTGCCGTCTACTATCTGTCAAAATAATGTCACTTTCGATGGAGCGCGTCGGGAATTTGCCGCCTTCGATTGGTCGCTTAAATGTATTCTGAATTTAAACCTGGGCGTGGGCTGTTCACCCGAACGGCCAATAGGTCGCCTAGTTTCAAAATCGGCGCATTCACGCGTTGAATCAATAATGTTTGATAAATAATATCTTTAGCTATCTAGCGAAATCTAACTAAATTTCTTGAAGCGTGAAATCTGGCGTCATGAATTTTGCAAATATTTCAGTCTACAATATATATAGTCTAACTGCTTTCGTAAATATTACATTTCCATCATGCGCTGTGGAGCTTTGAAAAATAAGCATTGAAAACGGCAAAAAAATCTGTGTTTTTTAAGACCAACGTAAAAGCTTTTACGAGATGAAATTTACATGGAGCTTGAAAAAAAAATTGAATTTAAATATTTCATCCTTCTTATTCCATAAGTGTTGAAATCTATGGAGGGGCAAACTAAATTATTAGATGATATATGAGGCTATACAAAAATATTATTCACAAGAATCCAAATTACGAAATCAGACAAAAAAAACCACAAATTCATAAGAAAAGTTTTTTTTATTATATCATCGGCCGTATCCAGATGGGCTGCACAACACACGTGAGTCGCTCCTAACTATCAAATAAATAATTAAGCCGTCAAAAGGGCAAAATAAAGTGTACGAAAACAATTGTGACTATAATAGTATATTCGGGCCTTTCCATCATCGTTCAAGTATTCATTTACTTACTTGCCAGTTGGGAGCGGCTCACGTGTGCTGTGCGGCCCACTATTAAGGTAAAACAAATATTTCTCTGCTTACAATAGATTTGATTTATGCAAATTACATGTTTTTCGCTACTAAAATTTTATAATGTGTAAATTCTAGGTAGGGACTAGAGCTTTCAATCCCGGGATTCCGGAAATCCCAGACCTTTGTCGGTATCGTAATGCCGTTGCTGCGCTTGTCTCAATCCTGGGATTCCGGGATTATTGTTGATGTCGCGTCCTTGTTTAAATCGTGGGAATATATATATATTTTTTTTTAACTGGCCGCATGTAATTTTTTGCACAATATCCTTGAGGTCTTGGAATGCAGGTCGTGCAGATTTTGGGGTAGGTTATATTTATTGCCCTGTTTTTTTAGAAATGAGCAAAGATTTATTGAAGCCTGAAGAACATTCAGTATTCTTGTGACATTGATCCACCGGGATTGTTCAGGAAGACAAGCCTTCACTTCTCAATTATGAGTTTGGTTTGCAGGTAAAAATAAGATACGTACGATTTATTAATAAATTCATATTACGTATTCTCTGTTTACGTGCTTACGTGGGACGAAACTGTCACAAAATTCTATAAAAATTATTGCCAACAAATAGGAGTTGACAAGCAAATTAAGGCTTATATTTTCAATCTATAGTATTGAAGATAACCTTTAAGAGCATCTCCCGTGATTTCAGAAAAACTAACGTCCTAGGAGAAAATAGCAGAGATAATTTGATCTCATCTGAAGTCGAAGGGCTTTGACATAAGGACGAGAGAGAGAGAGAGGATGCTCACAGCATTGAAACATGATAAGTAAAAATTAAACTAGCAAAAGGAGACTCACAAATTTTATTTTTATTTTATGATACCTAATTTATATATAATGCCTAAAAAATAAAACATTTGTAACAACTCCTTTTTTGTAATAATTTAATCATTGAAATTCCCTGTGCCAGCACCGGGATCCCGGGATTGAAAAACGCCAGCACCGTAGTTCCGGTACTGAAAAAAATAGGGATTGAAAGGTATCTAGGTAGTAACCTAAGATTAAATATTTTAATATGTAGTAGGATTAATCCCACTAAACGTATCATTATTTCCAAAGAGCATTTTCGATATTCGATGATAAAATTTTGCGATGAAATAGGCCCTCATGTTTTAGAATATTTTTCAATTTATTTATTTTCTTTTATTTCAGTTCGTGTCAGTCTTGGAACCTACCTACTCTTATTCTATTCTGAAAATTATGGGGGCGTTCATACCTTTACACTCTGCTGCTCAGGAAACGGTAGGAAAAGCCAGTGGGATTAATGTCTTATAAAAAGGTGTTTAATTTATTAACCGCATGCAAATACTCTTCCCATTTAAAAAAGTCACCGGATCGTGTCTTGCGCTGGGATATACGGAAATACAACATTGACAGCGCGCCCAGAGGCGGAGGTAGAGAGGATAGACCGCCCACACTTCCTGGATTACTTCCAGATTATTCTAAGTTTTCAAAAAAATAATGCGGATTGTATGTCCTTCACGTCTTGCCAGATTTCAATAAATTTACGAGCAATGTGCATCTAAAAAGATCGAGACGCCTTCCTGTATCATGTAAAGTATATGAAATACGTATTTTTTTATCAAAACTATAAATGTAATTTTTTATTGAATGGGGTGCTATAGTCGTAAATCAATGTGCGAATTTTACAACTAAGAGGAAAATATTTCAAGTGAATAAATAAGACATTTTTAAATCATGAGATTATTAACAAATCTTATATTTTCCGGTAATTTATTAAAGAATTTTATTATTAATTATCTTTAGTTTTGTTAATCCAATTTTTTTTCTACGTATTGGAATCGGTAACATTTATTACTTAAATAATGTAACTACATATACACAATATTACGACATACTTTTTCAATAAAAAGTGACATTTTTTCCACTCTCTATAAAATAGTTTTGGTAAGAGAATTTAATAATTTAATAATGAACAATAATTTAATATAAACATATACATTTGTTTTAAACCATTTCAATTTCGGTTTCAGAAAAAATCCTTCCTTCGTCAGGACTATATTAAAACTAACATAAGATATTAAATAATGACAGACATACACAATTATTTATGTGTTGAAGTGGGAGGCGACCAAAGGGGAAGGGTTAATTAACTATTAAGTTTTCCTCTTCACATAGATGTTATCTTATAAATCTATTTCTATAAAATAAATATGAATAGTTCATTACGAGACTATACCAGAAATAGTCGCTGAATACATTGTTGTATAATACAGCGTCTCCTATCTACGTGTTATTTTTTTTAATCTGCAATCAGCAAGTTGCGTACGAATTTCTGCTGCCCCACCATCTCTACTGGGACTGAAATAGACGCGTGGAGTAGACTTTATTTTCGATTTCAACGGGTGTAGCCTATTGCTTCGGTGCTCATAAAATAAGGAAATAATAAAATAAGGATGTTTAAAGCGATGGATTATCAGATAAATTAGATTTATTTTATTTAGAAGATGAATTTTATCGATGACAAATCGTCAAACGCAGAATAAAACATTTTCATAATGAGCAATTACTTTGTGGTTTGTCATCATATTTAATAAAAAACAAACACTTTGTTACAAACCACCAAATTATTGTATTTTTACGTTAAATTATTTACTTTTGGTAAAATTAACAGCAAATCCATAATTTACATATATATAACAATAAAAACAATAAATCATGCCAATCATAAATTTTCCACTGCTGATGATAAATACTATAGGTAAAGTGTGACAATATACAGTGTTATATCAGCTTAACTATGTATGTATATGTAAGAGAGGGAGGAGGGGAGTATAGGAGTGGAATAAAGGTACAAAGGACTAGAGTAGATGGAAAGGTGTGTTAAGTTATCTAGTTTGAGAGCGGCCGTGTAATGGATTTTAGTTCAATATCATGCATAGTTGAGTTAAAAAATGTCAATGTGGTAATAATTTAAGTTAAGTGAGTATGTAGATCTGTAGATAAAAAGAGTTTTGATTGGATTTGGATAGACAATGAGGGATATTAAAAGTAAGTGGTTGTGTGCTGTTTGGGATAAGAAATAATAGGCGTTCGAGAAGATCAGCGATATCAACTAAGTTGCGTGCGATTTTAAATAACAGTACAGAATCTGCTATATTTCTTCGGTAAGTTAATGTCCGTAAATTAAAAAAAAAAATTGCGGAGTCTTCATTGCTAACATGAAAGCTAAAAGAGCGGAAGTTCATGGATCTTAAAAATCTTTTTTTTAAGCTTTTGATTCTGTTTTTACGTGCTGCATAGTCTGGGTTCCGAACCTGAGATGCATATTCCAAAATAGTGCGAACATATAAGAATTAAAGAAAATAATAAAGAATTATTATTTTGTTCGGAAGTTTTATTTAATATGTACTTTTGCTATTTTTGATATATTAAATTCGCTACCGGTTTCGACATAACCGTGCCATTCAGTAGCGTTCTTAAAACTAACTTAAATTAAACAAGTATAGAAACAAAATTAGTCACCATTAGGTGAGTTACAGAATTATTATGTGTACAGGAACGGAAAAAGAGAGAGAGAGGATAATACAAAAAAGAGAAAGTAGAATAAAATATTAGAGGGGGGCAACGATTGAAAAGTTTCATGTATAAGAAGGAGACAACAAAGATATATATTATACCAACCAAATAGTAAATAAAACATTTTGATGGGGAAATGATGAAGTAATTAAGACAATCCTATAAAAAAGACAGTCCTCTGTACCTATATATATATATATATATATGTACGATAACTCTGTATAATTTTCTTTAGTTTTAGTTATTATATTTGCCCTGACGGAGCTTGATCTAAGCGAAACTGGTTGGCGTAACAATACAATAAATTAGTGGTTTATAACAGTATTTGTTTTATTTAACATAATGAATCAGCTTATTGTGCACCCGCGGAATTCATTCCAACAGTCGATATTCTCATAATATTCAATTTCAACCGTTGTTTTAATTATATTTAAAAATTTTGGAATTATTGCGCTAGTCGTTTCTCCCGAGGATATATTTTTATTTTCTTGTTTTTTGATAGATAAATATGGAATATTGTCTTATTTTTAATATTTAAGACAACAAAATGGACATGACGGTTTTGAGGTGAAAACATTTGGTGTTTAATCAGATAAACGAAACAGGCAGAAAAACCTGTGCAAATTTCATTATACCGTGGATCGTCGTTCAAAAGTTTTCTGTGGAACGAAAAAACAAATTTTCTGCTGTGTAACTAAAATTGCTTTTTACTGCTAAGAAAACGAAACATTTATTAATAATTTAAAAGTAACTTATTAAGTAAATTATTTAAGAAAGCTCATAATGTATTTGAATTCTTCTCTTATTAACGGTTTAACATTTTAAAGTAGAGGCGATGAAAATTCCGTAACATATGCAGTTATTAAAGCGTTGGTTCCACGCAGACAAAATGGCGCCATCATAACATGTGTGTATCTTCTTGTTTTTTCATTTAGTGTAAGCGATATCTCTGTTCCCGGGTACTCCCCTGCAGCGTCTCTTGCCGTGGTCCAGTGGAACGGCCCAGAAGAGAGACGTCGAGACGGAGGCTGCGTGTTCCGTGCTTCGCCGCGACGCCCGCCCGGAACTCTCTAACCGGAAACCCGGAAAATTACATAAACCACCTGAAAACCCAAAAAAATCCTCCCAGTTTGTGATATAAGTGCATAATCAACTAAACACACATCTCGCCTTTTCTAACGTCCTGGTATCTAGTCCGGAATAAATAATAATTAAGTTGAATGTTAAAAGTCCGCTATATTTCCCGAATATAACGAGAACTTTTTAGCACTGTGCAAATAATAGTAATCATTGTATCGCTTGATTTATTCTTGTTGAAAAGTTCACGAATTGCGAAGGGCTCCTGGCGGTAAATTTGAATTAAGGGACCTTCCATATTTCTCGCTTAGGTAAGTTGGTTTGTGTTTTACATTTATAAGGATAATTTGCTCTTTATTTCTTGAAAAACTACCTTTGAGTTAACTCCTCAACTTTAAAAAAGGCATCATTCGGCTGCGCGTAGTTCTCCTCATAGTAATTTAAAACTTGACTAGATTACTCTTTGCGTGAACTGTTAGGACATAATCATGATATATATATAAATAATAATTTAAAAAAATTAAATTAAATCAAGATAAATAATGTTGAAAATGATCTCACAATAATAAAAAGAACTTAATAATAACATTATTATTAAATTTGATAAATTTGAATTGAAGAAAAATCAACGGAGTTCTACAAATTAAACACGATAACAATTACATGTGACTTAACATGGTATTTTCATCGCACATCAATCGTTGGTACCTACCTATGTTGAAATTATGCAAAACAAACTTATTTTGCTTAAAGTTTAAATACGCACGTATTGACACCCGGATACATAAATACATCTAATGTATAAGAAAATTTAGACAATAGTTATAAGTGATATACATATTTTTCCTGTACTAAAACCAATTGTGTTTAAAAAGTTTATTGTTGACATTTAAAAATTTACAAATTGACAATTAAATCGAGGAACTTTTTCTGCTCATCTTCTGCTAGTTAATTAGAGAAAAATATCAAACTAATTTTAATAGCATAAAATTTCCAGGTTTTCTTTTTGATTATTAAAAAAAGAAAGATAAGTATTCACGGGTTAGGAATAGCTTGAAAATATTTAAAAATTTCCTACTACCATCACACTAAGCGGAAAATTTTGCTTGTGTCATAATGGGGG
Source organism: Halesus radiatus (assembly GCA_022606495.2). Taxonomy (NCBI): domain Eukaryota; kingdom Metazoa; phylum Arthropoda; class Insecta; order Trichoptera; family Limnephilidae; genus Halesus; species Halesus radiatus. The sequence continues at coordinate 95,291 of JAHDVE020003376.1, read as the reverse complement.
AATTAAAAGTCGGGGAATCGAACTTACGATGCCTGGGTTGGGACCCAACACAATGCCAACTTCAGTCATGCAATGTTAAAATTCAACTTAATAATTCCAATTAAACAGTATTTTTCAAAAAATCAATAATATTTGAACAAAATGTGAGTAGACATGAAAATAATGCTAAATATGTAACCGCACAAGAGTTCCAAATGCTCTCAACCGTATGGAGCCAGTAGGACAATGGAATCCCCAATTGTTGTGAGGCTGAAGATGAGGGAGGGAGGAGATGGGGAAGAGAAAGGTGGGGAAGTACCTTGCTATTCAGATCTGGTCACCAAACAGTACTAAAGCCAATTCAAGCAACGTTTCGATTTTGAGTTGTCGTTTTTCACCAAGGCGATACTGAGAGTACCTTCCACTTTGTACAAATTAATTATAATTATAATTATGCACTTTAATAAAGTTATATGGTTAAATTAAATGGTTTTTAATAATTGAAGAAAATAATATTAACAAATCACAAATAAAACATTAAACATAAAAAGATATCAGTCGCATATGGGAATCGAACACAAGACCTCTGTCTTATCGGGAAAACTACTCTAATCACTGAGCTAATAAGACCAATTTATTTTACCGCAATTTTATTTGAGATTTGTTACTATATTTTTCAATGATTAAATATTACAATGAGGTTTAATAAGTTATTTCAATAATTTTAATTAATGGTTTTTGACTAAACTTCCAATTATTTTTTGTAATTGTGGTAGACAAAGGAAATAATATTATAATGATAATTTTGAGCGGTAGATCCAATCGGATTTGATTTTTTAAACCAAATTTTCCCTCTAATTTCATTCTTTATTTGAAAAGGAAAAAAAGTTTTAATTTTTTATCATTGAATTCTTTCCATATATTTAACATAAACATAAAGGAGTATTTAGCGAGTGATGAAATTAAGGCACTCAACGCTGATGAAAAATTCTTTTAGCCTATCCTCGCAAATAAATCTTTAGAATGAGGTGTAAGGAAGTATAAATATATTTGAAATACAATTACCGCAGAGGCGAAAAGAATCTTTTTGGGACAGGGCCAGAAGAATCTTATTCTTCTCTGTTTATTTATTTATCTTTATTTTCATTTCCACAAGCTTGTATCTACTAATTGTTATACTTTGAGAACAATGAGATGGCACAAACTTTAAAATATGAAACAGAACGAGGGAAAGTGGGGCATTGTAGCGAATTTCTTTCAGTATTTCTGGACTAATTAATTTATTATTTAGTGAAAATAATATCTGGAAATCTAGGTCAATATTTTGGCCTATGAAAATATTTTGTTACTCGTCAAATTGAGAATCGTACTATATATAGTCGTCCCGAAGGCAAAAGGGCACTTGTGCAAAAATTGACTATTGTGACCAAGGCATTTTAACTATTTGTGTACTTAACTATGTGTGCAAATGATCGTGCTTAAGCTATTTTTTTATTACTTTTTAAATAATTCACTTTGTGGCATCACTTAATAAAAGAAGGTTTCGTTTAAATTACTATTTTAATCAATAAAAATTACATCTCCATGGTCGAGGGGTAAGGCTCTCGACTACGAATCCGAAGGTCGCGGGTTCAAATCCCGGCGTGCGCAAGTAAATTTTATTTAATTAATTTGTGTTTTTTTCACAATTAATTAATTTAAAAATAATATATAGTATATTTGGGCACGTTCCAGAGTGGAAGATACTCTCAGTATCGCCCTGGTGAAAGACCACCATTCAGAATTGAAACGTCGCTTGAAATGGTTTTTAGCCGTGTTTGGTGACTAGATAGCCAGGTATTTCCCCCTTTCCCCACCTCTCCCCCTTCTGCTTCCCCTCCCCAATACCTTCAACCTCACAACATTCCCCAATTGGGAATGCCATAGTCTCACTGGCTCCAGACGGTTGGGAGCAGTTTGGGACTCTTGTGCGGTATTCATATAAAAAAAAAAATCTTTAAAAACCAAGTATCCTGAAAAAATTACATGAACATAGAAATAACAATAACACTAAGTATTGGGAGAAGGGTTTGTATGTGTACATTCCTGAAGAAGGCGGAACCGGTCGAATGCAGAAATATATATATAAATAAAATAAATTGGCTTAAAACAAAAACATTTTTCTTTAAATTAAAAAATAAGCTATTAATATAAAAAAAAATTATTGTTTAAAATACGCAAGATTATTAAAAAAAATTATGATTAAATTTATATTAGAATTTAGAAATTAAAATCAAATCATGGCACAACAGCCAGGGCACCATTTAAAAAAAAATTATAATCGAATCGAATTTTAGACAACATGTTACATACTGCTTAAAGATTGACATACAATTGTCGCACAAATTAACAAATCTCGAACTAAACTGAGTTCATGACTCCAAACCGTCAAAATCGAACAATAGCTCCTTTGTTTTTGTGACATATTGTGCTACGAAAACTGCATAGTGATTAATGTCAAAAAAATCTATGACATCTGTTTATCTATTTTGTTTGAAACGACCGCCATCCAGACGATCCATAGTAAAACAATCCATTAATTTAAAAAACAACACATATTTACTATCTGCAAAACGAAATAAATTCCCAAAAATGCACTGAGATATAAAGAAATATTATTTAAGTGCCAGTTTTATTCTTACTGCGAATGAATCTGTAGTTTAAGGAAAATAAGATGAAACAATATGTCTAATATGGTGGCCGGATAAATCAACACACGTATTAATCGTTACAAGTCATTAAAAGTACGAGAAAAACTAGTCCGAAAACCCAATTTAACTTAATTGATAATAATGTTATTTTTATTTTTAATGAGTTTACATCACTTTTAAAAAGTGTGCGGATTAATACGTGTGTTGATTTATTTCAGAATTGTCTAAGATAATATATTTAATTTATCAACTTTTAAAAACATCGATATTTCTTCTACCATATACACTAGTACATTAAACTGTGTAACTTTTCGATTGTCTTTGTTTAAAGACCACATTGTATACGTAGTATATAAAACAATTTTGTCATTTCAGGAAGTTAGGCTAAACATATGAAAATATGATAAACTCTTTTCAATGTACGTACTAATTTAGATTTTAGCGGCCTCCGTGGTTGAGTGGTTACGATGCTCGAATATGAATCCGGAAGTCGATCAAATCCGGTTCAAATCCCGGCGTGCGCAAGTTAATTTTATTTGTTTAATTTATGTTATTTCACAAATTATTGATTAAAAATAATATACAGTATATTTGAGGAACGTTCCAGAGTGGTAGATACTTTAAGTATCGCCCTGGTGAAAGACCACCATTCCGAATCGAAACTTGCTTGAAATGGCTTTAGCGATGTTTGTTGAACAGATCTGAATAGCCAGGTGCTTTCCCAATTTACACTTTCCCAACTCCTTTCCCCCCTCTCCCCAACAAGCATCAGCCTCACAACATACCCTGATTGGGGATGCCATAGTCTCACTGGCTCCAGATGGTTGGGAGCAGTTGGGACTCTTGTGCGGTATCATTGATCCCTTCGGCATCAGTGCACAGTCGAGAAACACGCCAAACGCGCGCCCAACATTTCCACACGGTTGACATTTGTCACATGAGAACGGGTCGTTTTTACGACTCGTTATTATATTCAACAGCTCGGCTGTGGAATGATCAGCCAGCCTCTGTGTTTCATCCCTCCTACAACATGGCTCCACACAGCACCCCCAATATGATGTATGCCTTGAGGTAAATTAAGACCTCCTGTGTGGAGTTAATGTAAAAAAAAACTGTTTTCGGCAAAATAATATCTCTTTAAGAAACAAACGAATATTTGTTAAACCGATGAACTCGAGGTTCATGCTTGTTTTTTAGCAAAATAAAAAACTTCTGTACACAAATATATCAAACAATATTACAAAATCCATCTTTGAAAGACGTGTCTGCAGTGCTTTTGAATTGTTATGAGTTGTTATGCTACTTTGTAGATTTTTTTCTAAAATTTCTTCGTGTTACTCATGTGTTTTTAACGAAGTGTTAATGATCCGCTTGTCAAAATATTGTTGCACTAATAACTGTGGAAAAATATTTCTGTCGAAATCATAAACTTATTTTTACACTAGGACGCAGAGTCAAAACAAACTTTGTTAAAAACGTAATAAGTACAAAAATTGAATAATTCGTGAAATAAAATACCGTAGCTTTTTGTTCATTACTTAATTTTTTTGGTGAATCATTTTTAAATCGTTGAGCCAAAACTAGTTAGGATGTTACATATTTGTAAAAAGCATTAACTTTGTGGCTCGCCATAATTTACAATAAAAAAATACATAAATTTGTTGTTGACCACTTTTATTTTATTAAAACTCTACCGGTTTCGGAAGCACCCTTCCTTCATCAGGAGAATATTAAAACTAACTTATGATATAGAATATTGACAAGACATATAAATTTTAGGTGTTGGAGTGGGGGGTAAGTAAATGGGTAATGGTAATTGTAGTATTTCCGGGAAGAACAGAGCGATTTATTGGAAAAATATTAAGAATGGGACTAAAAGATAAGTTAATTTGGTTATTTAAAATACTAGCATTATTATTCAGGGATTTTCTAATTTGGAGTGCTTCTAAGTTATCCAATTTTTTGCTTTTATTGTAACGGTGAAGACACACAGGGGTTACAATTCTTGCTTCTAAGTTATCCAAATTAGAAAATCCCTGAATAATAATGCTAGTATTTTAAATAACCAAATTAATTTATCTTTTAGTCCCATTCTTAATATTTTTCCAATAAATCGCTCTGTTCTTCCCGGAAATCCTACAATTACCCCTACCCATTTGCTTACCCCCCTCTCCAACACCTAAAATTTATATGTTTTGTCAATATTCTATATCATAAGTTAGTTTTAATATTCTCCTGATGAAGGAAGGGTGCTTCCGAAACCGGTAGAGTTTTTATAAAATAAAAGTGGTCTACAATAAATTTATGTGTTTTTTTATTGTAGTTAGAATGTTGTTATAAAAATTAAGTACTATACGAAAACTAACATTCATTAAATATTGTTCCAAACACCAAAAATGATATTTAGACATCGTGGTAAATGGTAAAATTGTAAAATATGTGACGGAATTTCAGAATAAACTAGTAAAATGAATAGATAAAAACCATTATAAACAAACGCAAATGATGATGAGATGGTAAGGCTGTCTGAAACATTGGTTAGGGAGAAGCCTAAATTTGGGAGACGGCTATGGGTACCATTAATTGGATAACCAACACCTCTACTATAGGTCACCTTAAGTGACTTAGCAGGGGTGCCTGGGTTCATGGGGTGAGGTTTGTTGAGGCGGCAGATGTACGAGTATCTGCCCACCAGTTGCGTGGTGGGCCGGGAGAGGCCGGTTGAGGGAGACCCCTTGTCTTGCACCGCAGGGGGAGGGGTGGATTAGACAGATTAATACGTACGTCATGACATGAAGATGACATAATAATTTTGGCCATGAAATCATTTAAAAAATATATTTTTTAAATCTGTTCGCTACTATTCATATTGTTCTTTTTAAATTTTCTAATTTCGTCACATTTATGACAATTTAAAAACTAGTTGAAAACAAATAAATGTTTTTTTAATCATTAATTTTAACTTTGACAAATATTATATATTAAACAATTTAAATAAAATCCCTGTCGTTTAATTGAATATTTAGTACCTAAGGAGTAGTTCCTTTTTAAATCTGGAAGCACTGATCCAAAAAGCTTTTCAAAACGACTCGGCCTTGATGGAAACTGTAAACCGCGTATTATGTTTGTTTGGCCGCGCTAGAACTGGAATAGACCTCAGTTCAAGGCATCTATTAAATTAGACGCAGACCACATGGCTCAGGATCCTCGGAATACACCTGAGGTTAATGGGAGAAACAGAGAAGTTAATGCCCCAAAGACTTTGCCACGTATTTCGGAAATAAACGCGGAAACTTTTATTACCCCGGTGACATTGGAAATAATTCATTACTCGGTGAAAGGATAAATTATTACACGAAACTATTTTTCCAATTCAAATTGGATTACTCTGAGAGATACCTAATGATTTAAAAAAAAATTGGAATCCTTTGATACATAATTTTGAAGAAAATTAAAAGAATATTCATACATATGAAAAACAATTAGCTATTAAGCCTTGTCTTTGCGGGATATGGAAGAGGATAGGACACCACCCTATAACCCTATCTAACCGCATCTTTAATGATGAAGAAAGCATAAAATAAGTTTAAGATATTTACATTTTAGGGACTTCGGGTACTATCCCTGGAGGCATATTCTGGTTCTTTTTAAGGAAAATTCCTTACTCATTTTCATAGGCTTAAATACTTCTTGCGGTTCCGGTTCTCTCGGATAACAGCTGTCATTCAGCGAACGAGATTATGTAAAAATATCGATATTTACGTAGTTTTAACAACAAAAAAAAACCCAATTTTGCCCTAAGTGTCGACCTTAAACGTTATTAGTGGGTTATTTGTGGCATAATAATGCTATTAAATGAACCGATTGAACCAAATTGTGATCTTTGTAAACTGCCTTTTGCCAAAAGCACGAAATGTCAATTAAAAGTATTTTTAAAATATTTTTTTTATATGAACAGCGCACAAGAGTCCCAACTGCTCCCAACCGCCTGGAACCAGTGATACTATGGCATACCCAATTGGGGAATGTTGTGAGGTTGAAGGTATTGGGGAGGGGAAGGAGAAGGGGAAGAGGCAGGTGGGGAAATACATGGCTATTCAGATCTGGTCACTAAATACGGCTAAAAGCCTTTTCAAGCAACGTTTCAATTCTGAATGGTGGTCTTTCACCAGGGCGATACTGAGAGTACCTTCCACTCTATAGTATGTAATAATAAACTACGCGTGTTAGTAAGCACCTATAATTTAAAATAATAACATATTTAAAGAAAGGTTTTTGATTGTTAATAATAGACTCAAGGGATTTCTTAATTTTCGAGGCTTCTAAATTATCTAAGCGTTTACTTTTACTATTAATGTGAAGAATATTGATCCCCATATTTTTTATCAAAATTAAGATTGTTTAAATAATATTAGTAATAATATTAGCGAATTCGGAAAAAACATTATTTTTAAGACATCTTCCATGTTATTTGATTCTAATTATTAGAATAAGAAACAGTTGCATTCAGGCATCATTATACAAGTCAAAAAAATATTTTGGACTATCAAATCTTCATACAATTTCGGCGTGGGGATAGTCAGAGAGGATAGAATACGACATAATTCTGTATTATGCACTTACTTCTTTCATATTTATACATCGTCAAACAGGTACAAACTCTTCCATCAACTTTTGATATGACAATACTCAAATATTCGATTAACGTTATCATTTAGATATCTTCCCGGCTCCCCTGACCTTTTTTCCATATTTGATGTAATTCACACACAAGTTTTGCTGCAATATAAATAGTTTATTGATAATATTGTGGGTCTCCCTGGTCTCATTGGTATATATTTAAGCATCCTTCCATTAAAAATCCTTAACTAGATCTAGTTCAATTCGTTAAAATCATCCTTGCTTTCTATTCGATAAAAACAACTTATAAAAAAAACTTAAATACATTTTTTACTGTATCTTTTGAGCCATTTTTTTTACGAAAAAAGCGTATCTGTTTCACGATTTTTCCGGTCAACAATCAAAATATTCTACTCATTGTATGTAAATAATCCATCAGTGATCCATTGAAAGCTTCACGACGAGGATTAATGATTTCCCAGGTTGATTACCAACGTGAAACGGTATTATTATCTGGGATGAATTTAAAAACATCAGCCAGTGTACGTTTTTAAAAGAGCATTGAATTTGTAAAATATTTATTTTGACGCAATTTATTTCAACGTGAACCAAAAAAAAAAAAAAATCGACCACTGGCCGTGTCCGGATGGGCCGCAGAACACGCGTGAGCCGCTCCAAACTAGCAAATAATTAATTAAGTCGTCAGAAGGGTTAAATAAAATTAACGAAATCAATTTTGTCTATAATAAGGTATTCGGGCCTTTCCAAGTATTTATTGATCTACTTGCTACTTGGGAGCGACTTACGTGGGTTGTGCAGCCCAATCTGGACGAAGCTACCGATGCATCATTCGATATCATATTTTGATACTTTGTAGTGGGCTAACATGAATATGTTTTTTATAATTATGAACATTCGCGGGTTATTAATAACTTAACAATATTAGAAATTTTATTTCTGTTGTATTTAATTTTTAAAGTAATTTTTAATTTGTAATATATATGTGTGGATGCATGTGTGATGGTATGTAGATATATACTATTATTATATTATTCTACCTTAACTAACTGTTCAATGCTAAAAGAACCCTTCAACAAACGACTAAAAAGTAATTTATCAGTCCTTTTTTTTTCTTTTTATACACATTTCTTGTTATCAAAAATTTAATAAAATATTCAATATATTGAAATAACTCCTTGAAGCTTATAAACCCGATTTTATTATTTAAATATTGAAGAACATAATTTTATGTCATTTTTATGGATATCATACGTCAAATTCAAGACTTATATTATTACCCTTGTTAATATTGACTGCTAACTTTTTTCTTTGAAATATGATATCCATAAAAATTACGTAAAATAGACAGGTCTCATTAGCTCAATGGTTAGAGCGTTCTCCAATAAGACAGAGGTCCTGGGTTTGATTCCCAGATTCGACTGACACCTTTTTATTTTCTGTTTTTTTTTCTGTTTCATGCTTCATTTAAGATTTGTTGATATTATCTTTTCAATGATTAAATATCTACATATACAAAAAAAATGTTTGTCTGTTTGTCTGTCTGTTTATCTGTACTAGATTTTTCCGACAATTACTGAGCCAATTTCGTTGAAAATATCACAGTTTGTCCTTATTAGTGCCGGGAAGGTTTAGAGAGTAGTTTGAATGGAATTCAATATGTAAAACTGTTGCTATAACGTTTTAAATTAAGTGTAAAAAACATTGATCCCGCCATGTTTTATTTAGATTAGCCCATAGATGTACCACCCTGGTTAGCCACAGATTACATATTCAAAAGAAGAAGGTTTGTTCGGGTAAAATATTTTCGAAATTGAAAACGCAAGTAGGTTGTAGTGGGAAGCTTAAGAAAAAAAAAAAACAATCTACCTAAGAACTTTTTTATTTAAATATATTTTTAGAAAATAAATTTTGGGAATGAAATAAAATTTTCAGTTGAATGATTGTTGTTTCTTTGTTAAAAGATAGTAGATTACTGTCAAATTAATTATGGCACCCAACAAGCAAGAATTCACAACTTCTTAACTTTATTAAACGTAATATTTAATAAAAATGGTTTGAAAAAATCACCATTCCCATTATTCGGCGGATAATGCAGCTTATGCAATGATGTCGCTTTGGACCACTCGGTTATCAAGAGGTTATGTTTTGATATTTATTAGGATAGCATTTTTATCAGTCAGATTCACCTTTATATCAGAAGTTTTATGAATTTTAATTTTTCAATTACACAGAATATAAAAGAATAATTAATTTGTAGTTATTTGGCCATTTGTCATTTTTATACAATTAAATGGATATTTAAAAGCTTTTCCTGTAAACAATATTGCACTCTAATAACAGTTGTAAAGAAATTGATCTATATTCTACACAGATAAAAATGATTTTTTTTTTAAATTTCAAGACTAGCTCTCTATTGATTGAACGTGTCAAATGAGGCGCAAACTTAAATTGGAATTCACTTTGTGGCGTCATTATTGATAAATAAATTAAAAATTACCATATAATCACCACTTTATTAATACATAAATATCAATGTATTGATATGCATATATTAATAAAGTGGTGATTACAAAGTAATTTTTAATTCGTTTATATTATCTCGGTTTAAAAAATTCCACCATCGCGTTGGGAAAGGTTTTCTCTGTGCATACAAAGAGCACTATTATCCCTACAGCAGCATTCCGCGTGAGTGCATGTCTCGATTCGCCCGAAGTTACTTTTAATGAAAACATGCCGCCGGTAATATGATATCAAAACTTTGGCAATAAAGTGTCCGTGTGACGCCGCCTCCTCTGCGCCGTGTGACGCCGGTCTCTCTGCTTCTGCCTCTGCCTCTGCCTCCGCATCTCCCAGCTAAATATAACACTGCGCGGCTAAATATAACGCCGCGAATAATAATAGCGTTATACTCAGCCGCAACACAACATAAGGCAAACACTGCCGACTGCTGACACCGAGCTGAATAATGTGCATCTAACCATACAATGGCACAATACATGTAAAATGTGGATTTTTTACTAGTCCAACAATAACTAATATAACCTAGAAATTATAGTTTCGAAGCCACGATGTTCGACATACTTATGTTAATAGTTACCGAGTTTAATTTGTTGAACACCATTTAATTTTTTTAAAGCGAACAAATTTAATGATGTTATTATTAAGTTTTGCAAGTATTTTAATTTTAATTATTATGACAGCACCATACAGAAAGAAAGGGCCTTAGATTAAATTTAGTGGAGCAACTAGAGATAAACAAACGAACCGATCATCCTAATATAACGTTAATAAATAAAATAAGAAAAAATATCCTTTCTTCACTTAATATTGTCAAGATGTTTAAAAAATATATTGCTTTAAAATATTTTAGGGATATACCACAGAAATTAAAATTCATAGCCTTAGTAGGACTCAAGTCACTGTAAAACATATAAGAAAATCCCGCCATCGTTAAAAGCGGGAAAACAGATTTCAACTGTAAGTAACCTAACAGAATAGAAACTTAATAAATCATTTCAAACCATATAAAAATAAAATTGGGTGGGGGTAAATAAAATCGTGTAAGTAAGTCGTCTTAATATGGTCTAACCACAGTTTGAAAATGGCTTTTAACACCGAACTACCAGGGGTGGTAGTTGAAGTTTGCCGGTTTTTTCAATAAAGAAAACGCTTAATTCTCAAGGGAATCTCAAATTTTTTTTATTCACAGTATTGACCATCGGATTCCATACATCTTTGAGGCAAATCATGGATACCATTCCAAAAAAAAAATTTCTCTTTCGAGGCAAACTATTCGACGAGCCATTTTTCGACTTTTTCAAAATTGGCGAAGCGCTGCTCTGCGAGTGAGTGTCCCATCGATGCGAAAAGGTAATAGTCGGAGGTTCTGGAGAGTACGGCGGGTACGATAATATTTCTCAATTCAATGCTTTGAGAGGGTTCTTCACTACTTTAGCTGTATGAGGCGGTTTGGCGGTTTTTTTCGATTTGTCTCTTGTTCATTTGGTGTGGTACCCATTTTCCATACTTTTGGATCTTTCCCATGGCTTTTAAATGTTGGCAAATTGCTCCTCGGGTCACATTAAGTGTTTGGGCCAATTGTTGTTGCACAAGGGTGTTCATTGTCTGTTAAATCGAAATCTCCACTTTTAAATTGACGAAACCATGTCTCACATGTTCTAATCACTGGAGCATGTTCACCATAAGTTTCTACCAGCAACCGATGAGCTTCAACTGCTTTTTTCTTTTGATGAAATAAGAAAAGCAACGAATGCCGCAAATGCAATTTGCTTGGAACGAAACTCGACATATTCACTGAGGTAACCAACTATGACACTATTATTTTGGCAGAATGTAACTTGTGTATTTTTAAAGGTTAATGTCCATAGAAAAATATGACACAGATGCCAAATAATAGAAATGTATACATATCTCTAGCGACATCTATGAGTAAAACCGGCAAACTTCAACTAACATGGTAACTGTCATAATAATAAAAAAAAACAAAAATACTTGCAGAAATTAATGGCCTTATTGAATTTGATTTACTTTAAATAAAATTTTAAAAAAAAGAAAAATGACATAATTAAAGTCTCTCATTAATCGATACCTGCATAATCATTTACGCGATCTTGTACTTAGTAAATAAATACAATCTTGGAACATTATCACCGTGAAAACGTGTCTGTCTTTTGATGACTTAATTGGCAAGTTAAGATGCATGTTATTCTGTAGAGTATAACCTCCGCAGTGATGGAATGAGATGTTCAGAGGAAACATAACAATATGTCGGCCTACTTCTACTCGGGAACGTGGAAAGGCATAAATTTCTATTAAGTGGGTACGCAAAACTTGAAGATTTTCAATTAAAATCAAACAAACGCCTGTGGCTTATATATGCAAATCCACTTTGGTTTGTAACGGTAATGTTTCTGGATCAGAAAGCGAACCACTAATGCGCTTCATCTCAAAGAACGAAAGATGGCGGAAGATTTAAAAAAAACCCTGGATAATGGGATTATTACGTGTGAGTATTATATAATAATAATAATAATAATAATAATAATAATATTTATTTGAAACATACATTATTTGACAGAAATATTTCAGAAGGCTTTGACTGTCCAACTAGGAGCAAATCCCGTTTTAGGACAGTCAAATTGATAAGATTAGTTCATATTAATATACATACACATAAAAGAATATAAAACAATCCATAAAGTAAATTCAATAAAAAAAAAGAAAAAAAAAAAAGAGTTTTTTTTTATTTTTTTTTTAAGTATGTTGCAATTTTTTTTTCAATTAGTGTAGAATAATAATGAATTACAAATGAGATGTAAAAGTTTAAAATATAAAGTATACAAGTTTAAAGAATATAAGTTAAAGGTATGATATGCATTTTTTAGTTTACTGTAGAGAAATAATAAATTACATTTGAGATGTAAAAGTGTATAGTGAGAGTAAAGTTTAAAGTATAAGATTCTAAAGTATGATATGCATTTTTAAATTAGTGTAGAGTAATAAAGAATTACAATTGAGATGTACAAGTTTAAATATAAAGTATAAAAGTTTGAAAAATAAATTATTGAGTATGATATGCTTTTTTTTTTACAATAAATTTAGTGGGTAGTAATAACGAATTACATATGAGATGCAAAAGTTTAAAGTATAAAGTATAAAAGTTTAAAGTATACAAGATTAAAGTATGATGTGCATTTTTTTTTTTTGATTTAGTAGTAGTGATGTATTACATAAGAAGGTTTTATTAAAATTGTACATACATATTAATGAGCATATGTTCGCTTTTGACCCTCCCTAAATCGAGAAGCCATACATTGATCAGTTTACGCAGGACGTTTGTACTTTTCATTTTCCATGTATTGGGTATTATGTTGAATAATTTTGGTCCTAAGTATGAAAATTGTCTTTGAGCAAGGGATGTCATGGTTTTTGTTGAAACTATTGGATTACATTATTACATTATTATATACATTATTATTATGGATTAATGGTAAATTTTGAGATTAGGTAGTAAATTATATGATAATTTATGTAAACACTAGCTGATGTGTACCCGGTCTTGTTTGGTTTTTTTTTTAAAGTTATGAAGTTATGAATTCTTGCTTGTCGTTTGAGTGCCATAATTGATTTGACAACAAAAGCCTTGTGACGACTATTACTATCTATAAACAAAGACATATTCCTTTGAATATTTTATTTCATATTTCTTAAATTGGTACCTACTTGTGTTTTTAATTTTGAAAATATTCTGCTCAAACAAACGTTCTCCTTTTGAATATTTAATCTGTGGCTAACCAAAGTGGTATATCTATGGGATAACTTCAATACAATATGGCGGTTCAATGTTTTGCGTACTAATTTTAAAACGCTATGGCAACAGTTTTACATATGGGATTTCATTCAAACTACTCTCTAAGCCTTCCCGGCACTAATAAGAACAAACCGTGATGTGTTCAGCGAAACCGGTAGAATAATTTTAAAAAAAATTGAGGACACACAGACAAACATTCATTTTTATATATAAGGATATTACCTGCGTACTCACATATTATCGTGGATTAAACCAAAAAAATAATTATGGCGTACAAGAGTCTCAACTACCAAGACATGGGTGATATTGTTACGAGGCTTAAATAGTGGGAGAAGGGAAGGACAAGTGATATTGGAAGGTTGAGAGTTATGTAATAAAGTTGACTCTTGTACACTAACACGAGTCTCTACTACCTTCCACTATGTATGAAATAAACTTTAGAGAACCCGAAGAATATCAGACAGAATTCAGTTAGGCATTTTTGGTTCTACGATGATTCAACGCACGTGTGAATCGACACACTTTTTAAAAGTGATGTAAAGTAATTTACGACTATTTATATGATTAATTACGTTAGGTTAGATTAGGTTATCGGGTTATCTTTTTTTCTTATTACTTATAAAGTAGGAAAATAAGATGGAAAATATTTCCGTTTGGGACTCGGTAGAAAAACTCATGATTTTTTTTGAAAGAAAAACAATTTTATATTTATGTAAATAAAAAAAAATTAAAAAATTTCCATATGCGAAATATTAAATAATGCACTTAATTTTTTACTTTCTTTATATAAAAACGCGTAAATATTGAAGAAGAATTGACGCCATTTTTAATGTTGGTATGAAATGACATTTGTCAAAAGTGCCAACTGTATAAAACGGAAATTGAAAATAGAAAGAAAAAACCCAAACTAAAAACCTAGAACCTTTTCTTTAAAAAAAATCGAAACTGGAATATTTTCCATCTTTTTTTCCTCCTTTATAAATAAGAAGAAAGAAAAGTTAACCCGAAAACCTAATCTGACCTAAAATAATTAATCGTATATTATGTATCATTATTACATCACTTTCAATAAGTGGGCCGATTCTTTCAATAAGTGGGCCGATTCATACGTGTGTTGAATTATCCGGTCACCGTTTTTTTGTTCACGTTGATTAATAAGTATTATTATTAAAAAAGAAATAAATAAATCTACTGAAGCATTCCAGAACAGCAAAAGTTTTTCTATTGTCTTAATAGAAGAAAATAGCACACAATGTGTTTCACTCGAAATAATGAAAATAGAATTCGATAGAACATGGATAATGTATCTAGGCTCTGGGAAAAGAAAACAGAACCGACAGTTTATTTATCATTATATTAGGAACCGTTCCAAATAGGTCAATGCGATGTAACTCTGCAGTCTGTGCATAGAGCTGGATTGACGGGTTGACCCAACAAACTGTGGACTATTATTTTATTTACGGAAACGCTACAATGTTACTACGCTGTTTCATTTTAGGATTTCCGCAGACATCATCCGGTTTCGATACAGAAATGAAAATGTTAATCTATGAGTCATAAAGATTTCACAAAGTGAGCTCATGTGCCAGATGGTTTGAAATAACTATATGTGTTTTTTTATGTATACTGACTTTATAAGAGTTCCACTGTTAGAGCTAGTGAGGCAATCCCATTATTGGGAAATATTGCGAGGCAACAGGAAGGCTATTTTGATCGGGTAGTTTTCACTTTCAACTGACGTGCAACGTTTACATTCTAATCTGGGTTTTGAACTCGTGACTACTGGACGAAGAGTCAGGGATCTCACCGCTCAGCTATTGAAGTAGTCAAATAGTTATCTTTCACCAGGGTTACGCTGAAAGTATCATACATCTTGGATAGCATAAAGCCAATAAAATGTTGGAATTTATAATTCGTGTTTCAAAACCTTTTGGAAACCCAAATACACCATACTCCCTTTACACCGCGTACTCACGTAGAATGTTACACACCGATATGGACACCTTTATACCAAGCCCGTATTGAAAGAATCGAAAGCGTTCATGGTAAATTCTTTAAGCATGTAAATTACAAATTTAATTTACACTTTGCGAATAATTCCGAATCCTTAAAATTACATAACTTCATCACGCTTCGAAAGCGATGCTTAATATTTGATCAAATCTTGTTATTTAAAATTATGAATAATGGTCTGGACTCGCCAGAGCTCATTAATTTTATAAACAAGACCAACCCGACAAATCGATTTTTTTATTTGCCCGCATGCACGACCAAATTCGTATTCATCACAATACCCTTTCAAAATATCGAACCGAAGTAATACGTACGACCTCAAATTGATGCATGAGTATAAAATGTATCGAGAGCACCTCCTGTCCCGATCCTATCTTCCTCTTCCTGTCCCTTCTTTCCCCTTTCTTCTTATTTTGTTTTTTCTTTAACTTGTTAGCTTCATAAATAAAATATCCGTATTTAACCACTGTTAGCACAAGAAACTTTGTTGGCTTACCTTTTGTTAAACTTCCTTTGTATGTATATTTGTATTAAAAGCTATTTGTCTCTTACAAATAAATAAATAGTCATCAGGTGAATCATGTAAAGCCAGAAATTCTAATGATTTTCATTTATTTTTGTTACATGGACCACTTCATAATTCGAAAGAAGAATTAAGGAAGCAATTAACAAGTTCATATCAATAAAAACAAGTTTAAGCTTTTCTATATCCTGAATTTGGCAATAGCTTTTCACTGAATGCCTGCCTTCATAAAACAAATAAGAAGTCATTATTTTCAAAAATGAGAAAATTTTAATATCATGGTCCGATTTCTCATGTTATGCAGCCAAGAATTCGTATATATTCCATACAAAATTTTATAGTAGCTCCAACTGAAGGAAAATCTCTCAAAACCAGTCCTTTTAAACATCGTCTCGGGCAGATAGCGTTTTATGTAAATCGCGCCTTCAAATCAAGATTCAAGCTATTTCCTGTAATATTTCACATGAAGCGGCATCTCTCGGGGTATCAATTTAATTGTATAGTGAAATCTGATACATCGCCCGTAATTACGCCGGCAGAAAGGTTAAAATGCTCAAGGAAAATTCACAGCAAGAATGTGATGAATACGCCGAGTTTTCAAGACGATTTTCCCATTAACGCTAATGGGGCAGCTTTGTACGGGAGCCGAGAGAAAATACGGTCGCGTCCGAGTACATAAAACCTCCCGCGCAGAGCCATGTACGTAAAGCCTTGGACCATTGGCAGAATACTCGGAACTGGCCTTTGAATTTTCCGACATGACCCCATTGATCATTCTCTTTCTGTCAACTGTCGGTTTTGATAAAAAAAAAATTGTGCAATGTTTTGGACGCGAATGCGACAACCTATGTCGCTTTTAACAAACAATAGAAATGGAAAAGAAGCTCTCTAAATAAAAGCGTTTTTTTTGGCAAACGGTCCGCAGGGTGGATTTTTCCATTTTGTCCATTTTTGATGTGCCCTTTTTTGTGGTTAACTCATCCTTATCAGAATAAGTTGGGAAGTTGGCTGCCATCGCCTCAGTCTTCAGACAGCAGCCAATAACATCTTAGCCTAACTGCATTAATTCGTACAAGTCATATCTGTTTTCAGGTGTGTTTCTTGCATTATCTTGTATTTGTCATTTCTGTGACCGAGATGTTGAAGTTTTTTTTTTCCAGTAACGTATTTCAATCGAAATTCAAGTAAAATTATTTTACATTTTTCCCCATTTTTACAAGAAGATTTTAAACAGAAAGATTTTGTCTGCTTTAATGATTGGTTTTGTTGAGTTTATTTAAAAAAATATAGCATTTTAAGAATACAATTTTTTTAAATATCAAGAATTTGCTTTTATTTAGAAGGTGAATAAAATTTTTATTATGGTTATAATTTTTTATTTAATTTTGTGATAAATGCCGATACATTTTATTTTATTTTAGAACATAATACAGGCAATATGCCCAAAAATTACATACATGAATGTTTACATAGCAATAATAATCAGTAAGTCAAAACAACGACAAACGTTATCTAGCAAAAAATGATAATGGAATGAAAAAGAAGTGAACGGTCGAAAACATATTATAAAGTAGGAGTATAAACTAACTCCTTATCGTCACCTGTGCTGATGGTACACTATTTTGATACTTAATAAAGGGCATTAGCGCATTATCAGTTTGATATTAATGGTAAAACTTTTTATATAAATTAAAAATATACTTTGTATTTACCACTTTAATTAAAATATATAAATATTTCTCTACATGTTTCGATAGCAATGCTATCATCTTCAGGAATTAGATATATTATTTATTTATTTATATTATTTCGATAGCATTGCTATCGAAACATGTAGAGAAATATTTATATATTTTAATTAAAGTGGTAAATACAAAGTATATTTTTAATTTATATAATTAATATTGCCACAAAGTTACCAAATATTTGAAGAAATTGTAAAACTTTTTTTTAAAAAATTGATTGTGTCATTAAAAATGTATATTTCAAAATGTCTAGAGTTATAAAGTTGGAGTATTTTTTCATCCGCCATGCTAGGGAATCCCCCGTGTTATATTGAAATATTGTGTTTGAATTTTTCAGCTAATCGGTAAATCGAATGGTACATAAATTTAAGTAAAGCTCTTCAAAAGCAAACAGCCGATTTCACAAATTTGTTCCACTATTGAATAAGTGTGTTTTGTCATCAATAAATTATGATGATTCATCAAAACGATTAAACGAATAAAATGCTTCATACTGAAGAGTGATATAAATTCTTACAAATCAATCATTGTAATGGAAATGCACAATGAATAAGGAACTGCAGTCAAATAAAAAAAAATCATCAATAATTTAGTTTAAACAATACTAATTTACTTTTTTTTTTTATAATTTTAGTTTTCATAATGAAAATAATTTTAAAAGCTTCCACTTTTCAAAGACCGCCAAAATGCTTCAAATCTATGGCCGGTCGGTTTTGATCAGTTTTGAGGTTAAAATGTCAAATAAATGTAAAAGCAAGGATAAGCTTTACCGTACATAATTTTATATTCTATTCATGATAAACTATAACTAAACAAAAGTAATAAAAGTATGTATCTTTCTAAAAACTTTAACTCAAAGCATAATAATAGTATTGAGCATTAACATTATCGTAATATCTGTATTGATAATTGGTTTACTAATGAATACTCTATTTTGTTTCATTAATATTATTTTTTTTATATTGTACAGTAATTATATAGCTTAAAGTCAACCACATTAAGTTAAAATGTCGCCAAAACTAAATTTAAAGTACAAAATAAAATTGAAAAATAAAAATTTCCATAATAATCCAAAAACATAAACAGAAAACGTGACGTCAGATGTTCCAAATGTAATGTTACCAACATAACAAGGTGTTTCGATGAGATGATTTTTTATTCACTTTTAAATAACGATTTATAAAGTCTACATATAATTATATGTAATGAAAGTTGTATATTCAGAACCGGCATTTGTTGATATATATGAATATATATTTTTAAGCCATTATATTTTTCACTGGAGTTCCTTATTTTCAGTATCCAAAATAGAAATATTAAACAGTAATAACGTATAAAAATTAATTAATAAATTCTGCATCAGAAGAACCGCTTGTGAAAATTTATTTTTATTTTGATCACTAAACTAGTGAAGGGCTCTCCTTTCACTTTTTCGACACTGAAAGTCCTTATATAAACTAGAACCCTAATCTCGTGCGTTGGAAGCTATTTTTTGACAAAGATTACAAAGGATTAGGGATGACGACACTGGAAAACTGAATGAGACACGCTCTGGTAATAATTGCTCGCACGAAATATTAATTTGCTTGGGAAACTGTGTTGTGTATGTCGTGTGTGTCGCGTAGATAGCTTTAGTTCCCGTGAGTACATTACAAGGAAGTCTTAACCTAAATTTGTGCAATTACAAGGATACACGGATAGTTTTAGGAAGAAATAATTCGTAATTATATTGGGCGGTGATTAGTCTCGGTCTCATTCTCAGAACTGAAAAATCACTACTTATTCAATTTATTTATTTAGAAAGCGAATGGAAAAAAAATGGATTCGTATGATGACCGGCCTTTTTAATGGTTAAAACAGTAGATGTTGAAATCGAATTATTCTTACATTATTTTTTTTATTAGAAACACAAAGTATACGTATAAAATATGGCTGTCAGTTGCTGAGTTGGCATTGCATCTGGGTTCCACCCAGGCCTTGCGAATTCAATTCCTCGGCTGGCTGAGACCCACATTACGACACAAGCAACATCTTCCGCTTACTGTGATGGTTGAAGAAGATTTTAAAATATTGTCAGGTTATTGCAATTTGGGATTGTTTGGTTTATCATCTTCATGTACTTATAATTTTTGATAGCTCATTATATATTTTTATGTTTTTAAATCAATGTAAAAGCGCAGATGAGTGTATAATCAAATAAATAAATACATACAATCGTGGGTATATTAATTAATTTGTAACGATTGTCACTTTTTATATAGGGAAGACTTCAAGAAGTTTTAATATTAGAGTTAAGGATCACCGATGTATGTATATAAGTAATAATTATTATTCAGAATTTGCCAACCATGTTTTGGAAACAAATCACTATTTTGACATAAATAAAGGTTTACATTTTTTCCATCGTTTACAATTAGATAAATTTGAAAAATTAAAAATTATAAAAAAGTGTTAATGGTCAATTAATCAAATATTTTTTAAAAATAATTATCTGTTAAATTTCTTTTCGCATTAATAACTGCATTCATAAATTCATTAAAATAAATTTGAACAATAATGACTACCATTATTTTATTTTTTATGCCTTATTCTTTATTTTATATTCAATAATAATTCCTTTTTTTTCTAAGTTTTATAATTATTTTTTATTTTTCAATTATTTTTGTATTTTTAATTAATTACTTACCTACTTCCAAAAATTATTTTTAATATTTGTTTGTGATTTTAATTGTTCTATTTTCTTATTATTTTTCTACACATGTCATTATTTTTGGCAGGTAAACTGTTTATCTCGAATAGGGGTGGTTTGTTCCTGAAACATTGATATTTACAATTTCATTGTCATTTTAAATAAAGTAATTATTATTAACTACATTTTTTAAAATAAATCCCTTTTTAAGCACGTAGTTATTCAATAATATGGTTCGGCGACAAAATAAAATAACACAAGCTAATCAAAACTTTGTCCTCGTGCCTGGCATAATTCCTACGAATATTAAGCACACTATGTTTTCATCGCACCATGCCATATTTGTTGATAACTTTTGAGCTACCTGTTATTTGAACCGCGGACGCGCCATTAATAACTTGCGGTCATCCCTTAAGACAAACAGCACTGCCTGTGGTCTCTGGCGGGTAGCATTTCTATTTAAACTTTGAGATTGTGTTCCCGTTAAGCAACAGTGTGGAGCTCGCATTTCGCATTGCTTGCATGTTTTGCTGCATAATGAAATGTAGAGATTTGAATACGGGCGATACGTTCGATTTTGTGCACAAAATGTTGCATTCAATATTTCTTATAATGTGGAAACCTCAGAAATATGTCGAAATCACAATGTGTGTAGAAAACCAAACTAATTACCTTTTTAATACAGACTACTGTACGCGTACAGGAATATGGCATTTAAAAAATACTATTTACCAATTTAGTTAAAAACTGAAAAGAACAAAAATAGTTAACCTGAAAATTGTGGACCCCGGTGACTTTTTTCTTCTTAGATAACCAATTTAGGAAAAGTAAGCATTTATAACGATGGCCGTTTTTACAAAAAAAAATCATTTGAATACCGGTTTACAATGGGGTTATCTCTTTTTGTTTAAAGAAAATTTATTTTATAAAGATTTAATAACGACAGTAAAATTAGTTTTTCGATATCTCTAAAAATGGAAAAGTTATGAGCTTTCAAAGTAAACTCGGGAAAAACGTATACCCATGACGCCACGAATCACAATTAAGTACAATTCATAAATCGAATTGCGGTAACGGATACTGCCGTACCTACGATATATATATAAAAAAAAAACAATTCGTACAACCCGGTAGAGGTGCTTGTGAAGCATATTGCCACCCCAATGTATGGAAAATGTCGGAAGATTGTATACAAGGTTATATCAATATTGAATACTCATGTTGTTACACAGTAGTGTAGATTTCAACAAGAGATTTAAACAGTTTTGAGTTGTTATTTCACGCATTGGTTGATAGTTTTATGCTTCCTGTTAACAAAACCAGTTGTACACTTGATTCTGGACTCGGGGAATGGCGAGTAACGATTTAAGATTTAATGTATGTAGGTAGGTACGAGTTGGAAAACTTTCAGCTTTGGTCGTGATGTTTACACACCTGAAAGCCATAACATTCGCTTGCTGAGCCGACGCAAAGTCATTGAAATTGTTGGGTTTGTACAAACGATGCATTTGGTAAAAGGATGCAGCATGGTGAAGAAATTTTTTAACAAAACTGTTCCATACATACATTAACCCTCCACAACCGACCGGTAGAATTACGGTTTAAGTATTTCATGTTAATTCGAAACCCGATGGTTGAATTGACATATTGGAACAAACTTACATTAACATACATTAATTCGTACATCACATGGACATTGTCAGTCTGTTTAGTTTGATAGATTCGAAAAATTACATTAGCCATGATGTATCTCCCAGTGCCTTTTGTGCTGAGTTAATTATTTAATGATTTTTTATTAACACTGGGCTTTTACAGATATTCACACTTAGTTATAAAAATTCAATTATAATATACATAAATTACAAATAATCAGACAAAGAACACACAAAACACAAAATTACAAAAACTCACTCAGTGATACTCAACACAAATAGAAGCAAGATACAGTGATACATAATATACTCTACCTCAGAACAGGTTTCACCTAGTGAAGAAGGTAATGTAAACCAAACAATAATATAATTATGTAACACATATTGTACTTATGTTTAAACATGCCGTATTCCATGAAACTGTATAACGTTCTTTCAATAAATGTCGATTTATCGACACTGAAAATGAAAAAAGAAAATAATTAGGCCAATCATTGTTAGCCATTTTTAAGTAACAGCAGGACGTTTTTTCTGAAACTGTGAAAAATATCGACAAAAAATGTCTACATTAGCACAATCTACCTTATTACATAGTCAACACATTCGAGATAGAGGGCTAAAGTAGGTAATATTATTTCTGAATGTGTTCAGGTGGAATTTGCTACGGCGTCTCAAATAATAGGAATTATGTACATTTATTTCAATACTGCTAAAACATAATGCAGTATCGAGATGACCGTGAATTATTTTGTGTAAACATATTAAATAAAATCAATTGAATTCAAGTTTTAAGTGAATCAATATTGAAGTATTCAAGACGTACGTCGTATGATCTAAGACGGTTATGTAGACTACATTTAAAATATAAAATTCTTAGCATTTTTTTAACAGATTCTATTTCCAACTATCTCTTCATATTTGTAGTAAGGAGGATTCCAAAATAAATAAAAAAAAAACACACATGTAATTAAAAGAATAAAATTAATTTACGTAATAATTGAACAATATGGTATGTTTAATATGTATTCTGCGTGTTTTTGCAAACAGTTTAAAAATATGTTTATATTTGAATAAAGAATTAGGTGTATCTGATTTTCTGCAATATTTGCTAATCGCAAGCTTAGTTCTTTCATCGTTGGTGAGTGCATTGAACTCACATAATTGTTTTATGGGATGCTGCCACATTTACAATAATAATTATTAGCCGAAGCCCGCTCCCCAACTGGTCGGTATGAAATCAACATCTCCCGCGTACAGCAAGAATGCGGGCAATAGAAATACGCAGCACAGCGCCCACACGCCGCACCATCGGTGTACGGATGCCATAGAACGGACCCCTCTCAGTATCACGCATTATTACTGCACCTGGTTTATGTTGATTCTTTACCGACCCGCTAGGGAGCGGCATTAGACAACACTCGATAATAATATTAATCTACGATCACAAGTATAGAGTGAACTTTTGCAAAAACCCTGCAACAAATTTCAAATTTATTTAGCGAAAACTAAACAAGGAAGCATATTAAAAATATATCATGCAGTCCTACCAAGCGTATATTCCCTATACAGTATTATTATTGCATTATTTTTCTGCGGATATGCTTTACGATCCAATTCAATATTTAAGACCCACGCTCTATTAAATGGTCATAGACTTTATTACACAGGCACCATAATAAAACTATAAAACCTAACATGTGAACAAAATACAGTTAATAATGGTTATACGCCTTTGGAATAATAGCAGCAATCGGCAATTTAATGCTTCACCTTTTATAACACAAGGTACTTTCAATAAACACATTGACAGCCTTACTGATAAATAAAACACTATCCAACCTTAAAACAGTGATTTATTTACACATTGAATAAAGAATGTATTATACAAGTAATGCATTTTAGTGACTGTGTAGTGTTTGTTACATAGCGGAATCTCGCGATCCGGTTCGTAATTACATTTAAATTGAAATCTAAGTAAAGATCACCAACAGATCTGACGATGTGGAAAATTCTCGACTAGCTCGACATCAGGAATACTTATATGCATAAAGATACACATATATATATAAATCGTGTTTTCAGTTCGTTTATAGACCATTTGAGATTACCGCTTCTAGTAAACATAAATAAAAACACATACATATAAGTAAATGCAGGAATAGGGAATTCAAATAAAAACAATTCTCTTTTGCTATAAAAAATACATTGCAATAAGGCCTGTATTTTGATATCGGATTTTAAGGCTCTAGGAAAAGCTTTAACCTTTCTGTGGACGCATTTAGATCATTAAAGGTTAGAATGAAATGTTGACTGAATTTAGGTTATTTCTGTGTTAGCAAAAATACAGTGGAATAAATAAGTAAATTGGAACGATGCCGGTTTGGCAAACTTCTGGTGAGGATCGTACGACTGCTCTTCCCGGGTCCCAAACTAAAAGTGAATCTTTTTCCCTCTGGCCCATGCCAACCTGCGGCTCCTGGCTTGTCCTGTTTCGCCCCCAAACGAGGATCAACCATTCTGCTAGGCCCCAAATGCCAATAATAAGAGAAAATAGTTCTTGTTTTTAAGTAATTCCGGGGTAGTTTGTCAACCTTAGTTGTTAGGAACTTGCTTCATAACACTAGTTAAAACACGTTACAAGTAGTTTGTAGTGTGAGAGTAATAGTGTGAGGACGCATGCGGTTTTGGCATTGCGTCGTTGAATAACAGAAAACTTGCTTCTTTTAATCTGATTTAATACGAGGAGAATCTCCTATAAAAATGCAAACCTCGATTTTACAACTACCATCGCGTTTTATGTTTCGACTGGAATTGTTGCGGGACTTGGCGATTAAGTAGGTATATTGAAGTATTTGAAAAAAAATTGTTTAGTTAAAGGGCATTCAGTACATATGAATTGAAATAATAAATTGCACTAAAAGTATCTAATAACATTGCAATCTTTTTTCAAGTTTCCACAACTTTAACAGGCACGAAAATACATCAATCCCAAAAATTCTCCGAGACTGGGACGCTAAAACACAGATAAACAAACCTCTTCCGCTGTATAAGAACTGTGTAACTTTCCATGAACATTTCCACGACGGCCTCCATGGTCGAGGGGTAAGGCTCTCGATTACGAATCCGAAGATCGCGGGTTCAAATCCCGGCATACGCAACTAAATTTTATTTAATTAATTTGTGCTGTTTCACGATTAATTAATTTAAAAATAATATATAGTACATTTGCGCACGTTACACAGTGACCACCATTCAAAATTCCAACGTTGTTTGAAATGACTTTTAGAAATATTTGGTGACCAGATAAAGAATAGTATTTCCCCACCTTTCTCCCCCCCCTTCTCCTTCTCCTTTCCAATACCATCAGCCTCACAACATTCCCAATTGGGGATGCCATAGTCTCACTGGCTCCAGACGGTTGGGAGCAGTTGGGACTCTTGTGCGGTTTTCATATTTAAAAAAAAATGAACTCTGTATAGCAATGTTAAACATCAGTACATGTTCAGTTTAGTACATGTAAAATTTATTAGTAATGGTTTTACATAAACGGTTGTTTATCAGTTGTGTAAATGTGTGGAACGAAAAGCAGGAAATGCCCGTTTGAAATCAGCTAAAATGCTCTAAATGTTAACACGAAGCTCATTCCATGCGACCGGCGACCAGGCCAGCAATACTGAAAGCTCTATCACAGTAGCCAGCTTTATTCGGGTGGGACTAAGTAACACTATTTTAGTACCCTGTCAAATACTGGGGTACTGAGGGTATTACGGCAAAAGGAATATACAATAGGAAAGGACGCTATGTGGGTTTATGTAACACAGTCTTGTAGCAATTCTGCGTCTTTTCGGTTTCTTGTTTCATTTTGAGAGTTTCATATAAAGCGGTAACTTGGTGGTGTGACATAATTTAAAAAAAATAGAACAATAGCTTTCTTTACATCACTTTTATTTGTTATGTACTTTTGCTTACCGGGTTTCGCCACTACCGTAGCTTGTTCGGTTAGTTTAGCTAAACAGTTTAGTAATATACTGCCCTGAAGAAGCTACGGTAGTGGCAAAACCCGGTCAGCAAAGGTCTATAACAAATAAAAGGGATGTAAACAAATTTATTGTTTTATTCTTTAAATTTAAAAAAATCAGGTTTATAAGCTTCAATAAAATATTCCAAAATTGAATATTACTCCCTAGACTTGTAGAAAAAGCCAAAAGATCTTTCATGTAAATAAAAATCGTGTAGGTATATCCGAGACACTACAAGATTACAAATAAATTCGGATGGAATCTTTTATGGCTATAATTAATAAGATAGAATGGTAGCAGCCAAAAACTTTACGCAAATTACTTGCAGATGATATTAACGGTTCTTAGAAATCGAAGTATGATACCGATAAAAGTGACGGAACGGATTGGGGTAGCTGTAGCTCAATGGATTAGAGTGTAAGGTTCCGGATAGACCATGATGCTCTGGTTTAAAGGCCCAGTTGCTACCGTTATCTTTTTCTTTTCCGTGTCTTTTCGGTTTCATTTTGAGAGTTGTTAATATTATTTTCAATAATTAAAGAATGTTTCCAGTTTTACCCTAACCCCACTTAATCGAAAAACGATTGATTCTATGCGTTAACGTACGGATTTAAAACGTCAGGTAGTAATACTATGTTCACTTACCGTTTGGTTAGGGTACTCCGGAAAAGTAGCGTCATTGATTTCTTCAGCAACGATGCACATTGCACTGCCAGAAAATATGAGAAAACGCGTGCCTAAGATTAGCACGTGGTTATTTTCTGAATAAGAACAGGAGTTTTTATAACTCATTCCAGCTCGGTTACCAAATAATTTTCCGGCTGTCGTGTTTTCTCTCTCGGTTAATTGCAAGGTTTTGAAGATGCTAGGATTTATACTTAGAGTAAGTTCAGTGTTAAAATGACACTAACATTTTTATTTTATTTATTTAACGCACATAGAGCTTTTACATAGATATATTATTGTTTAAACAGGTGAATGAAATAGAAAAAACATTATTAAGGGGGTTATATAAAAGATAACAGTTAATTACCTATATTACCTATACAAAAGAACTATATGATTTATCATTTAAATTTAAGAAAAAAAAAGGTTATATAATAATATCTATGTCAAATTGATCACCGGTAGGAATAGATGTTTCAAATGGTACTAAAAATTATCCACATGTATTATTGCGTGATTTATAGAATATAACATAAGTAATAAATTCAATTTAGAAAGATGCCCGAAACGATGTGTTTATTGAATGCATTTGAATAAATAAGTTTTTATTTTTGACACAGTTTCGTAACGATAAACATCAATAGAACAATATTTATTATCAAGTCTATGCAGTCTTTGAATGGGAGAATTTTGGAAATAGTTAGACATTATATAGAGCCGCCAGTCGTATATTACGGGTAGGTACACGCAAGCTAATAAGGTTCGGTAAATGAATACGGTAAAAAAGTTAGTTTAAAACTCTTTACAAATCTTACGTCAGAAGCCACCTAGAGTACTCTTCAATAGTGTGTAATACATATAAATCAAACAGAAAGAATTCAGAAAAAGTTTTTGTAAATATGTTTCGTATCGCATGCAAAATGATGAAAACCATGTCTCCATCAACCTTAAAATTATTGATTAATATCGAAATATTAGAAACCTAGAAATTCTTTTACAAAATATTAATTTCAGATGTCCATTAAGAACTACTCGATCTCCGAACATTTGTATATTTTTTTATTTGAAATTTTTTTTACGCCCATCTGGGCTTTTACATGAATTTGAGAACAATATAAAGAGCTGCCAAAAATTACAAGTGCATAGAAATTTTATACCATAAAGTAATGAACAATTTTCTTCAAACGTTTAACAGTGACCTAAAATAGAAAACCAAAATAATGTCATAACACATTATCTATGCTACAGTATTACATATTTTAGTATTCATCAAAGTGCTGGTATAGATGACGCTTTACTGTATAAATGGATTCAGCAAATACATCAACAACACCTCCAAACCTGTTGCCCAGATCATGCATCCTATCGGTTAATGATGCCAATTCCAAAGAGCAGCACTATTTATATTGTAAATGTATTTACAATAAGAAACTGTAGCACATTTGATAGATTATGTGCAGGCATCGATGTAGTTAACACGATCCCTCAAAATTCGTGACTTCCTTCAATAAATAAATAATTATTTTGTGGTGTCATTATTAATAAAATTAGTAAGAAATACTTCGTTTACACCACTGTTTAATACATAAATATCAACATGTTTCGAAAGCGAAGCTTCCCTTATCAGGATACACAGTATACTAAAAAAATAATGAGACAAATAATAAACACAGAAAAATAATAAATTGACAAATTACAAACATAAACAAAAAATTACAATGAGTGATGAAAGTAGGTAAGTAATCAATAAAAATACTCGTAATTGAAAAGAAAAACTTAATTTTGAAATAATAAATTTTATATTAGAAATTTAAGAATCAAATTATTTATATAAATAAAATAACAATAAATATTATTATTAAAATTATGTGATAATAATAATAACCTGGTTACTATTTTATATATTAAACAGTGGTGTACACAGAGTATTTCTTATTAATTGTACTAAATAAAATAACATTTTATAAAATATTTTCATCATCCTTTCTTCCCTTTTTTGCAACTGAGCATGTTAATTGAATTAAATCCTACTAGTTTCAATTAAATAACTCAACGCCCTTGAGGTTATTTTTAACAAAAATGTCTCTGTAGAAATTATTCTATAATTATTATTATTTCCCGTCATCTTCCTTACATCCTTGTAACTGAGTAATAATAATTGAAAAAAAAAACAATTTCTCTTATTGTTATTATTGATAAATATAGAAGTACCTTTAAACCTGCTTTATATTATATGATATAAACGTCGTTATTTTATTGGTCAATTATGTAAATCAATAACACTGTTTAATATGTACTTGAAAGACCGTCTTTATCACAATACATTAACTAAACCAGATTTCTTCTCGCCCAACTCCTGCATTTGTCTTTCCCAGTATTATCTGGGGCGGCCGATTGGACGTTTTCCCTCTGGAAATACCTCTAAATTTTTTTTTTGCAATTATCTTTGTGATCAAATATCCAAGCCACCCCATCTCCTCTAGTTCACAGATTACAATGGACTTCATAAAACGTAAAGCAAAAAGTAGTTCACTAGCATTGGCGGCTCGTGGCCTATCTCATCGGGGATTCAATCCGAGATTAAAAAGGGAGAAAAATTTCCTGATCTAAATATCCTATGTTAGTTTTTTCCATTATTTTTCATGTTTTTTCCGTAGATCTAAAAGAATTTCATCATATCACTGCAGCAGAGATTAGCGACCTAGCAACAAGATACAATTTGGCGATTCATTAAAACGTCTATCTAATGAATATAATATGTCGTAAGTTTTTAAAAAAAACTTTCATTTACGAAAATAACAATTTAAGCAAGAAACTGAATGTTATTTTAATATAAGAAGGTAACATTTTCAGTAATTAACTTATTAACAACCTAGACACAATGATAACAGAAAAAAAACTGTTGATTTTTGGAAAATACTATTCCGTACACATTTGGTGTTAAATAATCCCATAGTCGCTGCGCACATGAGCAGCTAATAGATTCCTAAAGGTTTGCACGCTTTCACGTTTTGACACTGAAACACCATGAGTATGGGATTCTATGAACTATTTCTTAGAACAGAAAGTCCCATTGACGCAAAATTGAAATCGCACGTATGGGATTCACTATGAACTCGCTCTCCACCAGTATTTGAATTTTCAGTGAATATTTTAGAATAATGTGCCATTTTAAAGTGTGGTAAAAATTATAATACAAGTTTGCCTTATTACTATAATTTTTTTTATGGGAGTTCACTGCACAAGCGAACTTTTGAGAAAACCGCCATTTTTCATTAGTTAATCCAAATATGTTTACCATAGTACACTTAAAAAAATGCGATGAATCCTTCTAGAAATTTCACACAATTTTTCATTCGCAAAAATCTGTTGGACGAATATTATAGAACAATTTATTCATAATGGAACACCCGAAGCCAAAAATACAGCAATGAATGTCGCTCGCCGTAATAATCTGTGAATAAAAATTCTCTTGGTGACTGATGAATGTTTGTGGCAGAAGGTGGGTGACGCTGCGTCATCGCTGCTTACGCATTCGTATACAGAGATGTTCATAAATAAGAAGTGAGAAGTTTGTGGACTGTGGAATTCCTTCCATTGAGTGCATCTCGTGGAAAAAACGACGATGAATGCTGACTTAATGAAATAGGATTGTGAACATTGAATGAGAATTGGAGGACAAAATAGAATTATATTTAAATGGATTTATGTACTAGGCGTTTGTACAAATATTTGAAAGTTTGTCGGTTTAGTGATGTAAAAAAAGGTTAAGAGTTTAGATGTGTACCTTCCAACTTCCAACTGAAATATCATAAAACCAGACTATCATTAGTTAGATATCAAGTGGAGAATAATTAAAAAATTTGGCCCCCTTGTATAAAGTACACTCAAACAATATTGAATGGGTTCAGCACAAATTAAAGGTACATACATTTTTTAAACTCAAAATTACAATTGAAAATATGAATTATGTAAGTTTGATGAATCGATTGTCTCTGATTACGATCTATGACAGGAGAATTGTGTCAGACCTATTTGTATTATATAGAATCATTAACAACCTAATTGACAGTCCTGCCATCTTCGCCACTATTAAATTATATGTACCGACGAGGAATACAAGACAAACTGCAACATTTTTCCGCAACACTTACACAACCAAATATCAGTCTCATTCATTAACCAATAGGATGCATGATCTGGGCAACGGGTTTGGAGGTGTTGGTGATGTATTTGCTGACTCCATTTATATAGTAAAGCGTCATCTATACCAGCACTTTGGTGAATCCTACAATATGTAGTATTGTAGCATGGGGAATGTAGCGCTATAATTTTTGTTATAATATTGTTTTGTTTTTATATTTTATGTCACTGTTAAACGGTTGAAAAAGATTGTTCATTACTTTATGGTTTAGAATCTCTATGTACTTGTAATTTTCGATAGCTTTTTTATATTATGTTCTAAAATCCACGTAAAAGCCCAGATGAGCGTATAATCAAACGATCATTTCTTGTCTAATTACGGATCGATTTCGATACGTATTTCAACAACTTTCAAGTTTATGCTTATTGAAAGTTGTTATTTTACTAAGAAATTAATTATAATTTAACATCATATGAGACAATATTAACAAAACTCAATTAAAATATGAAACAGAAAAGACACAGAAAACAAAAAGGTAATTGTCGCATCTGAAACTCGAACCCAGGATACCTCGGTCTATCCGGTACAAGCGCTCTACCAATTAATCTAATGTCACCTTATTGCTTTCCGTCGTTTTAATCGATATCGTATTTCAATTTAATAACTATTAATATCATCTTCAATTAGTTGGCATATTACAATGAGGTTTATCAGATTCAATAAGTAATTCCAATAAATTTGATTTCTCATTTAACAGCTCATATTTAAAACCGTTTATTTGTTAAACAAGTAATACTATTGGAAATCCTGTAATCCATACAACCAAGGTTTAAATCCAATATTCGAATTGTTTTAATGGTTTTGATCTTATACAGCTTCATTATTGTACATTCATTCTAAGATCATTGATCACCTTCAATAAGCTTCTAAATTCTTTCATGTCTCTAAATTAATATACACTCGACCAAAAATATGAATACATACGAGTATACGTTATAAATAAATATAATAAATAAATTTATTAAATAAATTATTACCACGCAAGTATCATAAACAGTTTGACAATGCTTTCGGATGGCGAAACGGCTGTCTCTCGTATTTTTTCTCAAGCAGGTCTTATAAGCGTGTTTAGTTTTACAGTTTTCAATTATTTTATGTGCAAAGTTCGATAGATGTTCAGTATCGATAGTTTATGTTGAACAGTTTTAAACGGAGAAGCTCGATAGAGAGAGTTCAGTTAGTTGCATAAGACATCGCCAGTCGAATATTTACAACTGAGATTTGGCCTCGGGCCAGGGGATATACCTATAAAGTACAAATATGTTGTTATGTACAGCAGCCATAAGTTACTCCTACAAGATGTGTGGGTGAGAGGATAATTTACTGGGATCGAAATACATCATTTGTCGCTCAAAATCAAACCGCCAATTATCATTTAGGACGTGCGGAAAGCATTACAGATTCAATCGAATTTATTTACAATAATTTTTCTATATTATTATACAGTAGTGAGCAAATATTTTATTTTTGAAGCAGGGGCATTGTGCGTGTTCAAGGATGATGTGTGTACATTTATTTAATGTTCTACATTGAACGTCGATCCCAGATAAAACATATTTTCTCCAATCATTTTTAATTTTTCACTTCATGAAAATGCGTTTGAATTTCGTCGGAAATGCTACTATTGAAGGATGTGTTGAATTCTTTGTAAGAACCTACAAAGCAAAAATAAATTTATTGCATTTCATTTAATTATACATGAGAAATATTCATGTCATGCTCCTTTTGTCCTACTTGGGTCCCATTTCATTTACAAGGTGCCTCCAGGCGTCCCTGTCCTCCGCTACGTCACAGAAAGTCCAGCGTCTCTTCGTACAGCCTCTGGAGTTGCTTCTCCCACCTGTCTCTGGGGCTGTCCACTGGACATCTTCAATCTTCTGGCATTCTTATTACGTGCCCAAGCCATCTCACTTGCAACTTTTCTCTAAAGAATAGCAGTGGTTCGATGTTTAGCGATATTTAAAGCGCACTTGGAGTTAACCCTCACAAAACTGCGCTATATAATTTAACTATTGTCACTAACACCCAAGCGTGTTTTCTCGTTCAAGATCTTGATCTGTTGACCATAAGTAAGTTTGGGGCGATTTTGTCTCGATACTTCGCTCAGCTTTATTTCGATATTTAAAAAAAAAACACAACTGTCACTTCATTTCTTCTGCTTCTTTCGCATTGTGAAAAAGACTGGGTGGTACAGTAAAATGATCACGGGAATTACATTACAACGCCATAGTGTTAGGCTGATTCTAAGATGTGAGACGAGGAGAAACTTCGATCTTGGGTTCCGTAGATATGTGAGATTGAATGAATCAAGAGATTTTCAGCAAGGTAAACACTTTGACAAGGTTATTACACTGGACAATTACTTACGTAAGTCGAAATTAAACAAATGTTTAAAAGTTTTGATAATAATGCCGAGAGTAGTGAAGAGGTATATTTTAAAGTCTCGGAAAGCTGCTTTACTTCACAATTTAGCACCCACGTGTACTTTAGTATTACTAAACAGGTGACAACATTCAACCAACACACAAACCCCCGATCAACGCTTGAAAAGCGTACACATTTTAATGCAAGTCTTTACCATTAGGGGATCTTGTACTGAAAAGAAATTGTTTTTTTTTTTTTTACTTGGTGTCAAATTGATTTTCTATGTAGTTTTCGTTTTAAAACGTCTTCATAGAAAATGTTTGAATTTCTACAAAAAGAAAATGTTTGAATTTCTACAAAAAGAAAATGTTTGAATTTCTACAAATATTTTCTTATACATCATATATGCGGATATTAGACTATGCTATGTCTATGGCAGAGTTGCAAGATGTAAGGTCCTTTGTTCTGAATCCAGAGTTCGTGAACTTGCACTACGGAGAGGAAGTTACTTTCAGTATCACAATGATGAAAGATCACCATTAAGAGATACAGCTGCACTGCCTGTTTCATACATAACTTAATTTTGGATTTGAGGCCAAAATACCCATCCAAATTTAATCATACATTTTAAAAAAAAATAAACGTTCAGTAAATATCTAGTATGGATTAGAAGTATTTTATTTATTTTTGTTTTAATTTATGAAGTATATGCCATGAAAAAAATTAAAATTTTCATAATTTTAGAGGTAACTCAGAAAATTATTTTCGGGTTTATGGTAATTAAAAAAAAAAAATCATATTTGATATATGAATATGATTACGTCAATGAAAATATAAGAACATAATATTAAAAAAAAAAACGTTTTTTCGGGTCGATTATTTAAATTGTGTACGGCAAATTTGTGTTCCAATGTAAATTGGTCGTATTTAATTTAATTTAAAGTACACCATAATTTTTATTTTAATATTTAAAAAAAAATTATATATCGTTATATTTTCAAAGTATGCATGGTAAAATAAAATCTATATCACCGTTAGCCCCCAAATAATTGTTAAAATTGCCTCTAAAATCGCGAAAAAACAATTCTTTTAATGGCCTTTATTTCATAATGTTAAACAAAAATAAATAAATTCGAAGTAATCCGTACTAGATGTTTACTATACTTTTTGATGAAAAAGATCATTAGGTTTAGGTGAGTATTTTGGTCTCAAATCCAAAATTAAGTTTTGTATGAAACAGGCGGCGCAGCCGTTCCTCTTAAGAACATAAATGGCTGATCCGGGCTCAGATACGTCGCAACAGCCATGTTTTCCAACCTTCTTCTTCCGCATCTTCTGACATCACTTCCTTTAGCCTTACAAAATTCCTCAAAAATGGGGATGCCATAGTTTAACTTGCTCCGGACATAAAACTTCCGTGAATAAAAATTTCTCACGGGACAAACAAAGAGCTTCGTCGTGTTAGAAGCATATTACAACGTCATGCTTCTTAGATTTCTCTTTAAGATCTTATGTTTATTTGAAAATACATAGATTACAGAATTTTTTCCTCCCTAGCAAATAAAAATTGACGGTTTTCGTTATCCAATTTCTGGCATAACTGGCTTTCGCGTGCTATTTTTTTTTTTTACATTGGATTTTAGCTTTCGTTCGGGCGAAAGACATTTTAATATTTTGACAGGCGATTTTTGTGTTTAATCTCCACCGAATTTTTATCTCCAAATTTTTAGAATTTATTTTGAACGATTTGACATTTTATGACAAAAAAACCCTTAGAGCTCTAGTATTCTTTCAAATTAAAAAAGCGATAAATTCCAAATAACTTCACCAATCATCAAATATGTTCTACCACTGCCAGTTTTAATTCAGGTCTGAAAGGGTTGAAGGAAAATTGTAGATGGATTTGGTAATTTCTTTGTTTTAGAAAGTTGACGTCTGCGCTTTGAACCATAGTGTTGAGTTGAAAAACCTCAAAGTTATAAACAATTTTTTTTACGCTCGTCATTACGCTCGAGAGAATATTAGGTCAGTGACTCCGGCTGGCTGCCAAATCAGTGTTTATTCTCTCATCTTGAAAAGTTCTCCGTGATGCAACGTAAAGCTACACTATTCTCTCATCGTCACGATATCCGAAAGAAAATCAATCTATATTTATTGTGATACAATGTTAATCCCTAGGTATCTATTACCAGATAAATTGTTGTTTTTTTTTCAAAGCCGCTCTAAGTCATTACGAAACTGTTTGATGATGGCTTTGAACACTGAAACAGCTGTCACAATAATAATGACTAAAAACTAGCAGAACCTAATAATAACATCATCGTATTTGTTTTATTTTAAATATGAAAAGTAATTCGTTAAAAGAATTTACTTTGAGGTTCGCCATAATTATAATATAAACGCATAAATTTGTTATGAACCACTTCAATTTAATAAAATCCCGCTATTAAGGGATAATTTCGAAATTGCATTAAGATAAAAAAAAATATAATTTATATTCGATAAATCTACAAAAAATAAATGAATTTTAAACAATCCCCTTAATGGCGTAGAATTTTGTATATATGAAATCTTTTTGCACTTAGCACATTACCTTCCCACATTAAACCCGCGTTCTATACAGATAATACCACTTTTTTTTTTTTTAATTATTTAATTTCATTAAATTTAAATATGACAACAAAAACATTATACACTTGTCTCTCTAGGACAGGCCTGTGTTGAGATGAGCGGCTTTACAATTTAATAATGCATCAGTAAATACTAATAAGTAAATAATAATTTATGAATAAAGAGTAGTAAATATTAATAAGTAAATGATGGTAAATATTAATAAGTAAATAATAGTAAATATTAATAAGTAAATATTAGTAGTAGATATACAATAAAAATAAAAATTTAGATTATAATTGTTAAGTAATAATAATAGGTAAATAATAATAATAAGTAAATATTAATAAGCATATTAGCAGCACACATTAAATATTATGTAAATATTAATAGCTATATAATAATAAGCACATAATAATGATAAAAATAGGTAAATAATATTTAAATAAAAATAGGTAAATAATAATAAGTAGATAAAAAATAAAATTATGTAAATAGTATTAAGTAAATAATTAAATGTAGGTAAAAAAATATAATTATAAGTAAATAGTAATAAGTAGTAATCAGAAAGTAATAAGAAGTAAATAGTAGTAAGTAAGTAATAATAAGTAGATAATAATGATAATATCGAGCGTATATAATGTTTCAACATTGATTACAACATAAGGGATAAGATGGATAAAGCAAAATTAAACCCGCGTTCTACATAGATAATACCAGTTTAAACCCGCGTTCCACACAGATCCCGCTATTAAGGGATAATTTCGAAATTGAATTAAGATAAAAAAATTATAATTTATATTCGATAAATCTACAAAAAATAATTGAATTTTAAACAATCCCCTTAATGGCGTAGAATTTTGTATATATGAAATCTTTTTGCACTTAGCACATTGCCTTCCCACATTAAACCCGCGTTCTACACAGATAATACCACATTAAACCCGCGTTCTACACAGATAATACCACATTAAACCCGCGTTTTACACAGATAATCCCACATTAAACCCGCGTTCTACACAGATAATACCACATTAAACCCGCATTCTACACAGATAATACCACATTAAACCCGCGTTTTACACAGATAATCCCACATTAAACCCGCGTTCTACACAGATAATACCACATTAAACCCGCGTTCTACACAGATAATACCGCATTAAACCCGCGTTCTACTTAGATAATACCATAGGTAAATTCCTAAAGAACACATAAATTATTAGGGATCATAAATTAAGTCAATCGGGCATTTATAAACTATGTTGCAACGACTCTCCTTCGTTATACATAGGAAAGATATCTCGTCCTGTAAATGTCAGAATCACGGAACACTTGAAATGTTTAAATAACAATAATTTGTGAGAGTTTGTCCATCATCTCATTCCAACTGATCACTTTTTTAATTAAAATTATTCACCGTAATAATAAAGGCAAAAAATGAGATAATCTGGAACACTGGAAATTAGAAAGCCTTTAAATAATAAGTCTAGTACATTAAATAATCAAGTAAATCTTTAACAAACCAGTCCTCTTTTAGATATTTTTCAAGTGAATCGCTTTATTATTCCGAAAAAAACTCTAATTATCCCTCCCCCTTTGGTGGGCTCCAACTCCAAGACCTAAATATTCATGTATGTCTATCATTATCGAATATCGTAGTTTAGTTTCAATATTTTCCTGACGGAGGAAGGGCACTTCCGAAACCGGCCGAGATTATTATGTTAAATTAAAGTGGTTCGAAACAAATTTATGCGTTTATATTATTAAAATAAAAATTATGGAGTTATATATTTTTAAAATTTTATTGTAATACCTCGTTGGAGCTTATAAACTTCATAGTAATATATTTTTTTATCATTGGAGATAATATGAACAAATCTTAAATGAAATGTGAAACAAGGAAGAGACAAAATAAAAAGGTAACGGTCACATCTGGGACTTATATATGGGAAATATACAGAGAGATCCTGGGCACCATTTGATGGGGGCGCTGGTTCATAAATTATCATTATCACAATTTGTATAATTATAATTGACTTGTTCAAATATGCAATGGTAAAATAGGAAGGGTTAGATAAGATCCAAAATCTTACCCCTGATTCTTATTTCTCCACAAGCCTCTTATTTGGCTATCGATGTACTGGGCAAATAATTAAATAATGAAAGTTCAACATAAAAACAAAGAAGATATTCATCTGCGGCGGGATCACACAATACAAATACCACGGCTGTTACAAATACAATACGAATATTGCAGTGGATTGCGGGATGCGAATTAATGCGTAGTGAACGAAATCACAGCGGACAATGATGCGGGTAAAGAAAATGGACTTGGTATGGATTTCAATTGGGTAGGTTTGTAAGGATGCACATTATTCTGCAAATAAAATCCTTTTATTTTCTGTGTCTTATCCGTTTCGTAATTTCATTTGAGATTTATTCATACTATCTTCAAACAATTGTTATTATGTAATCTTTGTCAAAGTTCATGACAAATTAATTATAAAGTAATTTTTGATTAATTTATTAATAATGACCAACCTTTTGAAGAAATTATAATAAACAACTGATTAGAAAACAAAGGTTATTAACCAGTTATTTATTCAGATTTTCTTGATATCAAAAGTACCTTCTTATGTCAATAGCTCCATCCCGATTCCACGATGCGTACGACGCATGCCCTAGACAAGTGCGAGCAAGCATCAAGCAATAGTTGAACGTTAATTCAAATGCCCATAATATGATTACGTTCAGAATAATTGATTTCACTTGCCCTTTTGACTTTTAAAAAATATGTTAACAGTAGGAATGGTTTCAGAATGTAATATACGTTGACTTTTTTTCATTGTGAGTTTTGAAAGTATAAAAATTATCAGGTGGAATTTGCCAAAGCTACATTTAGTAGACCAGTCACGGGTTTTGATCCATAATATGAAGGTTCAAAACCTGATGAGAACAAATAAGAAAATTAACCAAAAATAATTTCTTTTGTAGTTTATATCAAATTTTCTGAGTTACTCGTTTACTCGAGTTTCTTTCGAATTCAGAAGTGAAGCCTAGATTGAAATGTCTTTAGCTTTATAAAATATGTATTTCTGAATAGCCAAGTACTACC
Source organism: Halesus radiatus (assembly GCA_022606495.2). NCBI lineage: Eukaryota > Metazoa > Arthropoda > Insecta > Trichoptera > Limnephilidae > Halesus > Halesus radiatus. The sequence continues at coordinate 56,047 of JAHDVE020003376.1, read as the reverse complement.
CAACCATTTCTGAATAGAACGCCATAGTCCCACGGTAGCTTTTTATGGTATTTTGTAACCTTAACGTGAATAAGTCAGTTGTAGGTACTTTAAACTTAGTGTTTGACATTATTTACTATGCAAGCGGCTAATGGAGGAACTGACAAAAGATTGGACTATTACATACCACGCTTACAGGGCGCTGTTCGGCCTCCCTTGGGGATGCAGCGCCTCACAGATGTTCACAGAGGGAAGGATGCATGGGTTCGCTGCTTTGATGCACCACAGAGTAGCCGGGAGTCAGCGCTACCGGAGATCGGAAAATACTCTTTTCCAGGCCATACACCATAGATGGAGAATTTCCATAAAACCATCGTAGCATAAGTGCTAAATTTGTTCACCTTTTTTTATTTTGTTTTATTTTTTATTTTCATTTATTATTTTTTATATTTTCACATCACGTAATTTATTCAGATGTATTATTTTATATGGCAGGCAGAATATTGCACTCACCGATTTGTTCAGTTGAAATAAACACATTATTAATAATATTAATAATAATAGTTGGATGATTTGTTTAGCGCCGTTTTTGTGAAAAATCACCTCAAGGGCGCTGTTATTATTATTATCATTATTATTTTACATCTATTGTATATTTTTTTGTATTCAAAATATCTACGTTAAAGCCCAAACTGCGATGAAATGTAGTACTACTCTATCGATTTACATATTTTGTATTTCTCAGCAAATAAAAAAAAAGTGGAAACTTATCTTATTTACATCGGTTATCATAAACAAACAGGAGCAACGCTCATACTTATATGGTATATCGTTTCATCTCTATTGCACCCCTACAGAAAACAAACATGAAATATCTGGTACAGTGGCGCATCGATACATTGTCCCGGCTATTTAATTTTGTAGCAAGGTTTAATGTATACACAGCAGCGCGGGTGAATAAAATTATCATCAAAATCAAAATTCATCGGCAATATCAGCGCTGGGTGTCAAATGACACCGATACATAGGAAATAGGCGCGTGGCGAGTCCATCTGATATCGCCGCTAGATGGCGGCACGTGTCGCAAAGAGCGCCCCCTGCTCTGTCGGCTGAGAAACTCGCGGGTGCATAAATAGGTGCGTGTCTCGGCTATTCGAACTCTTTTATCTGCCCAGAATTATCAGAAATGGGAACAAATTATTTTCGTAAAAGTTCGGTGAAGCTGAAAATTATATTCGATTTACAAATAATTCTAAGTTAGAATTTGTCACCCTATCGACATTTTTGATTTGATTTCAACTTTCCACCTTTTTTTAAGTTTCCTTTATTCGCTGTCTGTTTGTATATTATTATTTGGGTTCGATCAACTTCAAATTAGGCTCATGCCCGTCTCATGATAGTCATAAATAGACAAGGCTTCACTGATTCATCTTCGGAGATTCCGGATACATAACTTTTTCCTGTTTTTAATTACCCTTTTATGAATACCTAATTTAATAGTTAAAATATTATCGACTGAATTTAATTTCTTCGTATATCCGTCATATTGGAGCAAGTATTAAATTAACTGAAACTGGACTCTTTTAAGACTGAGGATCGTTCAATCTTCGGCCCGACACCTATGACTGTGTGCCAGTGGTGGTTCGTGACCTGTCTCGTTGGTAGTTTAGTCGGAGATAAAAAAAAGGAGAATAAACTCCCTCATCTATAAACCCTTTGCTGATCTTTTCCATAATTATTAATATTTTTTCATATATCTAAACAAATTTCATCACATCACTGCACCAGAGATTAGCCACATAATAAAAAGATACAATTTAGGGCTAATTTTAATAACAACCTAAAACACAATGATCACAGAAAAAATCTATTGATTTGTGCTAAATACTATTTAGTACAAATTTGGTGTAAAAAAATCCCATAGTTGCTGCGCATCCGCGCAGTTAATAGATAACAGATTCCCAAAGGTTTGTATACTCCCACGGTTTGCCACTGAATCTTCCACGAGTGTGGGATTGTATGAACTCTTTCATAGAACAGAAAGTCACATAGACGCTGAATTAAAAACGCACGTATGTGATTCATTACGTGTCGCTCTCGAGCAGTATGCAAATGGGTGGATTTTTAGCACGGAATTTGTATAGTGTGCTGTTCTAAAGTATGGTAAAATTATAATACAAGCGTGTTGTATGATATTATCCTATTTATTAAGAGTTTACTGCACAAATATACTTGAGGGAAAACCGCCACTGCCGTGGGAACAGTAACACTTATAGTTCATTACACAACCCCATCGCTATAGAGAGCTGCGTCACCGTTCAGGAAAAAATCACCAACCCTAAAAAAGCAGTTTAGAGTTGAGTATGTAATCCGAAGTATAATAATAATAATAACTTGATGATGAGTATAGCGCCATTTTTGTGAAAAATCACCTCAAGGGGGCTGTACAAATATTACTTCCTATTCTTGATCTAATTATGTACAAACAGTTTAAGGTGCAAAAGTCATCACGGCACATTATTTAGTAAAATGTTGCTTAAATCCGAAATATGTGTTTTTCACTAAATGAATGTCGATAAAATTCCAAGAATCTTAAGTCATTATAGATGGATAGACATTATTGACTAAATAAATCGTATAAAAAAATAAGTCCTTCGTCATAAAATACAAACAAAAGTTACAAATTATGGATGGTGATTACCATATTCATATTCCCCTACAATCCCAATCAATTAATAAGTAACCAACATATTTAATAAAACTTAATATTTCAATCTGGATAAATAACAGATTTTTTCATAACTTAATTACAATAGATCAAACGCATATATATATAAAAGGCAATGTTAGTGGGTGTATCCGCTATAGACTAAATAACTACTGGACTGATTTACACAAGGTTTTTTCTAAAATGATCCGCGTTGTCCGGAGAAGGTTTAAAGCTATTGAAATTGTCGATCTGACCAGTAGGAATAAAGGGGTAGGGGAGGGCGTACGGATTGGGATTAGTAGTTGGGGAAGGGGTAGGGGTAGGGGTAGGAGTTGGGTTAGGGGTAGGGGTAGGGTAGGGGTAGGGGTAAGGGTAGGGGGTAGGGGGGTAGGGGTAGGGGAATTTAGGGGGTAGGGGGGTAGGGGTAGGGGTAGGGGTGGGGTAGGGGTAGGGGTGGGGGTGGGGGTGGGGGTGGGGGTGGGGGGTGGGGGTGGGGGTGGGGTAGGGGTAGGGGTAGGGGTAGGGGTAGGGGTGGGGGTAGGGGTAGGGTGGGGTAGGGGGTGGGGGTGGGGGTGGGGGTGGGGGTAGGGGTGGGGGTAGGGGGGTGGGGGTAGGGGTAAGGTAGAGGTAGGTGTAGTGGTAGGGGTAACACATCACAACCTCAAAACTATCCTTCAAACCATTCATAACCCCGGGCAACATCGGGTACTTCAGATAGTTAAATGTTATTATTTATTACATTTTAATATTTTTTACAAGTTTTTTTTTATTATTCTCTAAGATAATATCACAATATTACTATGTCATAAATTCGCGAACACCTCAGTACGGGACTTCCTAGTGAGGCGTTCACAAAACACTACGTACCTACACATCATTCTATGTAATAAAATATTTTTGAAATGTTCTGTCATAATAATTGTCTATATATGAATAAACATGTAAATCAATAGTTTGATTTCGGGAAATTGAAAAAAAGGAGAAAGGAATGGAGTAAAATTTATACATTGTCTGCTGTAAATTAAATCCCACCCAGTCAGAACCACGGGTTGAAAATTAACATTCTACTTCAAATGGTTAACAATATAACTAATATCTTTATTTAATTTTTTATGCATTTAAAATATATTATAAATTGAAAAAAAGGAGAAAGGAATGGAGTAAAATTTATACATTGTCTGCTGTAAATTAAATCCCACCCAGTCGGTTGAAAATTAACATTCTACTTCAAAGGGTTAACAATATAACTAATATCTTTATTTAATTTTTTATGCATTTAAAATATATTATAAATTTAATTCATATAAGAAGTTACACGTATCTACTTAATATTTGTAACACAAAAAGGTTTTCAAATTTTAAAGTAAGGTAAAAGCGTGTAATTCTGAGAGTGCACATATAATTTCTGATACAGAAAACACAAGATATTCCTACATATGCTAACAATATTGTATTTAGTATGTTGTACCTTTCTCATATTAACGGATGTATACATAATGGACTATTTGAGCTCTAGTTTGACCTAAGTACTGTTTAGTGTACCCCAACACGTATTGTGAAATTGTTTTTTTTTCTTTTTTGGTGAGTAACACAACTTTTATATTCTTTGATGACAAATTCACCAACACTTTTTGTTTTGTTTTTGTATGTTTATCAATAGAGTATTGATAAAAATTGTGCATTTAAAAAAAAAACTCTATTTTAGTGTAGTATTGACAGTTTTTGAGCGATCAACGGTGGGTTTTAACATATTGAACATATTTCTGACATGTATGTCAGAAAAGGGTAAATCTCTAACTTAGCACGATTATATTTCTGACCGGTATGTCTAAAATTGGAACTAATCGTAAATTGTGAGGTTTCGTTTCTGACATAAGTACATTATTATATTTAAATATAATTAAATACATATGAACACATGAGATTAAAAACCTATGAAACAAAACGGAAATGAAACATAAAATACTAATACTATTTTCTACTACACACTAATCCTCCCCTATTACGTGGCATGGGGTTTGATTCGCCCAATGTACATTAATTTTACGCAACACCACTTTGTTGACAGACCCCACAGTCTAAGACCATTGGAGCTTAAGATAGTTGATACTCGCATTGTGTACCGAGTTGCAAGATGAATCCCTGATATTCAAGCCTGTTACGATTCTATAATAACAGGAGACAATGTAAACAATAAGCTGCAAGCCTTGGCTTAGGTCCCTGGACTCCCTTGGTTATAGAATAGGGCTTTAAAATACTTACGATATAATAAACAATGACAGTCCTATGAAGTAAGTTTAAATAAAATGTTAACGCAACTTAACTAGACTTCTGGGTACACACACGTTTGGCTTTGAAGGAATATTTTAACGAATCTATGACTCCATTATACCGGCCACTTGGGGGAGAAGCCGGGCATTAACTCTGCAATAATTACTCGAAGGACCAGCTCCAAAATTATGACAATAGTATGGATGATAATTATTTCAATGGAACAAATTCGGCGCTTTCTTAACTCGATGGACAGTATCCTCAATGTATATTATTTGAGCCTGTGGAACATCAGATAAGAAAGCCCAAATTGCGAAAAGAAAATTATAGGAAGTCCTCCAGATTACAGCTCCTTCACTCACCGAGTAGTAAAATAACGCAATAGTATGATAGTTCGCGATTCTCCACATAACACTTTTGCTCTCTCCGACATATATATTTCAACTTGTTTGTCGCAATTTCGGCAGGTGGTAATTATTCCAAGGACAGGTAAGGTAGGTGGGAAGGTAGGTATAATATTAACGTTTACTATTCTCTATGATCAAGTGTCAAGAAAAAATGTCAACCTCATTCGAAATGCAGTAATATTGCCAACAAATGTATGAATCAGCTCGAAGTAATTGGTCATGCTTTCCCAAAAATACTTTCAAACACTTTCTTATTTGTTGCGCGTCACTCTCACTTTGGCAGTCTTGCAGTTTACATCATCACACCAGATATTGACTGCCTCCATGGTCGAGGGGTAAGGCTCTCGACTACGAATCCGAAGGTCGCGGGTTCAAATCCCGGCGTGCGCAAGTAAATTTTATTTAAATTAATTTGTGTTGTTTCACAATTAATTAATTTAAAAATAATAAATAACATATTGCGCACGTTCCAGAGTGGAAGATACTCTCAGTATCGCCCTGGTGAAAGACCACCATTCAGAATTGAAACGTTGCTTGAAATGGCTTTTAGCCGTGTTTGGTGACCAGATCTGAATAGCCAGGTCCCCACCTTCCTCCTTCCCCTTCTCCTTCCCCTCCCCAATACCTCAGCCTCACAACATTCCCCAATTGGGAATGCCATAGTCTCACTGGCTCCAGACGGTTGGGAGCAGTTGGGACTCTTGTGCGGTATTCATGTAAAAAAAAAAAAAAGATATTCAACGCAAAACTGTCCGGAAAGTTGTCCGGAATCTGGGAGGCATGGCTCAAGAGTCTCTGCTCTCTATATCTCGAAAAATATTCTCTAAGAAAGTGAAAATCTTCAATTCTAACTTCTATACTCTTCTCATCACATTAATGTAACAAGTCCATAAATAACTGTAACGTCGAAGTGATTTAATTTTTTAATGGAGACATTGATTAAAAAAAACACTGTTCAACGAAAAACATGGGAAATTACGAACTTAGCAAATTGTAATATAATGTATTTAGAGATATCATTGAACTTTATTGTAAAATGCCTGTATGTATAAAGGCATTTACACTTTTTTTTCAAATGACCTGCTTAAAGGTTCATTATTTACATGCCTGTAGGAACCTACAACTAACAGGTAATTCGAAAAAATAATGTAACAATAAACAACATAATTTCGGTTGTGATGTGAGTACAGAGTATGTAACTGTACGTAACATTCTAATTCTAAAATACAAATCAATTTTAAAAATATGTATATTTTCGAATCTAATTGTAAAATACAAAAATACCTAATTCCCTTCTTCAGTATCTACATACAATGAATTTATGCCGCCGTTTCTACAAAAGTTGGTTGTGTAATGGTCAGCTTAGTTGCTTTCCAAGCAGTTAGTCTGGGTTCGATTCTTAGTCGTGACAATGGGTCTGCGCTAGTAATATCATACATTATAATAGTGAGACAATATTGAAGAACCAATGTGAAACAACGAGATCACACATCGTGCTTTTAATAAATACAAACATATAAAGAGGCGTTTTAAAACGTTTTTGGCAAATTATTTGCGATTTCAGTGAGTACTTCAATCATTTTAATTCCGATTAGGCAGTACCTACACACTAATTACTTCCTACTATATATGGATACAAATCTAAAATTGAATGGAGATGTTCCAGTACAATTACAAAGATTATTTCCCCGATAAGGCAAATAAGTTCTCGGAAGTGGGTTGTTAGAGATCCTGAGGGTTGAGCAAGATTGCGATGCGTGCACTAAATGCATTCAGACTGCATCGGAATAATTGCCGATAAAATATTAAAGCAACTCCCCCGGCACTGCAGTTCCTGGGAGATAGGCTAATTCGATTCGTATCGGCTAACAAAAGGGAGCGAAGGCGAAATAAAGGAGATAGGGTATCTCTCATGGAAGAATCGATTGGTTTAATGGTACCTTACATATTATGTTCAAATACCATAAGATGGTGCTCTGAAATACAACTTAGAAAACTTCAGATTTAATCAATGAGTAAGAGATTGACTTAATGGTATCTTATTCAAATTAATTATGTTGAAAAAATTATCTACATCAGGATATAATTTAGTTATGATCTTAAATCAAAATAAGTCTTATCATTAAATCGATGCAATCCAAGATATTTTTGGTTGATTTGAAAGACATTTTAATAAAATTAATAAGAAATACATTGTGCTAACCACCATTTAGTATATAAATATCAACATGTTTCAGAAGCGAAGCTTTCCTCATCAGGATATTCAGTATACTAAGAAATAATGACAAGAATTTACAAATAATAAACACAGAAATATAATAACGTTAGAATAGACAAATTACAAAAAAAGTGATAAAATTAGGTAAGTAATTTGTTGAAATTGCAAAAATAATTAAAACAATTATTTTATTTTTAAATTTTAAATAATAATTAGAAATTTAAAAAGAGAAAATTAGTTTCATTTTTATTATAAATAAAATCATGAAAATAACAAGGCATAAAAAATAACTTAAGTAGAAAATACACTTTTTTAAATTATAAATATATTCAATTGAATTAGGGATGTATAATAATTTATGCAATAACTGCCCAGAGTCGGCTAGATCAAAAGCTTAACATGTCTAATGTAAAGTAGTGAGGTTTCATATAACAAAAAAAATCCTTTTTATAACAGTAAAATAATAATATTCGTGTGATGTATGATTCTTAAATAAATATGTTATAGAATTTCAGAAAGTATAATTGGATACAACGAGGTGATTTGATTGCATTAAAAAAAACTTATTTAAAAAAGCACTTCAATTTAAAACGACTGCTTTTTCACGTTTGAATCCCGGTAATGGATGTTTCTGTAAAAAAGCATTTAGTAAATTTGCTAAACTAATCAAGACATAGCTAAAAGCAAGGATTTTGCATATTTAACTAGCCTAACAACCAGGGTTTGCCATGAATATTTTGTTTTCAAACAACTGAAATAGAATTGCACAGATTCAAGTTTTTTCTCAAATATATTATTCGTTGCTGATTAAGAGTTGACTCGTATTAAAATTGAACGTTTTTCCATGCCAATAATAAGAAATGATTTACAAGGGCCTTTAATAGTGTTTGCCTTTGTTTCAGAATGGAGTACCCTACCATGCCCAACCCCGCCCACAGGAACACCGTCTTCAGCCCAACGAGGTTTGACAAGCCGGACATGGGGGACCTGAAAAGTCCGGTGTGTACCTACCTACCATTATATAGCTGTGAATCTAATATTTATTTCTTTATCGTATCTACTTGTTAAAATCGAATCATATAACTTATGGAGGACATAAGATAAATATAATTAAATCAGTTTGGAATTATAGTGATTGCAAATTATCCTAAAATATCGAATTTTCGCTTTTTTCATAGACCATGTCAATTTACGATTCTTACTTATTTAAACTTAAATGAAGCCAATGGTTTTTAATATCCTGACATGTTGCATTCTATCCTTGGCTAGCACATCGTGGTCTTTGGGACACAAAGGACGATCCAATGACTTCATACTAAATTTGATTCTCATATGGCAAATGGCAAATTTTCTGATTTGCAAAGACTAACTGATATATTATCTAATTTCAGCCAATGTCACCAAGAGAACCTCCTGCCTGTGTACAGAATGCCATGATGAACAAGGATAAGAAACCTTTCACATACACACCCGGTGGCTTGGACCTTTCGCAAATCAGATCTGAAAAAATGGCCCGACGTCTCATGATAAATGCAATGAGCCCGGGGGTACAAGAGAAACCAGCACAGCCATCTTTTACACCTACTTGTGAAACTCCACCAGTAAAACCACCAATGAATTATTACGCCTTGCCAGTTCCCGTATTCCCTGCTATTCAGATTCCCGCGAACCCCAAAACCCTGTTACGTAGAACGAGCGGTCCATACAACAGAAGTGAATCAATTGATCGAGCCCTCGAAACATCAGCAAAAGAAACTAACGATGATGAGAAAACACCCACTGCGGAATCAATCAATAAATTAGATAATATCAAACCAAAGGAGATTGTTGAGCCTAAAAAAGAAGTGGCAGAGAAATCTTGCTCAGAATCTGAACCAGAAGTCAAAAAACAGGAAGTTAAAAAACAAGATGTAAAGAAACAAGACATTAAAAAGCCAGATATTAAGAAACCAGAGTCTCCTAAGATACCTAAAGTACCAGATGTACATAAGATACCAGATATAACGGATACAAAAGGAATTGTTGAACCGATCGATAAAGGAGGACAGTGTTTACTTTCTTGTCTGAATTTAAATAGGGAAAGATCTCCTTCTCCATTTAAATTGGAGACGACTGCTGACAGAAAAGAACCAAGTTTCCTCTTATGTCAAAATAATAAGACCAGAGATAGATCCCCTTCTCCGTTTAGACTAGAGACAAATTCCAATATAAAAGAAAATGGTTTCCATCCGTCTCAAATTTCAGAACGACCTAGCTCTCCTATTAAAACTGAGATACCTTTGTTAAGTGGTGACAGAATTGAGGAAATCAAAACGAAAATTGAGCCATTAATCACAGAAAGCCCACAAATTAAAGAAAATTTTGGAATAACTCACCCGAAAGAAACAGAAAATGTTACATTGGATAAACCAGATGAGGATGGTGATGTCACACCCAAAATTGGCGTAGATACTAAGATTTTTGAGTCAGTGCTTTCTGAAATGAAGAACAAAGAAAACCATTTACCAGTTGCTGAAGAAGAAGAAAAAGTGAGCGTCGGAGACATTATTAGCCGTTTTAATAATAAATCCGTGAGTCCTATTCTAAATAAAGAAAAAGTTGAAAAGAAGGAAGTCAGAAAAGAGGAAGTAAAAGAGAAAAACAAAGATATATTAAATAACATTGTATTGGAAGCAAGGAAAGAAGAGAGAAAAGAAGATAGTTTCATGAGGGATAATCGTGAATCCATATCTTCTCGCCGAAACACTGAAAATATTAAAAGTCTCAACAATGATCTTGATAATCTTCCAAGTCTGAGTTTATGCTCAAAACGTTTCTCATTTTTAGGGGATAATTCCACCATAAATGAAAATGAAAACGATACTTTCAGTATACTTACCGGAATACCTGCTAAGATACCAATAATTGACCGAAAAGATAATAAAATATCTACTGTGAAACAAATGTCACATGTGGACCGAAATGAAAATAAAGAACCTCCAAAAATGGAAATTCTACCACCGTGGAAAGTTATTGAAAATGACATTCCTCTTGTCCCATTGGAGAATAAGAAGTCATGTGATCCTAAAGGCATCCAAGAAAGTACTTGGAAACCGGCAAAACCTGTTGATTCTTTACTTCAACCCTTACCGAAATCAAATGAGTATAACGACTTATGCAAAAGTAATTCTTGGAATAAGTCAAAAACAGCAGAAAATTTAGTACCTGTGAATGCCAATAGCAAGGACGACACTGAACCTGCGTGGAAACGAGAACTTAGAGAAATTGCCAGCCAAAAACGGGAATCCAAACCAGAGAGCGATTTCTACAGAGAAGAAGTGGAACCACCGTGGAGGCGAGAATTAAGAGAATTATCGGAGTCAAAATTATCAAGAGACATGTCTCAGTCGAGATTATCAAGAGACATGTCTCAGTCGACATTATCAAGAGATGCGTCTCAGTCGAGACTATCAAGAGACGTGTCTGAGTCCAGATTGTCAAGAGAACCATCCGAGTCAAGAATGTCTCAACCGAGAGAGCTTTCCCAATCGAGATTATCAAGAGGTTCTTCACAATTAGAAACCAGCTTTGAAGAAGACCCTCCATGGAAACCATCTTGCAAACTCAATTACAGCAAATCAGATGCAGATGATAAGACGGCACCAGTTATAAATCCTCTTTGGAGCCAGACCATTCGTCCAAAAACCTGGCGGGAGAGAAAGGCGGATTTGTCAAGAGACAAAGAAGTTGACGTTCCAGAATGGAAAAAGGTTGGAGACCTGAGAAGAAATTTTGTTAATTCCTTCCTCAATAAAAGTACTTCCAGTTCTTCGTCTTGCAGTTCTCCCGCTAGAGAAATAAGGAAGACTCCAGAAATAACTGTGGAGATAGCTGGAAACCCAACCAGCACTCCAGCTGTCCCTTCGAACAACGGGTACACTTATCCTTGGGAGTCTTCTTCAGAGTCCAGTGCGGCTTTTTCTCCTGAACCATACACATTTGACAGAACCCCCACTCCACAGTCCAGAAATAGCCCCTTCAGACAAACACCACAATACATCTATGCTGATATGCATTCGCCTAGCATCCCCAGGTAAGATAATTATTTAATGTAAAAAAAACATACGTATTTATGATATTTTTACAACCCTTTCCTACAGTGTTTGCAGTGTTCATTCCGAGTTCATATCTAAAAATCTGAAAAAATCAAAGAAAACACGTATGGCTTAATGTTTGGTTAACACATTTTTTGAATCCTTATATGTAACGATAGTTGCTAGAAGGTATTTTATTTTTGCTTGTTCACCTTATTTAAGACCCCATTCTGGTGTTCATTCGAGTTTGAAATTAAAGATCAAAGGAGAAAATGACTTACGGTTTGGTTTAAATTTTTTCGATTTCCCGCATACAAAAATAGTAGCTTGGCACCTAAACGTTTAACGAATTCTACGTCGTGCATTAGAAATGAAGATTTTTTTAAATTTATGTTTGTCTAATTTGTTTCATTTTATTGTCGAGCTAGAAGTTCTGATATTTATTCCGAGCTTAAAAATCAAAGAACCAGAAAAATCACTAATTATATTATATGTGAGGTTATTATTATTTTATCAATTATATACATATTTCAAGATCACACTTCTTGGAAAATTATCGGTGAATTCGCACCAAAACGATCGATAAACGACGCTTTGCAACATTGAAAATGGTCCAGTTTTATTTGTAATCCTGATTTTCCAGCTAGATGTTGCGATCGAGAATATTTAAATTACAAATTATTCATAAGAATACCACACGTGAATTATTTCTAAAGATTTGTAATCTCGGCAGCAACCTCTGATATATAGGGTTATTCAAAATGATGGAATCAATTTCGTACCGCTCTGAATTATGCGTTATATTTGAACGATCTACTATAGCAATTGAAAGAGGACGGTCGAAAGTTTCGAATTCCACCACTAAATTTTAGATCGCTCATAGCCGCGCAAACGCCGACTGGATTTCTTACGCCATTTGGCGTCAGTTGTGAGTAAAATGGCTACTATGCAGCACAAAGTTTTTGTGTTCATGAGTTCTGTAAAATTGAATCGGCAACTCTAGTGCAGCGTGCCTTTCGTCTCCAGTTTAACATTAAACCTTCGACTAGGAATAGCATTTGTCGTTGGTATAACCACTTTGGGCGAACTGGAAGTCTCTGTAAAGGAAAATAAGTCCAGACCAGCTGCGTGTATCAGATGAAAACGTTCGAATTTGAGTCCATCATTTCTAATAACCCTGTATAATGCTAGCATGTGTTTTTGTGAATGCCTCCCCCGTTTTCTAGGATTAGTGCAAAATTATGTTGTAAATCGTTGATGCTTTCACGTTTTACAGAGAATATGGCACACTCAGCTATGAACCAAACCGGCGGCAGCAGATCAGGTCCTGTCCTATCCAGTCCAGATCTTTCAAGTATCTTCAGCTCCTTACAGGGACCACGGATACCTACGAAGATGATGAACCTTTCATCCCCCAGTCTCCTCTTCACTCTCATCTGAGACCTGAAGCCTATAAGCCTAATGAATAATTTGAAGCTACTTTTATTAAAATTGCGTATACTTTAAGATAACCCCTTGTGAACTCCACTAGTTTATAAATATTGGCCTCAAATTAACAGTGCTCCGATGATAGCCAACCTCCGCTAAGAGAGAGCATCCCCATGAAGAAGAAGGTCTCACATTGGACGAAATATGAATATATTGTAAATGTCAATTATGAAAAGACAGAAGGAAACAAAAATATATATTTTTAAACTCTCTTTAAATAAATAAATGGGAAAGAGAAGTAAGTCTTCGTATATGACGAAACATGTTTATGATGATTAATTTATCTTGAAAATGAAAAAAAAAACACAGAACAACTTCTGACTCTGACAACAATACAGAAGCTAAGCTGTTGGACGAAGTGATTTTTTCTAAGGTGCTAGGCTCAGTAGCCACGGAAAGCTCATTCTCACCTTCGTCACATATTGATTCTTATACCGCTGATTGTAATAAGAGACAGGTCAGAGAAGTAAATTCTTGGATTCAAGTGTTCTCGCAATTACAGAAACTATGAACGCGACAACATGCAAAAAGGTTTTTCTATTCCCTGTAAGATTTTGTTAATGTGGGGCATTCCCTTTTGTTATTTCGCCGTTGATTTTATATTCACGTCATATAAAGATCACAAGATGACAACGACGATGATGATGCTAGTTTCTTCCGGTGATTATAAATTTGAAAAGAAAGTAATAAAACTATGAATGCCTAAGACTACGCATATGAAAATATATTTAAGATTTACATTATGTATTATGTGAGATTTTTCATGAAAGAGAATAGTAAGAAAGCATTGACTGTTACACTTCGAAAGAAACAATTATTATTGTTTGATATCGAAAATGCAATACGTAAAATAATAAATGTAATTATAGTGCATGATACTCTATGTGTTAAAATGCTTTATCTGTTGCCATAAATATGCTCATTGTAGAAATGTGTAATTTTTAAATAAGTTATTGTATATTTTTACATAAAAAATATAGAAACCGACTGATATGTTTTATTTATTTCTAATTTTGAAACTGTCAATTCATAGTGGAATTCCACGTTAAAAAAAATATTAGAAAGCAGGGGAACGCACTCCGGATATCGATTACAAATATACGATAGATTTAGTTTTAATTGTGCGAGTCTGCCGATGCCCGTGATAGGGTGAAACCGGTCCGGTCTAAAATAAATAAGTGGAAAAAAGTTACAAAAGTATTTAATCAAAAAAATTCATTTTATTTTGCTATGTTTTTTTCATAATTCCTGGCCATAACTTCCAAATTTTGCGAAGTGACGTGGAAACTCGTAGAAAATCTATATATTTTTGTTTCAAGGAATTAAGTCAACAATCAGTTCGACAGCATGCAAACGATTGTATAATGATATCTGTTTTTCTGTTAAGGTGTACTATCAAAGTACAAAATTAAACCAATAAAAAAAATATGTGCTGTGCATTTATGTATATGAATAGAATGAGACAAGACATAACATAGAACAAAGAAACAATGATATAGCAAATATAAATCTAACATAATAGTAGAGATAAAGAGACAGATGGGTACATAATTGATTGAACACCAGAACAGGTGATTAAGGGATAATGGAAAATTTTATGAGTTTATGGGCAATATTGGGCTATTAGAAACATTCAATTGATTATTAAGAATATTGATTTTGTTTGTAACTGCTTTCTTTATGTCGAGTAATTCGCTCGAAGAATCACTCGAAATGTTTTTTTTTCAGTAATTCTAATTGTAAAAGATCACTTCCATATTTTTTTATTCACACATATGCTTGTTTCGATGGATTTTGAAACTTTTTCTCAAGGTGAACATAAACTTAAGATATTTATAAATATATTTTTCGGCACTTCGTATTATTTGACATCGTAGTCACACCAAAGGGGTTAAGTTTTTAAAAAATGTTTCAATTAAGACAATTACTTTTGTGTGCTTGATCCATGGTCAAATATTCTTTCAAAACTCGAATGATATAAATACGATGCAATTTAAAACAATAATTAAAAATATCAAAATCAAGCTGGATACTTTTTGTTTGAAAGATTGTCCTCTTTGAAATGACAAATCCGATATAGGTGGACATAATTTAGCGTAATAAGCGTTTTTTGGTAGAGAACTTATTTAGGGTGGTGATTAATAAGTTTTTAATGCTGAAAAATAGAATTAGTCAGTAGGGTTATGGCCAGGAATTTAAAAAAAATTCCATTGTGCAGCGGGTTTTTTACAGAACATTCGGATCAGCTTTGAGAGATCAAAAAAATGGATATCTCAAGTAGGTATTTAGATTAATATATTGCTATATTATCTAAACGAGGGAAGGACCGCTAAGATATCTTTGTCACATGAGGTCCATGGCTAACAAATAGTATCATTTTTCAAGACACCAGTTGACGACTACTGCGGACATAAGAAAATATTTTTCAGCAAGGGTTATGTCACAACACGAAGTGAAAGGTAAACGGCTAAAGGGCTTAAATATGTCACACCAAACTGCTAAAATATCATGCTTGTGTCTCCTTGTTTTACAAAATACTACCGGAAGAAGAATTTGGCGAACGAGAACATTTGAGAATCGATTGTTGTTTGGTAAGGAGTTTGCCGACACAGTAAATTCTGTCAATGATTAGGTTTCACAGACTCAGTACATAAAATGAGAGTGGTTTACCCCGTTATCCAGCATCTGCCTTACCCTGTATTGATCCAACATAAGATATTAACCATATTTCCTTAATATTCTTAATAATAATGTTTTGCCAAAATGTTACTATATGCGTTTATTAAATTACTTTATTTAACAAATGCCCCACTAAATTAGGTTCTTCCTCGTATTATGGTGGTCGAACATAATAATAATAATTTATATTATAAACCCATAAATTTCTTTTTATTATAATTATGGCCATCCAGAAATTAAATGCTTATTACGAATATAATGTAATAATAGTTAAAAAAAAAAACAAAACAATAGGTAATAACAAAATTATTGATGATAATAACAAAACTTAAGAATTCAATTATTTGTCCATTATTTGTCCAACTGTCCAGTTGTTGGTGTCTTAAGAGGAACGGTTGTGTGTTCTATTTCACACAAAACTTAATTTTGGATTTAAGCCCAAAATACCAAACCAAACTGAATGATCTTTTTTGAATTAAAGGTACAGTAAATATCTAATACGGATTAGAGGTGTTTTATTAAGTTTTGTTTTAAAATATGAAATATAGATCATTGAAGATATTTTTTTTTTTAATAATCTTGGAGGTAACTTTGAAAATTATTATTAATAAGATTTTATTTTTAAGTGTCATATTTGCTACATAAATATAATAATATTAAATAAAATTAAAAAAAGATATCTTTGAAAAAAATTTTTTTTTGGTGACGATATTTTAAATTATGTAAAGTATAAAGGGAGTGAGAAGGTAGACTATGTAAGTAGCTAGTTTTAGCGCAATAGGTGGGTAATAAAGGCAGTAGATTTATAATGTAATATGTAAACGTCTTAATTAAATATAATTTACTTTATAAGCAAATAAAAACATGTGAATAATGCACACGAGTCTCAACTACCTGGATCCAGTGGGGCTAAGGGAAATGGGGGGTATATTTACAAACACGGCTAATTTCAAGCAAGGCTTCGATTCTGAATGGTGGTCTTTCACCAGGATGACACGAGCTATCCACCACTCAAAGTGGTAATAAAATGTTTTGCCCCCTGTATTCCATTAAACTTAACCATAACAAGTAACAACAATGTTTTTTTTTTAAATAACTGAAAGAAGTTTTGAAGTAACAATTTTATGTAGAGTGTTCTTCAACATTATCTCGAAAACTTCAGCAAAAGTAGGGAAAAGTTTCCGCAACGCTCGCAACATCTGGCCTGACGGTAAACGGTAAAGAAATGCATAGTTCGTCGGCTCCTTGACGCGATCATAATATTACTAGTAGCTACGGTAGGTAAGATACGAATTTTCATTCTGAGGCTTCGAGAGCGAAATGAAAATTAGAATGCAAGATAATTAAGCAACTTTTTAATTAGAAAACTTTTTGCGGTTTTGCATTTGGTTTCTTTGTTATTTATTTTTGTTTATGATTTAGTCTTTCGCGTATTAGTTTATATTATGTGTCTGATTTTTCTCTTTCCTGAGGCCCTAGCACGGTTAAATATCGGATCAATGGGCTTAACTTCGGACGATTTAACATCGTTTTCCCGAGCATCGTTGCGCTCATTGGGCGTGTTAATAGCCAAGACTATATTGACAAAGAAATAAATGAGAAATCACCCTGCGATTGCAATACTGGCGGGTATTGTCTATGGT
Organism: Halesus radiatus; assembly: GCA_022606495.2. Classification (NCBI taxonomy): domain Eukaryota; kingdom Metazoa; phylum Arthropoda; class Insecta; order Trichoptera; family Limnephilidae; genus Halesus; species Halesus radiatus. Next base: position 38,579 of record JAHDVE020003376.1, on the reverse strand, counting down.
TCCCCATTCCTAAACGTCAAACAATAATACGAACAAATTGACAATGTCGATCGTAGGTTTATAGAAACATTCAATTCAGTCACTAAATCCTCAGCACGGGAAATCCCAGTAAGGATATCATTATTTATTATTTTGTTATAAAAAAAAGATAATAAAACATTATTATATGTATTCGCAGTTCGCATGCACTTTTTGACACTAAATAAGGAGTTAATTGGTCAATGAGGTCTTTAGCCATAACTCGTGATATTCTGAACTGTCTTCGGCGGTTTTTCAATTCTATCAGCTTCGTTAGTCTGCCTCCGTTCATTAATAAGCCAATAATTTAGGAGGACGAACGAAATGATTAAAAAGTTATGTATATTGACAAATAACCGAAGCTTTTCTGTCACTCACGAGGCCGCGCTAAATTAAGCGGGTTTTTGTCTACCGGCTGTCGGAATATTTTATATTAATTTGTTGACTACTCGCACATATCGCATAACGCCGCCTAATAACCACAAATGACGGATTTAATCAATAGCGTATTGATATAGGGTTTTATCGATCGACCGTGCTAGGGCCCCAGATATCACCAATTAACAATTTGAGTAAAATAAGTATATATTTAAGCAATTTTATTAACTGTCAGAAGGATAAAGGAATACTCTGGTTTGTGAGCTTACTAGAGATGTATTTAATATTAGTTAAATAATAATAATGATCATTGGATAAATTGTACAGCGCCGTTTTTGCGAAAAATCACCTCATTACCAGTAAGACTGTGCTATGTTGTGAGGCTGAAGAAATCGGGGAAGGGAAGGCGATGCGGTAGAGGGAAGCTGGGAAGTATCTATATATTCGGATCTGGTAACTAAATATGGGCCATTTCTAGCAACGTTTTCATTCTGATTGGAGTTCTTTAACCAGGGTGGTACTGAGAGTATCTACGACTTTGGAATCAATTAAACTGTGAAATAACACATTAATTAAATCAAATTCTCTTCTCTTTTGAATTCGGAGGCACGGATTTTAAGCATTTGGCTACAGAGGTCCCTATGATATTATGTGACTGAACCGCGCTTTCCTGAAAATACCATAAAACAGCCAGCAAGTAGGTTGGCAATGTTTTACTAGCATGAACTAATTCAATTGAAATGCGCAACCTTGAGAAGAAAAATGTAAACCTACGAACAAATTTTTTTTAACGAATTATTCCAAATTACGGAGAGAAAAAAGCTTATTTTGTCTAAAAATTTCATGAATTATCATCAGTGAAGTTGCATTGTATGGGGGTATAATGGGGGAAATGCGGTGTATAATTGTACAAAGAGTTTTCAGCTGAAATCCACCAGTCGGCTTAAACCTTTCATACATTTTAAAAACATTGAATATTTATGACTACAGATTATGTATCGACCTTTCCACGTTCTTGGTATATCTAATTCAACCACTTTTAATCACGTGGTGACTTCTGAGTATTCCATTTCCATTGGCTAAAGGTTAAACAATGAAAGATAAATGTTATCACTCGTCATTTACTATGCTTCGATCGAAATGGATTTCCTACGTATTGTCAGTCTGCTTGTCAATTTGACTAGATGGGAACGCTATTATGTATTCATACGAGTATATTGCGAGCGTATAGATATGTGGGCGTTAAATACAAAAAAAAATTAACGGCAAAAACTCTTGAAATTCAATGTTTTTTAAGTGAGCATGAAGGGTTAAAATAATGGTTTAAACAATTCTATAAATTTCTTCGAAAGATGTGTAATGATTTTGTGGCGTAATTATTAATATAATAAATAATAATAATTATTAATTGATAAACTAAAGTTTTTAAGACAAGATTTTTGTGCATAGCGCAAAGGGTAACAATTATTTTTTATAAATACAAATATTTGACAAGTCAAAACATTTTTCACCAATAAAATGAAGACATAATTTGTCTCGACGCCACCTATTGAGGGATTTAGCCGTTACAAGCCTTCCTCATACTAATAAAGTTGGTTGTTTACAGGTGAAATATAATAAAAACAGTAGTTATTGAATGAAACACTAGTATATACTGATTAACTTGGCGGGTTTGCGATAAGCCGACGTAGCTCAACGGTAGAGCATCTGACCGGATATTAGAAGGGTGCAGGTTCGAGTCCTGTCGGCGACATTTATCTTTTCTCGGAAGGTTTTTTTCAATTTGGATGAGTGTTTTAGGCTAATAATTATTGTTTATAAAAAATAATAATAACTTTAAACCACTCTTTTTAATATATAGAAAGCTCCCCTCATCAGGATAAACAGTATATTAGAATTATTGACAAGTGGAGTATAGAGAAATAATAAACAAGTGGGCAAATTACAAACATAAACAGAAAATTAACACAAGTGATGAACGTAGGTATATTGATTCATTCAAAACGTAAAAAAAATATTTACAAAAATATATATTAATTTTGAAATAAAAAAATAACGGTTTTGATTTAGAAATTTTAAAAAGATATTAATTTATAAATGAATTAAAAAATATACTTTGTATTAACTACTTTATTATTATACACAGATATCTATCTACATGTTTCGAAAGCGATACTTTCTTCATCAGGAATATATAGAACACTAAAAATAATAATCTCAATTATAGACAAATGATAAAAATTAGAACACGACAATGTAAGAATATACAAATTATAAATATAAACAATATTTGATTAAAGTAGGTAGGTAATTTATCAAAAATATTAATAAATTATTGTAAAACATTGAATAACAGATTTGCATTAGAAAATTTTAAAAAAGTTACTTTTATTATAAATATTAATATGAAAACAAATTCAAGAGACAGCTATTTAAATTATTTTTTTTTGATCATTTATTAAATTTAATTCACTATAAACGCTTTTTCTGATTTCCAAAATTTCAAATTCGCCTAATTGTAAACCCGTTATATTCAAATATAAAATTATTAAACCTTTATTTAAATCAAATAATTTAAAGAAAATAAATAACAAAGCATAAAAATAATATAATAATAAAATTAATTAATACTATTTTAAATACATTATCAATGTGAATATAAATTTAGAAGAAAACTATTAAAAATATATATTTCATTAATAATAATATTTAATTAATAGTTTTAATAATGACGTCACAAAATAAAGAAATCTATTGAAGATATTCTATAAATATTTGCAAATATGTACGAGTATGTAGGTTTTTGTTTTGGAAATTTAAAGTAAGTCAAATTTGATAATTTTATTAAGTTCTGCTAGTATTTTAGTTTGTATTATTGTGACAGCTGTTTCGGCGTTCAATGCCATTTTCAAACTGTTTGATGTTTGCTACAAATAATAAATAACATTATTAAATTTGATTTACATTAGATTTCTCAAAAATTGAATTGAATTGAGAATTTAACACAAAAACAATGAATGCACGTAAGCGTAGGTAGTCACCAAACAGTTAATAATAATGATGCTTATACCTTGCCAATGAAATGTTAACATTTAATAAAGTGAAACTATATGTTTTTGATCACTAACACCAAACTACTCGTATTTGACAGCCTCCATGGTCGAGGGGTAAGGCTCTCGACTACGAATCCAAAGATCGCGACTTCAAATCCCGGCGTGCGCAAGTAAATTTTATTTAATTAATTTGTGCTGTTTCACAATTAATTAATTTAAAAATAATAAATAATATATTTGCGCACGTTCCAGAATAGAATATGCTCTCAGTATCGCCCTGGTGAAAGACCACCATTCAGAATTGAAACGTTGCTTGAAATGGCTTTTAGCTGTGTTTGATGAACAGATCTGAATAGCTAGGTATTTCCCCACCTTCCTCTTCCTCTTCTACTTCCCCTCCCTAATACCTTCAGCCTCATAACATTCCCCAATTGGGGATGCCATAGTCTCACTGGCTCAAGACGGTTGAGAGCAGTTGAGGTAAAAAAATCACTTTATTTTTGAAATTCGTTCTTTACGCTAAAAATTTTCACATTCGATTTGGACAGTTCGTTAAAGAAACAATTTTTCTTTACGTTTTTTTAAATCATATTTTTGATCTGTGAATTTGAATTTGTCTTTTTTAATGTTTATTTATCTAAAATTGAATACACGGTTAATTCGATACTTAAATTTCAGAAATACAAACAATCACCCTTTGCGTGGAATTGTCTTACTTACAAAAAGTTTAATATTAAATTTTTCTTAGAATCTGATTGTAGAATCATCTCCTTTAAAAATACCATATTTTTTTAGTATACCGTTTTTTTTTTTTTATATGAATACCTCACAAGAGTCCCAACTGCTCCCAACCGTCTGGAGCCAGTGAGACTATGACATTACCAATTGGGGAATGTTGTGAGGCTGAAGGTATTGGGGAGGGGAAGGAGAAGGGGAAGAGGAAGGTTGGGAACCGTTTGGTGAAAGTAAAAAATATGGACATGGACGAATGTGATTTTCTAATCACACGATAATCTTCTTGTGAGCCATCTTGGTGTTGTCATTTAAAACGTTTAAATTATTGCAGCGCCGTCATTTTTTGTCTACTATAAAATGTCATTCTTACATTATTAGGGTTTTTTCCTTGTTTGTAATCTATGGGTCAATTGTATAATTTTTAACTATACGGAGCTTCATACGGTTTTTCTTCATCTCCTGCTGCTGGTACTACAGATTTTTCTCGACTTATTTTTCTTTTTCTTTTTTTACTAAAATTTTTCACAGGTTGACGTTTTTGTATGAAACTGAACTCACTTTTTTATATTGTACTGCCCACGTGTAAAACGTCCCTCGTCCCTGCAATCTCCCACAGGTAATCTCTACCTGAGACGGACACTAAATGGTCCCCTTCTATACTTCCCAAAGGGGCTGGTAGTGTGGTATCTGTCTTCTCCGTTTCCTCAACCTGGCAGTACGCTCCCGGCTACCAGGAATCCTTCCATATCCCTAGGGTCTTCGGGTGTTTGTTTCACCCTTCTTCCCAGCCACGCTTTCTTAGGGGATGCACCGGGCAGCTGGAAAAATACTACTCTAGGAAGAGTGACGGGAACCAGAGGATGCCCTACGCTACCCCGGAGGGACTGTCCTGGGGTTATGGCGATGGTCTGTCTTGGGATTTTATTTTTATTATGTCCTTATTATGTCCATTTTGGATTACCCTGGATAATGACAAGATAGTTATGTCGAGTCATAAGTATGCATCTGTACTAATCAAAGTAAAATGCGCTTGTGACTAACCTCCTTCTATGCGAAATCTATGTAGGGACACTTCAGGGTTTAGAGTGTTTTACAAAATTAGCTTCGTTTAATAATAAAAAAATAGAGTCCTCGATGTGCACTTTGAAGGAGTAACCATAAGTTACTTATACCGGGTGGGGAAGTGGCGTGTAACCACAACTAAACTGAGGGGCTGCGGCTTTTTTTTTTAATTAATACCGCACAGAAGTTCAAACTGCTGCCGACTGTCCGGAGTCAGTAGGACTATGCCATGCCCAAATGAGTTATATTATGAGGCAGAAGGGAGTGAAGAATGGATAGATGGGGATAAGGAAGAAGAGAACAGGTTGGGAAGTACCTACTATTCACATCTTGTCACCAAACACGGCTCAAACTATTGCGAGCAAAGTTTCGATTGTGAATGTTGGCCTTTCACCGGAGCGATACTGAGAGTATCCACCACTTTGGAAATGATAAAATCTCAAAACCCTATTATTAATTTTGATTATGCAAGTAAAATCGTAGCTTCCAAGAGGTTGCATAATTTTAACAGCATTTAGCAAAGTCTTCATACAGAAGTATAGTCATCCAATAAAATACTTTGTTTGAGAACTCCTCCGTTGCCGGTGCACTCTCCGAACAATCTTCTTTTGTAATACAATCTAATTTCACCCAACTTAATATCTTAGAAATTCACTCTCTTTTTCCAACGAACTAAAGGCAGATGTGAGATCTTGAAAAGTTTACATAAATTTTTACAAGTTTTCATTTTCAAACCTTTGAAATAACCTAACCTAACCTAACCTAAACTAACTTAAGCTAACCTAACCTAACCTTCCGAATTCAAGTTTAATTAGGTTAAACCGGGAAGGAGATGGGGGAGACGAAGGTGGGGAATACCTAGCTATTCAGATATGGTCACCAAATACGGCTGAAGCCATTTCAAGCAACGTTTCGATTCTGAATTGTGGTATTTTACCAGGGCGATACTGACAGCATCTACCACTCTGGAACGTGCAGCAAATGTACTAATTACATATTATTTTAAATAAGTAACATGTGAAATAACACAATTTCATCAAATATAATTTATTTGTACACTCCGGGATTTGAACTCGCGACCTCCGGATTCGTAGCCAAGGATCGTAACCACTAAACCACGGAGACCGTCATTGAAGCTTATAAACCTCATTGTAATACATATACATATTTTTTACTTATTGAAGATAATATTAATAAGTCTCAAATGAAACATAAAACAGAAAATACGCAGACCATAAAAAAGGTAACGGTCGCAACTGGGATACGAACCCAGGACCTCTTAGTCCACCCAGGACTAGCGTTCTATCCAATTGAGCAAATGCCACCCTATTGCTGTTCGTCATTTTTATGGATATCATACCTCATCAGTTTAAGAATTGAAATATCATCTTCAATAAAAATGAAAAAAAAGTGTCTGCTACTTATGTACGCGACTGCAAGATTCTCCCTGTATTTATTTACAATCTAGATAGTGTCTCGGATATACCCATTTGATTTTCATTCATATGGAAATTTGATAAAAACGCTATAGGGGGTTCCGTCTTATGATTTGGTTGATATTTCATGATTGCGTTTGTGAACGGTTGCTTTTTATTAACTTTTTTATTTGTAAGAAACAAACAACTTTTAATACAAATGTACATAAAAAAGAAGTTTAACAAAAGGTAAGCCAAGAAAGTTTCTTATGCTAACAGTGGTTTTATTCAGGTGTTTTATTTATGGAATTAATAAGAGAAAAATAAACAAAATAAGAAGGAAGGGGGAAGAGGAAGAGGAAGATAGGATCGGGACAGGAGATGCTCTCGATACATTTTACTCTTTAAATATACAAATTTTCCACTTCATGAATTTATTCAAAATATTTTGTTTTAAAGTTTGTTTATTTAAAGCCAGAGTCATAGTGGAAAACTAACTACTCGTTTTTCTTTTTTAGCAAAAATTTTAAATAAAACACTTGGTTTACAATCTAACCATACACATTTACCCCCGAATAAGATCCTTGGGAAGACTTGTTACTTGTTACGAGTACCACGGGGAATACGGTGTCGGAGGGGTGTCTGGTTAGGGCGGTAAGGGGGAGATACTCCTCGTAGTTTTCAGTCAAGAGCCTTTCCATGTTTGGCGGGGAGACGTCACCAGAGCATCATCATATTTTCACAGCTTCGCTAAAAGCTGCTGTACAGATCAGCGATCCGTCAAAGTAATACACTTTAGAAAGATTGTTTTCATCTTTTTTTATCTTAGAAACGTCAAACTGATATGTTCAGACAATGTTACTTTTGTGTACCACAATTGACTATATTGGTACAATTCATTTGAAGATATTCACATTGCATCTTTTTCTTCTAGTATGGTTATGTGACAGAGATAAGGTTCTTAATCAAGAATGCAGATTTATAGCAGAATATCGTGGAGTTGTCTTCGGTCCCTCATGCGGTGGAATTTTTTATAATGGAAGATCAACTAGTCAGTTAAGACCCAGCAATATCTTCTGATCGGAAACTACACATTATTTGAAAAGGAGATATGTTAATACGGAAGGGAGAGGGATCGCGCTAATATAAATAACGCTTAGGGCATTAGCGATCGTTTAAAAAGCATTTAATAAAACATAATTAGAATTTAAAAAATAAAAAAATTTTTTTTTTACCTAATTTTAACATTTTAAGGTAAGGTATAAATACAAAAAAATACATATGTAAAACAATTTTTTTTCAGAGTCCTCATCACTAGAACACCTTGTGCTGAGGTGAACTAGGTTTTGAATAAGGGGGTTTCAGCGACTTCTATATTTCAACTTCAACGTTAAGGTAGGATATTTTCGGTAACTCATATGACATTGTTCTTAGAATACTGGTCAGTTCTTCTTGTGTTAATTACTTAAGCCAAGTTTTGCTGAACTTAATGCAATTATTGATTGAATTACTTTGTTTGATAATAAGAGGGAGTTTGTTGTATAAGTTAATACAGCTAAAAATTCAGAGCTTCTTTGTCCAAAAGTAGTGTTACACTTAGGTACATTTAGCTTGTCTAGTTGCTTTGCTCTGGTATTATGATTATGAGGAGTGATTGCGATTTTGTCATTTTTGAGATGATGAAACAGAATATTTTTGGCAATTGTAATCTTGGAAAGTCGAAATTTTTAAAGATTTCCTTTATGGGGACCTTGAAAATGCTATTTATGATGCATTTCTCAGTTGTATTTAATCGTTTTATGTAATTTGATGCAGCTGAGCCCCATACCAAGATTCCATATTAAATATGAGAGTGGAATAAAGCATAATATACTCTATTTAGATCTTAGAATAGAACAAAAATCCCAAAACTTCTGACTTAAGTAGGATTTGAGGAAACGCTGTAATTTTTTTTATACCCATGCCATGCTAAATTACAGAACCACACAAGTTATTAACATTTTTAAGAGCATACGAGTATTTTACGATTTTACTATCGAAGGAAATTCATATATTTAATTACTTTTTCAACTAGACATCTGAATAAAAATTATTTTGAAAAATAACAAAGATTTTTTTTAAGTGCATAAAAGGGAAGTTTGTAATGTATACAGGGAAATTATAAGTGCGGAGACTTAACGCTAGCGTTCAGTGTGGGCACAGGTAAATTGATAACAGCTCACATTAACAGTTATAGAACATCTGAGAAAAAGTGGGCGACTGGAAATAGCCGTATTTGTTGAAATATATAAATATTACTGTAATGTGTGAATATTTTATATTGGAAACCCATATTTTATTTATTTATTGTATTATATACGCCCTATATGGGCTTTTACATATTTAGTTAGTGTACAGTTTTTATTCATAAATTTAGTTTTGTACAGGTGTAAAACACATCACATTAGGTATATAGATAAAATAATAACATAGTGTAAGTACCATTCCAGCTACATAGGAGAATATTCAAAACATACCTCGCATTTACAGATACTTGTACTCTAGACAAATATATTCATATTTTTTTTGTATTCCGAGCAGTTGAACATATCTACTATGTCTGAAAATGTATACCTTCTGCGTGGAGTCTAGGTAATAGAGAATTTTTGAATGACTCAGTTCTGAAATTATTGTTACAATTGAATAAAATTTTATATCGAGTAGTTCTAGTTGAAATATTAAATTTAATTAAGCTGACAATATTAGGGCTATCTATAAACCATTAAAAATTTTAAAAATAAAAAGAAACACACTAGTTAATATATATTTACCATAATATTTTTAGTAACGCGTTGGTAAAACGTGAGTGTCCTGGTTTTAATTTCTCTATAAATCGACAATACGCTAAAGAAAGAAGCTGACATAAAACACGGTGAAGATATGCGGAATAATACCGCAAAACGCCGACTCCATGAATTTTATCTTTATATTCTCCGTACGCGACGTTAGCATTTTATTCGACCATAAATGCATGTGCAATTTTCAAAGTGCTTGCGATATCACCAGTCCCCTGGTATTACCCGTACCCGAGGATGTCTTGCGGATATATCGGGTGCGTTTCAGATAGCATTAACATTCTTTATTGTGAACACTTTTCTTTGAGTGACGATGTTAGGTCGGGAGAGGAATTTGTCGAAGACCATTCAAACACCACGGTAGAATTAAAGTAATTCTTCATGAACATTTCAACGATATGGCTATCAACAAAACGTCGACATACCAACATGCCTAACTCAAAATGAAAACATAAATTATTATTTTTATAAACAATAATTATTAATCTAAAACACTCATCCAAATTGAAAAAAACCTTCCGAGCAAAGATAAATGTCGCCGGCACGACTCGAACCCGCACCCTTCTAATGTCCGGTCAGATGCTCTACCGTTGAGCTACATCGGCTTATCGCAAACCCGCCAAGTTAATCAATATATACTAGTGTTCCATTTTAATAATTACTGTTTTTATTATATTTTCACCTGTAAACAACCAACTTTATTAGTATGAGAGAGGCTTGTAACGGCTAAATCCCTCAAATAGATGGCGTCGAGACAAATTATGTCTACATTTATTGGTGAAAATTGCTTTGACTTGTCAAATATTTATTAATTGATAAACTAAAGTTCTTAAAAACTTAAGACAAGATTTTTTGTGCATAGCGCAAAGGGTAACAATTATTATTTTTATAAACAATAATTATTAATCTAAAACACTCATCCAAATTGAAAAAAACCTTCCGAGCAAAGATAAATGTCGCCGGCAGGACTCGAACCCGCACCCTTCTAATGTCCGGTTAGATGCTCTACCGTTGAGCTACGTCGGCTTATCGCAAACCCGCCAAGTTAATCAATATATACTATTAATAAAGTTGGTTGTTTACAGGTGAAAATATAATAAAAACAGTAATTATTGAATGGAACACTAGTATATATTGATTAACTTGGCGGGTTTGCGATAAGCCGACGTAGCTCAACGGTAGAGCATCTGACCGGACATTAGAAAGGTGCGGGTTCGAGTCCTGCCGGCGACATTTATCTTTGCTCGGAAGGTTTTTTCAATTTGGATGAGTGTTTTTAGATTAATAATTATTGTTTATAAAAATAATAATTGTTACCCTTTGCGCTATGCACAAAAATCTTGTCTTAAGTTTTTAAGAACTTTAGTTTATCAATTAAGAAAACATAAATATTTGATATATTCGTAAAACGCATTTTATTTGTAGCTTGTTATTATAATATAAACAAATACATTTGTTTTATGTCACTCCAATTTAATTTAATGATCGACCGGTTTCGGAAGTACCCTTCCTTCGTCAGGACTATATATATTTGTATTTTTTATGTGAGTACGTACAAGAGTCTCAACAGCTTCCGATCGTTTGAAGCCAATGTGACTACGGCATCCACAATTTGTGTATGTTGTGAAGCTGAAAGTAGTGGTGAGGGGAAGAAGCTGGGGGTAGAAAAATGTGGGAAGTACATGGCTATTCAGATCCGGTCACCAAACAGCCTTTTTGAGAAGATACCAAAAGCCATTTAAAGCAATAATGCGATGGTAAAAACAATGCTTCAACGCATCGCTTGCCTATCACCAAGCAATTGCCTTCCCAACAATTCCTCACTTAGTCCAAGAGTCGTGTTGTATTTCATTTTAATGGCATTTAAAAAAAAAATCCAAAACAAAGGGACCCGTAGTTTGAGAGATCTCTTGAGAGCTGGTGAAATTCATCATGACAAATACAGTAGTTTTATTTTTAAAATGAATAATTTTTAAATAACACAAAAAAAAATTACTTGCGCACTTTGAGATTTGAACCCGCGACCTCTGAATTCGCAACCGAGGATCGTAACTACTCAACCAGAGGACGTAGAATGACTATTTAGACTAACCTAAGATAGAATATAATGAGAAGACATACATGAATATTTAGATGTTGGAGTGGGAGCCGACTAAACGGGAAGGGGTAATTAGGGGGTTTTCAGGGGAAACCGAGCGATTCACTGGAAACATATCTAGAAGAGGATTATACAATAAATTTACTTAGTTATTCACTAAAATATGATCGATTTTTTAATAAGGATATATGGGTTCAAATTCTTCACCGTAAAAGACAAAAAATAAACGATTTAGAAGCACTTGAAATTATTAAGTCCAAAATATTATTTTTTTTACGTATATTGAATCTTTAACGTTTGGTGTTGGAAACAGTTTGAAAAATGATTTTCTTTAGAAGGTAGAATTTTTTTAAAGTATTACTTTTATGATGATTCCTTGTGAAACTTTTACTGAATGTTTTTATAAGATCCCCTCAACCGATAATGCCGTAGATAAGCAAAGAGTGAACAAGGACATAGTGCACATTTTTGATTATTTTCACATTTAAAATATTTCTTAACCTAACGAATATACATATTTTCTTATTCTCTGTGATGTGGCTGTTCCACTTTAAGTTTTGTTTAATGATAATAATAATAATAATTGGATTACTTTTATAGCCCCGTTTTCGTGGGAAAATCACCTCAAGGGCGGTTTACAATTAATTAAATAACATGTACAACTAATACCTTACAGCTAAACTTTCTTACTAATGGCTTATAAGTAAGACTTATAACTATTGACTTACAACTAAGACTTATAGCTAGGGATTAACTACTGTAACTTATAATTAGTGACTTACATCTATGGTTTATAGGTAGTGGACCCCATTGGTCTAATGGTGTTTTCGGGTACTCAGTCCAAGAGAATTACTTATATTCCTATTTACCTTCTACCGCCCAGACTACCTTCTTTAATTTCGATAAAAATTATTACACTTTTGGGTGCTCTACCACTGACAGCACGAGCAATAATCATACATGTATTTATATTATTATAAATAGGTATGTTAGTTGTAAGACTCTAGTTTTAAGCCATAGTTGTACGTCATTTTGCAGTATTGTATACACAATATGCAATTGGTCATAGATATGTATTAGTTTTAAATGGGTACTGGGTTTATATATGTGTTAGGTTTTTATTCTAGTTATGCCTACTTAAGTTTAAATTGTCACTAGCTATAACTTTTAGTTGGTGAGTGACTACCTATAAGCCGTAGATGTGAGTCACTAATTGTAGGTCTCAGTAGTTAGTCCCTAGCCATAAGTCTTACTTATATGCCATTAGTAATAAAGTTTAACTGTAAGGTATTGGTTGTATATGTTATTTTATTAATTGTAAAGCGCCCTTGAGGTGATTTTCTCACGAAAACGGCGCTATAGAAGTAATCCAATTATTATTATTATTATAGTGACTTACCAACTAAAAGTTATAGCTTTCATGTGAACATACTGACATTATCGAAATACAACACATTTAAATAAATGAATTAAGAAAACATTGTCAGTTAAATACGAATAAAAACACATTAAAAATGTGAAAACCTCACAGAATTCAGAATTTTAATTGCTTTCTAACTAAATCGGTTTTACCGACAATAAATCATTACCCATCCATCCAAATTTTAAAGGAGTGGGGGTAAATTAAATCACATAAACAAGTCGTCGCAATGTGGATTAACCACAATATGAAAATGGCCTTCAACGCCGAAACAGCTGTCACAATAATAACAACTAAAAATACTTGCAGAACTTAATAATAACATTATTAAATTTGATTTACATTAAATTAAAAAAAAAATTAAATGGAGTTCTACGAATTAAACACAAAAACAATTAATTAAGTAGGTAAAACTAGAAAATAAACCTAACACATATATAAACCTAGTATATATTTAAAACTAATACATATCTATGACCAAGTGCATATTTTAAATGCAATACTGCAAAATGACTTACATCTATAGCTTAAAACTAGAGTCTTACAACTAACACACCTATTTATAATATTATAAATACCTGTTACGATTATTGCTCGTGCTGTCAGTGGTAAAGCGCACAAAAGTGTAATAATTTTTATTGAACTTAAACAAGGTAGTCTGGGCGGTAGAAGGTATCACACCAATGTGTTTATTTTCGGAGGAAATAGTACACTAATCAGTTTATTTGCTAGCTTAGATTATGATATTAACGTTTCATTTAGGTATTTTATATAATCAGAATAAGACTGCATCCATAAATTTATTGTCCTACAATCGTAACCCCTCGTCTTTCATTGAAAAATAAAAATTCCATCTATTAATAATATGAAATCAATTATCGTATAAGATTTTTTTAATTATTTATTTAAATTGACAACATATTATATTTTTATAACGTATTTTTCTCAATGCGTTAGAAAAAACTGATTCTGGGAATTCTAGCATTATAAAACACAGAGAAAACATATCATTACAGAGGCATACAAAGTTGAAATAGAATATACATAATCAGCATTACTGAGTATTGCCAATAAGATATTAGATTTTGGCAATGATTTCTATATATTAAATAATAAGTCACTTTGTTTTTAATCCACTTTTATTTTTTTATTTTTTTATTTGTAGACTAGTTTCGATTCTGCCGAATCGTCTTCAGGACATAGAACATACTAATTAAATAACAAGAGTGTGCAGTATATATAGGGTGAAAATGGGGAAAGAGGGAAACAATATTAAGAGGGAGACAACAATATAACAATAAAATAAAAATAATAACCTACAATACCTAATACCTAATTACATGTACGATGGGAAAAAAGCATGAAAGATAAAGAAGGTAACAGAACGTCAATTACAGTGGTGGCTTGTTTGAGGAGAGGGAGAGTTGGAGGGGAACGGAAATAGGTCTAAAATGGGACTATACGTTAAATTTTTTTGGTTATTTAGTATACGGCTATTATTATTTTTTACTGATTTTTTTATTTCAAGGGCTTCTAAGTTATTTAGCCGTAGGCCTATTCCATTTCTAGATTTCTATATAATTGAGACAGGAAGAAATAATATTGAAGCCATGCTAAAATGAAACAGAGATTAACGCTCTTCCCTTCTGTTCACCATTTACCATAAGTACCTTGTATAACCTTTAGTGTATTTACTTTATGTTCATTCATTTGATCTTTATTATGTAAATATTTATTATGAAGCATTTTCTTGCTTCACAATTGATGTTATTACCGACATATATATATTATGAAACATATTTTACCCTAGAATTGAAGTCAGGAGTAAAATGTATTCTATACTATTGTATGAAGAATCACTTTGTGGTTATCCATTATAATTAAGATATTGGTAAGGATTGCAAGGCTGATGTAAGCGTAGTGAGCAAGATCAAGAAAGGGGCGCTTAGATGGTTTGGGCATGTAGAGCGAATGAACGAAGAGAGGAATGTAAGGAGAATATATGACGCGAATGTGAATGGAAGAAGAAGCCGGGGACGCCCGAGGAAGACATGGCACGATCAAGTGAATCAAATACTCCGGATAAAAAATATAGAGTCCGGCCATGTCAGAAGTCGGAATAATAGAAGAGAATCCATGAGGCGTTGTATGAATGTGAATGAAGCAAGAAGTGTATGCCAAGATCGAGTTGTTTGGCGGTCCGTCAATAATAATCGGATTATTTTTATAGCGCCGTTTTTGTGAAAAATCACCTCAAGCGTCCTCTCTGCCTACCCCTGCGGAGAGACGGCGTGATTGTTAGTTGATTAGTTAGTCATTATAATTAAATTAAATAAATTTTGTTTTAACCAGTTTTATTTTTCACGCTGACCGGTTTCGGGACAACCGTACCATCATCGGGGCAAAATAAATACCAAACAATATTACAAAATTATGACATAACAAACATATTAGGCGTCATATTAGGGGTGGGAGCGTGACTAGGGATTGAATGAATTATGCATATGTTGATTAATTTAAGAAATACATATGTTTATTATGAGTGATCGCAATATTTAAACGACAAAGATTAATCAAAGATACCAGAAAAATGGATAATTTTAAATGGGAGTAAAATATACTTCTTGCTTCTATTAACGGGCTAAGGAAGAATGCTTCCATTCTAGGGTTAAGCAGCTACAGGATAAAGCTCAAGTTTAGTCTGATGATAAAAACAAAAGACGAAGAGAATCGTGCTATTAATTTCATTGAATAATTGATGTTTATATTATAACAACATCATTTAACCTTATAACCGGGTAGGTTCCCGAGTAAGGACAAACGTTTATTTTCTTATTTTTATAAACAATAATTATTAGCCTGAAACACTCATCCAAATTGAAAAAAAACCTTCCGAGAAAAAATAAATGTCGCCGACAGGACTCGAACCTGCACCCTTCTGATTGCCGGTCAGATGCTCTACCGTTGAGTTACGTCGGCTTATCGCAAACTCGCCAAGTTAATCAATATACTAGTGTTTCATTAAATAATTACTGTTTTTTATTATATTTCACCTGTAAACAACCAACTTTATCAGTATGAGAAAGGCTTGTAACGGCTAAATCCCTCAATAGATGGCGTCGAGACAAATTATGTCTACATTTTATTGGTGAAAATTACTTTGACTTGTCAAATATTTATTAATTGATAAACTAAAGTTTTTAAGTTCTTAAAATCTTTAGTTTATCAATTAATGTTTATTTTCTTCCTTATCTGTAAACTAAAAAAAAAAATTGGTATTCACTTTTTGGCATCATTATTAATAAATTAATAAAAAATACTTTTTAAAACCTCTTTTTTTAATACATAAATATCAATTAACAGTAATAATAATAATACAACTGTTCTGTATGTATTTGGTGAGGAAAGCTTCGCTTTCGAAACATGTTGATATTCATATATTAAAAAAGTGGTGTTTACATATCATTTTTGATTAATTTATTTATAAATAATGAATAAAATAACGAACATGTTTTGTGAAACAGTGAAATTTCTTATGTTTATCGTCGTCACCGACTCTAGTGAGTACGCAAAACGTAGTTTAAAGAGAAGTCACGCGTTATTTTGAATCGTAACTCCGATATAAATTCGTAGCCCATTAAACTTGCAATCAACAAAGCGTAACACTGAAGATAAGAAACGGCAAGTGCCCATTAAGGACCGAAGTACTTTTCTACCTGAATGCATCCGCCTCACTGACGATATACCTGCAAAAATTAGCTAATATAAATTGTTATGTGTATCGTGAAATGAAATACTTTGCTTCAACAATATAATTTACAGAATTCAAAAAATGCCCTGCTAGGCATAGAAGAGCATAAATGCATATCATTGATAAATTCTAATTTTTAATAAAATAAAATAAAATCAATTTTTTTATTATTTATTTACTATTATTTACTTATTAATATTAACTAATTTTTATTCATGTATTATTATTAAATTGTAAAGCCGCTCATCTCAAAACAGGATTGTCCTAGTGAGATGGGTGGCTAATGTTTTTGTTTTCATAATTAAATTTAAGAATAAATAAACAAATTAAATTGATAAATCACAAAATGTATACGGAGGTGGAACAAAGGGACATAAAATTCATAAAATATTTAACACATTACCTGAAGACGTAAAAAAAGAGACTCCTGCTTCGAAAAGAAAAACAAAGTTAGGTCATTCTACCTCAATGTAATACATATCAAGTAAATGCTAAATGTTAAGTATTTCGAAATAAAACCGACTGATAATATTTTTTTTATACATTGCAATAAAATAAATATGTAAAAATGAGAAATTTCTTCGATATAAAATACAATTGAAAAAAAACCTGAATAAGAAAATTAAAAATAGAAAGAAAACATACTTATTGTATTTACATTGTTGTACATTTTGTTATCAACGCTATTTAAAGGAAACTTAAAAGCACAATCCTAAGACATTTCATCGAAAGATGTTATTGTATTAATTATTAATTGTTTTTGTGTTTGATTCGTAGAAATAGATATAATTTTTTTTTTTAGATTTAATGTAAATCAAATTTAATAATGGTATTATTAATTTCTGCAAGTATTTTTAGTTTTAGTTATTTAATCGCAGTTTGAAAATGGCCTTGAACGCCAACAGCTGTCACAATAATAAAAACTAAAAATACTTGCAGAACTTAATAATAACATCATTGGATTTGATTTACATTAAAAAAAAGAAGAAAAAGAAAGGAATTTGTTATATTGGAATAATTTATATTTCAATGGAATGTCTAAGGATTGTGCTTTTATGATGTCATATTGAAGAATGTCTCCTTCATCAGTTTCAGGCACTATGACACATCTGTGCTGAACCCAGTGCCTCCCGATGTCATCGACTAGCTGAATAACCTCAGAATTCCACTATTACCTCCACCATACGAAGAAGAAGAATATAAAGTATCGAATAGATACGCATAGATTTACCGAAATCTTACGGAACAATTAGGAAACAAGCTGCTTTAACTATGTTAAAACGACTTAATTCCAACAAGAATTATTATTTGTACCTCTGATGAATATAAGTTAATCTAACCTAAATCTTACAAGATTCATCTCAAATAAACATGTTTCGTACATGTACCACTTAGAGCTATCATGAAACTGTTCGTGCGGGCATGTTCATAATTTTGAAGTACTTAGTGCCCGACTCATTCTCAATGCCGTAACCGGGGAAGTATTGGGCATGTTTCTGTTACGGTTAGTAGCCATTTCTGCATGCACCTTGAATGGGCCATCGTCGGGGTATAACCATAACCTTCCCTTAACTTTCCGCAAGGGTTGTGTGCTCCCTTATTTCCTCGGGCGCGTGGCCCTTCAATGGGCTTTTGTTCACCACCCTTCGTCCTTAGCCTCGGGCCTTTCCTTTTTGGCACCTCCTTACTCTAACATCCTTCAACCCCAACTTGCCGCCGGTCTATTGGACAAATGGCGAACGACTAAACACGATTCGATTATATTCTAAGTGCCGGGGAGCATTAAATGTTCCGGGATTAATCAGATTAAGCTGGGAAAGAGTGATGGGGCTATACACTTGTACGTACGATTTTAAAATTTGTATGGACATCTGTAAAAGTGGCAATTATTGTCTCTGTATTGCATTAAAATGAATTATGCATTCCACTTTAAATAATACTCCATAGAAACCTCTCTACTGCTTGAACGCTAGCTTATGCAAATTATATTATTCTTTATGGCAAAGCTGGACTTTTACTACCTGTCTTGAAATTCAATAATAGACTCGTCATGAACTTCAATACGAGAACTAATACATTATTAGTTAGTTTGTGATAGATACGTAACATTCATTTTTCGAATAGAGAAATTATTTAGGTTACGATTCTCAGCTACGAATCGAAAGTAAATTTGATTTGATTAATCTGTGTGAGTTCTCCATTTATTCATTAAAAATAATACGTACTATAATTTAATTAAATAATATACTTTGTACTCACCACTTTATTAATATAAATATACCTACATGTTTTGAAGGCGATGCTTTCTTCATCAGGAGTTATGCTAAAAATAATAATGTCAAGTATGGACAAATGATAAAAATTAGAACACAATAAACAAATTATAAACATTAACAAAAATTGATTAAAACTAAATGAAAGAAAAGAAAAAAAATGCTGTTGTCAATATTACGATAGAATATTATTTACTTTAATAATTTAGAGAATTGTGCAATGAGTAGCTAATTTATCGTACCTACATAAATATTAAAAATACCTTCACCTGATATTTTTTTTGCACTTTCGTATGGTAAACACAAAACATTGTCAATGAAATGTAGATATATAATAAAGTGGTACAATTTTTTTTCATTACTATTTTTTTATGATTTGATTTTGACAGTTCCTTTTACAGAAATAATAAAAAAATACGTAACTTGATTATACTTATTAACATTTTTTTTAAATTTATAATTTTAATCTGTTAATTAAATTTTGTATTATTTAGATTTAACATCCAATAAACTGATATTTCGATACATACATTTCAGAAATACAATAAATAGCTTTTTCATGTTATCATCTTCACTGGAAAGCGTTCATTAATAAAAAAAATTAAAATATATAAAATTGTCTTATCTCCTTTTGGAAAGTACCACGAATTTCAGAAGACCGTTGGTCAGATTAAGTAAAAAAATATGCATTAGGATCATTGAGATTTTTTAAACTTACTTTCATTTTCCTATGAGCATTCTAAGTGTTGTTATTTTTAACCTTTTAAACGAAGGCAGCGCCCCAATTTTGGTCTACTTTTAAATAACAGACTTTGCGTAACAATTTTTATGGTAATTTAAGATTTAAAAAAATAATTCCTTTGAAAATCTACACCGAGTCTTCATAGCCTTCCGTATTATAATATAATATCTCCTTCCTTGTAAGCAATGAGAGAGCAGCTTGTTATTCCGTAAGAATGAAGAATTTGTTCAATTTAAAAGCTTCTAACTTCACCTGGGACCGGAAAACCATCATTCTTATTAAATTTCTTTATTTTCGAAGAATTTACCGGAATGTTCTTATAATGTCAATTTCTACAAGTGCGACCTACCAATGTAAAACTCTAATATCCAAATAGACAATTTATCCCTAGTTACCTACCTGTTTTAGATATCAACTATTATAGAGCTATAATAGTACGTACGGGGATGGGTACTATATAATCGGGTTAAATTAAAATTTTATTCACCT
The DNA here is from genome assembly GCA_022606495.2 of Halesus radiatus. Classification (NCBI taxonomy): domain Eukaryota; kingdom Metazoa; phylum Arthropoda; class Insecta; order Trichoptera; family Limnephilidae; genus Halesus; species Halesus radiatus. Next base: position 18,311 of record JAHDVE020003376.1, on the reverse strand, counting down.
AATTGAGTATTACATCTATATCCCACGCAGGAGGCATCTTAGGGTACGCTGTCCGGAGGGTATTTTATATTAAATAAATGAGTGAAACCGGGTCTCGAAAAGACCAAATAAAAATCATAAAAATGGTGATCATCCACCGATAATTACTTGCGCATATATTTCGATATGGAAAATTACAAAAAAAATTGCATGTATAACGCAGAAAATCTGATGAACTCGTATATATGTATACATGTGGTCCGGAAATTTGTTGTAAAAGCGGCAAACTAGTTGCATGACATTTGGAGTCGATTGTGTTGCATAATTCTCGAAAACGAGACACATTTGAAAAAAAAAAACATCGGTCTGTATGAGGATACTATCAGCTGTTTATTATATTCCGACTCTAAAAGTTTTTTTAACCATTTAGTTGCCAAAAAATGAAAAAAAAGTAAAATTAAATAAATCGAATTCCTAGATCGAAAAGAATAAGTTTTTTTGGGTGTCCTATGTGATATACAGGTAGATTAACCGGATTCCCGCTTGTATCACTAGTTTCCGGACACCGGACTACCTGGAGGTTAACGCTATATTAAGCGGTTTATAGTTATGAAGCGTTAAAACTATCAATGACATGTAAAAAGGTACTCGTACTTGTAAGAGTTGTTTCTGACCTAACTTTTATTTTCAAAATTTTTAATTGTATTGTAGAAGCCCTGATATGGTCAACTTAATTAAATTAAATATTGTAAAAATAATTTCAGGACCGAGTCATTAAAGAAATCATTTATACCTAGACTTCACGCAGAAGGTAATACTTTTTCGGACATGGTAGATATGTTAATAACTGCTCGGAATACAAATACAAACAAACGATTATTGCATACATCCTCAACAATTATTAAAATATGTGTCTAGAGTATAAGCATCAGATGAGGGATGTTTTGAATATTCGCCTCTGTAGCTAATTACCTGGAATGGTACTTATACTATGTTATTCCTAAATTTGTTCGTGAGACAAACGACATATTTCACGAAAGCTATCTATTTCTTCTATATACCTACTGTGATGTCTTTTGCACCTGTGTGACCATTGTAATTTAAAAAAAATATGTAAAAGCCCATATAGGTCGTATATAATATAATATTGTAGTTTATTATTCTTCTTGTTCATTTTTATTTCACCTCATCATAATGGATTACGTTTAGTTCTTGTCTCGCAAACGAAAGTAATTTATGGATTCGATTTGATTGAGTAAATGATTAATTTATTAATCACTCTGATTTATCAAAGAACCGTTGTATGCCTTCCATTGACAACCATTAAAACATCAATCGCGTTTTTTCGGGGCTCTCACATTATGGATTAAATTGCTAGAACATTATTTCATCGAATGTTCCATTAACTTCATTCTTAAGTAAACAATACTTCATTAAATTGATTCAAGTCGAATAGAGGTAACAAAGAATCCAAATAGATTAAATTATCCGCAGTTTCATGTGCGAATTTCAAGCACAACAAAAGGCGGCGAGCGGCTGCTATAAACCATATTGGAAAGTCCACGAAACGAATGAGATCTGAAATCGACAACCATTTTTGAACATTTTATTAATTTATTTTTTATCATTGAAGATACACAGTCTTTGGGTTTCATGTCTCATTTTGAGAGTTGTTAATATTGTCTTCAATGATTAAAAATATTGCTTGGGATTCACGATGTGACAGAATACTGCAGAGATTTTCTAGGAAGCCGTGTGCATGATCTTAAGGTGGTCAATGATAACGCAGAAAGAGGAATAGCTCTGATAAAATAGTTTAACGAATCGGTCAGGAGAGAACAACAAAAACAATTCTTGTTGAGGGTAGCCGAGCATCACAGAAAAGTCGTCACAAAAGAAGGAATTGCATCGATCAAAGATGATTAATATAACACTTATCATACTACCTATTAATCTTAGGGTTTATTTTTAATATTATTTTAAGTTTGTTTTTTCTAGTTTTCCCAATAAAAGTTATTAATTATATAATTAAAAATACACTTTGTATACACCACCTTAATTAAAATATATAAATATTTCTACATGTTTCGATAGCAATGCTATCACCTTCAGGAATAAATGATTACTAAAAAATAATTTCAAGTATAGAAAAATGATAAAAATTTTTAGAACAATAATTTAAGAATATACAAAATATGAGCATAAACAAAAATGAATAAAAGTAGGTAAGTAATAAATCAAAAATACTAATAACGAAATAATTATAAAACATTGAATAATACATTTAAATTAGAAATATAAATAAAAATTATTAGTATTATTAATATTAATATGAAAACAAATTTAAGAGATAGTTATTTTAACAAAATATTTGATTATTTATTAAATTTAATATTTTGTATATTCTTAAATTATTGTTCTAAAATTTTTATCATTTTTCTATACTTGAAATTATTTTTTATTATTCATTTATTCTTGAAGATGATAGCATTGCTATCGAAACATGTAGAAATATTTATATATTTTAAAAAGTGGTGTATACAAAGTGTTTTTTTTAATTATGTAATTAATAATGACGCCCCAAAATTATCAATCATTTGAAGAAATTATAAAAGTAATTAACATTGAAATATTATTATTTATTCGGGTACTTTTACAAAACTGATCAAAGAGGCCAACCTCTCAATATTATCCAATATTCTTAAAATTTTGCAAATACTCGTACATCTTTTACATCATCGAGACTCGGGGCGCAAGCAATGTCTGGTAAAATTTAACTTTATATTTTTTTCCTTACAAAATGAAAAAAACTAGTAACTATATTTAAGATAACTCTGTATTATTTTCTTTAGTTATTATATTTGCCCTGACGATATTTGATCGAAGCGAAACCAGTTGGCGTAGGAATATAATAAATTAGTGGTTAACAATTCATAAAGTGCTTGTTTTATTTAACATTATGTCAAACCATAAAGTAATTGCTTATGAAAAAGAGGTTTAAAAATGTATTGCAATGAGGTTTCTACACTTCAATACGATATTCCAAAATTGATAATTTCATAAATTTATTACATTTTTCTCACTAACCGTTACTGTATAAGCATCGTATTATGTGTGATTCCTTCTATAAATTTGCAAGGACTCATTAATTGTTATTGCGTTTAATTGGAAGAACTTCATTTGATTTGTTTAAATAACATTTTAAGGAAACTAAATTTTAAAATGTTATTATGTTCTGCAAGTATTTTAGATTTCAACTATTGTTACGGCTGTATCGGCGTTTAAAGCCATTTTCAATCTGTGGTTAGGCCACATTGGCTTATTCATATGATTTTATTTACTGCCACCCAATTTTAATTTTAACGGTGATATAAATATTAATAATTGTGATAATTATAAATTCTCTACTCTGCTTGAAAATATACAAATTACAACATGAAAATTAAAAAACTTGAAGAACTAATAATAACATTATTAGATGAGATTTATTAAAAAAATATATTTCAAAAAGTTGTAAGGATTAGTTCTCTCTTGGAAAGTGGGGAAAGCATTTATTTAATTTATTTTTTATAACTTATTGAAGTTTGTAAGCCTCATTGTAATATTTAATCATTGAAGAAGATAATATTAACACATCCCAAATGAACCACGAAACCGAACAAAAACAACAGAAAATAAAAAATAGAAATCTTTTTATTTTCTGTTGTTTTTTCGGTTTCGTGTTTCATTTGGGATATTTTAATATTATCTTCTTCAATGATTAAAAAAAAGCATTTATTCATTCACAGAAGTTGTGTATCCATGATGCATGATGCATAACTGGGACATAAGAACTGTGCATTGTCGAATGAAAAGTGGTTCAAACAATGTAGCATATTGTAGAAGATTGTTCACTAGTACGATGAAAAATAGTTCGTACCACTTTCATCGTTGTCAAATTTGGCATTCTCCACAAGAAAAACGTTATTTGATGACTCTTCTCCTTTCCTCTCTAGTTCTCTGGCATTTCCATTTAACACTAATCTTCTTCCATAGTTGTCTCTTCCTCAGTTTTCATTTAGGTCAGTTCTGCTGAGGTATCCGACAGGACTTGGTTTTCAACACCTATTCGGAATTTTTTCCACATAGCCAGACAATCAGTCCCAGAGACCTACCCGACCCAACGATGGTTTCACGCACGGTATAATAATAATAAAAACAAATGAATTAACAATTACTTTGTAATCACCACTTTATTAGTATAAACATATCAACATGTTTAGAAGGTGATGCTTTCCTCATCAGGAATATAGAGAATACTAAAAAAATAGTAATGTCAAGTATAGACAAATGATATACAAATAACACAATAATGTAAGAATACACAAACGTAAACAAAAATTGACTAAAGTAAGTAATACTTAATCAAAAATGTTGATAAAAAAAAAATTATAAAATTTATATTAGAAATTAAAAAATAAATTATTTTAATTATTAATTTTAGTATGAAAATAAATTCAAGGGATTTTTTTTTTGATTATTAATTACATTAAAATGACTATTAATGAAAAAGCTGTGACTAACCTCAAATACAGCGGTTCCATGTCTGGGGAGGACAAGTAAATGGTCTCTTTGACGTGTATTGTATGCACGAGAGTTACGTGACCACTGCTGTTTATCATATAATAATTTTAGTATAACAAATCAGCCCGACTATATTATAAATAAATCTTATATTTATTTTATCGAAGGAACCAATCACTTTGTGGCTTGACATTATAATTGGAATGAAAAATGTTTTTGTTTGAAGCCACCTTATTTTATTCATATATATTTCTGTATTCGACCGGTTTCGGTTGGATTCAACCTTCTTCAGTAATATACACATATACACGAATACACATATAAATGAATTTACAAATATAAAAGTTTATATGTGTACATTCCTGAAGAAGGTTGAGTCCAACCGAAACCTGTCGAATGCAGAATCATGTACATAAATAAAATAAAGTGGCTTAAAACAACAACATTTTTCTTCTATTTATGTTTTGCTGAGTCCCAACCAAGGGGATCATCGCATCACCATCCTGAGGAAGAAGATTGTTGAACTTTACCAGATGGATCAGGTGGATCAGAACAGGTTATTAAATTTAGATATAGCCAATTCGTGCATGAATGGCATTTATAAGCCAAAAGTATTATCTGCAGAGATCTTTCACTCCGGAACGAGGTGTACATGTATTAAGTGCATTCGCGATTTTTTACATGATGATCCGTGCCCGATAGTTTGTCTCCATGCCTTTTTTTCCTGTTGGATTATCACCCCTATTTTTTTGTTTATACCAAAGCCTTTCATTGAAACAATGCACTTATTACTTTCACATATCTTTGTCGAATTTTGAATATACCAGGGGTGTTAGTTGAAGTTTGCCGGTTTTACTCATAGATGTCGCTAGAGATATGTATACATTTCTATGATTTGGCATCTATGTCATATTTTTCTATGGACATTAACCTTCAAAAATACACAAGTTACATTCTGCCAAAATAATAGTGTCATAGTTGGTTATCTCAGTGAATATGTCGAGTTTCGTTCCAAGTAAATCCCATTTGGGGCATTCGTTGCTTTTCTTATTTCATCAAAAGAAAAAAAGCAGTTGAAGCTCATCGGTTGCTGGTAAAAACTTATGGTGAACATGCTCCAGTGATTAGAACATGTGAGACATGGTTTCGTCAATTTAAAAGTGGAGATTTCGATTTAACAGACAATTAACATCCTGGTGCAACGAAAAAGTTCGAAGACGAGGAATTGGATGAAGACCCAACCCAATCGCAACAAAAATTGGCCCAAACACTTAATGTGACCTGAGGAGCAATTTTCCAACGTTTAAAAGCCATGAGAAAGATCCAAAAGTATGGAAAATGGGTACCACACCAAATGAACGAGAGATAAATCGAAAAAACCGCCAAACCGCCTCATACAGCTAAAGTAGTGAAGAATACTCTCAAAGCATTGAATTGGGAAATATTATCTCACCCGCCGTACTCTCCAGACCTTGCCCCGTCCGACTATCACCTTTTTGCATCGATGGGACACTCACTCGCAGAGCAGCGCTTCGCCAATTTTGAAAAAGTCGAAAAATGGCTGGTCGAATGGTTTGCGTCGAAAGAATTTTTTTTTTTTGGAATGGTATACACGATTTGCCTCAAAGATGGGCAAAATGTATAGAATCCGATGGTCAATACTTTGAATAAAAAAAATTTGAGATTCCCTTGAGAATTAAGCGTTTTCTTTATTGAAAAAACTGGCAAACTTCAACTAACACCCCTGGTATTAGGGTTAAATATTCCAGAGCTTCCAGAGGCTACGATATTTTCTTTCATAAACATTGTTGGATACTCTGCCACACAATGCAATATAAAACTAGAACTAGAGCAAGCTAACGTTCTACCGCATCAAAGAAAACCAATAAAGTAGCGCGATAACCACCGTTTTACTATGACTGCATCATAGAATTGAATAAAGTGAATAAATTCACCTCAGCGAGGGGAGAGACGTGTGCCGCGAGCTGCGAGATCCCATTTGTACATTATTAGATACTATTTCTCCCCTAATGCAATTTAATGCATTTTTTATTACGGCATTTTCAAAGCGGGGGGATTTTAGTAATGCTCAAAACCATACGATTTCAAATTGGTTCGGGTCCCCGCTAATATGACAGACAACGGGATTACTTTATGACATTTTTAACAGTAACGCCCTACTTATTTATTTAAATTATTATTCCACGCGAGGTAGATCTGATTTTAATCTCCGAATGTGACAAGTAAAATCCCGGGCAATTTATGGGTTTGCGTTTACATTGTTTTGGAGTAAATAATAATGTCGGTTTTGTTATTGTTTTTAGGCCGCGGTTAAAATGTACGGACTCAAATGTCAGTTTGATGTTCGTCCGTGGGTTTATTTATTCAATTTATTATTTACATCCCCATTTTACGAATTCAATGAATTTGAATAAAATGAAGCACACTCTGTACCAAGACTTGTAAAATCGTACAGTGTATTATTAAAGCCATTATAGTAGTATAATTGTTTTTGTGTTTAATTCGTAGAACTCCATTTAATTTATTTATTTTTAATTTAACGTAAACAAAATTTATTACTGTTATTATTAAGTTCTCCAAAACTTAATAATAACTCATTGAAATTCGATTTACATACTTGCAGAATTTAATAATAACATATTTAAATTAGATTTACATACTCGCAGAACTTAATAATAACATATTTAAATTAGATTTACATACTTGCAGAACTTAATAATAACATAAAAAAATTTGATATACACACTCGCAGAACTTAATAATAACATAATCATATTTGATTTTTATACTTGCAGAACTTAATAATAGCATATTTAAATTAGATTTACATACTCGCAGAACTTAATAATAACATAATCATATTTGATTTTTATACTTGCAGAACTTAATAATAACATATTTAAATTAGATTTACATACTCGCAGAACTTAATAATAACATAATCATATTTGATTTTTATACTTGCAGAACTTAATAATAACATATTTAAATTAGATTTACATACTCGCAGAACTTAATAATAACATAATCATATTTGATTTTTATACTTGCAGAACTTAATAAAAACATTATAAACTTTGATTTACATTAATTATTTTTGTGTTTAATTCGTAGAACTCCATTTAATTTTAAAAAAAAATTAATGTAAATCAAAATTAATAATATTATCATTAAGTTCTGCAAGTATTTTTAGTTGTTATTATTGTGACAGCTGTTTCGGCGTTTAAGGCCATTTTCAAACTGTGGTTAATCCACATTGCGACGACTTATTTATATGATTTAATTTACCCCCACTCCTTTAAAATTTGGATGGATGGGTATTGATTTATTATCGGTAAAACCGATTTAGTTAGAAAGCAGTTAAAATTCTGAATTATGTGAGGTTTTCACATTTATAATGTGTTTTTACTCGTATTTAACTGACAATGTTTTCTTAATTGATTTATTTAAATATGTTGTATTGTTTTGATAATGTGAACAGAACATACTGAGAAGCGGTGAGTATATAATTTTCCTTACTTTATTAATTAATGTTATGTTAGGGTCGTTAGTTCTTTTGTTAATTTCTAATTGTTCAAGTAAATTTAATCTTAGGCCCTTTCTTTCTATATGTAAGAGTTTAGGTTTGTTGTTGTCAAGCGGGACGTGATTATTTACTAAAAGATGTTCTGCGAATTTTGAAGAAGTGCTTTTTTTTATAACATCTTATATGTTCTTTGAATCTAGTTGAGAAAGCCCTTCCCGTCTGCCCTATATAGGTAGCATTGCATTCGGCGTGGTCACATTTTAATTCATATATGCCACTATTATTAAGTTTAAGGGGGTAAATTAAATCATATAAATAAGTCGTCGCAATGTGGATTAACCACAGTTTGAAAATGGCCTTAAACGCCGAAACAGCTGTTACAATAATAACAACTAAAAATACTTGCAGAACTTAATGATAACATTATTAAATTTGATTTACATTCAATTTAAAAAAAAATTTATTAACATGCTTGAATAAAAACATTAATAAATTTGATTTACATTAAATTTTAAAAAAAAGTTAATTAAACCTTCCTTTACTTTCTATAAGTCATAATAGAATGTTAAATCACAAAAAAATATTAGTAATATTCAGCTTGAAACTCTCAATTTTGCAGATGTTGGCGTCGCTAGTGAAGATTGTGTGCATTTTTTTAGTTAAAAATATAGTCGATTCTCTGTTGGTCGCAAAGGTTACTGTGCAAGCTGTACATATGATTACTCAATCATTGTTATATTTCCTTTATTCTATTACATAGGTACCACGTATACTTTTCATTATTAAATTTATTAAATTATTTTAAGCAATTTTGTGAAATTTCATATATTTTCTAGGAGAGAATAATTGATAAAAAAAATCGTGGCGATCGACTGATATCGTTTGTAATTAATTATATGGGGACATAACAATAAAAACCTAATCACAAATCGAATGTGTATTTGTACGTATTGTAAAAACGGATATATTATACGTACATATTAGGAAAAACAATACGATAATTTAATTACGTATTTCACTTACGTATTTCACACGCAAAAAAGAGAAGAGAAGGGAACTAACGGATTTTAAGAAATGAAACGTCCAGTAGTTTTGACTAGTAGTTTGAACAAGGAATAGTATAATATGTAGGCTCGCGATCAACCAAAATTACTTTCGCGATCGACGCACTAACTATTCCCATATTAAGTAAATGAAACACGTTGTTATAAACCACGAATATATTTTATTTTCACCAACTGGTTTCGCTTAACTCGAACTTCATCAGGGTAAATATAATAACTAAATTCTAATACAGAGTTATCGGTTATATATAGGTACACAATACAATAGAATGAAATAGACATATTACAAAAGAGGCAAAACAAAATATTAGAGGAAGACAACAATAAAAAACATTATATGTAAGAGGGAGACATCCTTATATAAATATATAACAGTGTAATGGGAATACGATGTCATTAAAGCGGGTTATTCGGGAAATCGGTTGGTGAAAATAAAAGATATTCGTGGTTTATAACGACGTGTTTCATTTACTTGATACAATGTCAAACCACAAATTATTGCTTCTTAAAAAAATATTCCTCTATTTCTTTGATGTTTTAGTTATATTTTATTTTCATTAATATAAACAAGCAATAAAATTCATATTCAAAATACACTAAAATAAATATAATATTAATGTCATGGTTATTAATTCGTTCTCTTTCAAGAACATAATATTCCGTATGAGTTTATCACCGCATACAGTCCTCGCAAGTTTAATACTATTTGATGTCTTTCGAGTCACGAATAAACTTACTTTGCGGAACAAACTAGCACAAAGCTCGGGCTTTCGCCTCCCGCGTATTCAGCTCACGACGGCATCCAATAATTCTTGCTATTGCTTTCATCAGCCGCTATGCTTCCACGGAAGGTATCGGTATAATTTAATATCGTACCGCATTCACAAAGCGAAATATTTACACATATGCTTCAAGTATTTCAATTTTCACAGTGTACGAGTTATTCATTCTTTCCACAGCACAGACAATCTCTAGAAGTGAGAGCTACACCTATTAGAAAGAAAAATTATGTCTTCAATTTATGTAAGACTTTTCGACTCCCAATCCCCAGACAGGTCGATGAAATAACGAACGCTTGTATGAAATAATTTCTATATTCGAAAATGTTTGATTAATTTCACCAGAATAAGGAGATAAAAATCTGACTTTAGGAACGGGGATACGCCCACAAAACCTTTCTATCGGTTTATCCCTCCAGTGATTCTTCCCCCACATGCTTACACCCAGCAAATGCATTTATTACACTTTGAAAAATTTAAGATTTTAAATTTATTTCTTTTGTGCTTAGCATTCATCCTCTCCCCTATTCGGGGTTCTTAGAATGATTTTTCTGATTGAGACATATGACTACAGGCTAAATAAATTATTAGTCGGGAGGAGGGTGGGGTGCAGGGAGGCCAAATAACGCGAGTTGAAAGAATTTGTTGCGTGAGTGCGAATGAAGGATTTACGCCGAGCTTCAATGTTACAAATGTACGACAACTGGGGACGCTTCGAACATATTTCATCTGCAACACGCGAGCGATTAAATATTTAATTTTTCAATCCATTAGGGGCAGATTTAATTTTTATGATTCGAAGAAATATCTCGTATTGAACGGCATTGTATGCTGGTTTAGCGCTTTTGAGGCTGTTGAAACGTTTTCAAAGTACCTGTTTATTTTTGGGAGATTAATCGAGTGTTCAGCAGACTCGTGCGGTGGTGCTTATTCTGGTTATAATATAAGAGGTTAAGTTCATGTTAAGTATTTTTCTGGCCATATTATTAAACACGCTTTATTGTCAAACATTTCAGTAAATTTTTGCTGTTTATTTTTAGTGGAATGGGAGAAAAAACTTGTAAGCCGTCTGTGTTTTGGTAGGTATCGGTAAAAAATGCATTTAAATTCATTTATCCAATAACTTTGTAGAGGCATTTTTTTGGGTAATTATTTTTATTACATGCATGTAAAAAGTAGTACATGGTCCTTTAAATGGCTTCATTGTAGGTTGCTTTAATGTTTTCGTAAAAATACTAAACCCATATCGTATCAACTAACTAACCATCACTCGTTTCTCTGCAGGGTTAGGTAGAGAGGACGGACCTCCAAACAACTCGATCTTGGTATACACCTCTTGCTTCAGTCGATTCATACATTATTTCATACATTCTCTTCCGTTATTCCGACTTGGCCCGACTGACATGGCACTTGATCGTGTCATGTCTTCTTTGGGGGTCCCCGGCTTCTTCTTTGATTCACATTCGCGTCATATATTATCCTTTCACTCCTTTCTTCGTTCATTCGCTCCAAATGCCCACACCATCTAAACGTTCCTTTCTTAATCTTACTCATAACGCTTACATCAGCCTTGCATTCTTTACGAATATTTTTATATTTTTCACACGATAATACATGGTTTTACCACATATTCGCCACAAAGATCTCATTTCTACAGCATTTAGTTGACTTTCATCCTTTCTCTACCCGTTCCATGCCTCACTACCATACATCAGGCTTGGTATCAGTACTCCATTGTGAACTGCTAGCTTCCCTTCTTTGATCAACTTTTTGTTGGTGCCTTTACGTATTAACTTGTATAAATTTGTGCTAGAAAAATACGTATATAGAATAAATAATAAAAGTACATATTGCAAGAAAACGAACTATTGATTATTATTTAAAAAATAAAACAATAACTTTGTTTTATAATGTCACATCACCAAGTTACCGCTTCATATGAAAATATATTGATTATTACTTCGAATTATTGCCGCTAAGCATGAAAATTGGCGCTTCCCTTGATGGCAAGTCAAATGCTTCTAGTTCTGCGTGACATGGACTAGGCTTGGGATTGTTTAGTTGCAGGTACGCTACAAAATACCGATCTACAATGTTATACAAAATGATGGACTCAATTTTGAACGTTCTCCTCTGATACACGTGGTCAACCAGGGCTTTATCCTTTGAAGATACATCCAGTTTGCTCAAATTGGTGAAAACAACGACAAATGCTCTTTCTAGTTGAAGTTTCAATGTTAAAATGGGGACGAAAGGTGCGCTGATCTGCATTTGCGGAATCAGTTTTACAGAACTCATGAACACAGAAAACCTTCTGCTGCATAGTAATCATTTTACTCACAATTGAGGAGAAATGACTTCTTGGCGGCGCGAGCACGCCAGCGGTGGGATGCGGAACTTTTGGCCTCATCTTTTAATTTCTACGTAGATCACAATCTACGCATCTGCCTTGATGATGGACACTATAACGCTGTTCGAAACGTTGGCTATAGGAGGAGGAAGTGCAACGTAGTACAATATTCCAAAAAAATTTCAAGAAAAAAATAACTTCTGGCCGTGAAAACCTAAAAACCTAACTATTCAGAAAAATGTACGAAAATGAGTTAATCATTTTGAGTAATCCTGTACAAAAAAATTATAATAAGTGTGAAATCGTACGCACGGTTTTATAACCATCCGTTCATAACGCTTGATACCATTTTAACTAATATTTGGTCTACTGCCGATTTCGCCGTTTTATAAACGTTCGTCAGATTACCGATCGTTTGACAACTGTCAGTTGTTGCCAGACGATCGCTTATTTGAAATCGTGCACTATTTTAATTAAAAGACAATATATAATTTGGAGCTGTGAAATTGATTCCTCATCGAGCAGTGAAAGTGATGACGAGCGAATGGCAATTATTCAAGACAAAAAACGGGTTAACGGTTCGTTATGTAACGGAAATTTCATAGTTCTTGTATAAAACTGACCATTATTCTATTATTAGTGTTAGACAAGTATTCCCAGTGAATTTCATTTAATTTATAATTCTGGACGACTATTCTTAATAATATATATATATATATATATATAAAATGAATATTTGTCTCTATGTCATCGATTTTCTCGAAATGTATTCGACCAGTTTCGCTGAAAATAGTTCAGTTTGTTCTTTTTAGTGCCGGGAAGGTTTAGATAGTTTGAATGAAATCCAATTTATAAAACTGTTGCTATAACGTTTTAAAATTAGTACGAAAAACATTGAATCCTCCATGTTGTATTGGGGTTAGCCCATAGATATACCACCCTGGTTAGCCACAGATTACATATTCAAAAGAAGAAGATTTGTTAGGGCAGAATATTTTCAAAATGGAAAACACAAGTAGGTACCTAACTAAGAACTTTTTATTTAGATATATTTTTAAAAATAAATGTTTGGAACGAAATAATTTTTTCAAATTGTTTCTTTGTTTGGAGATAGTAATAGTTATTACAAGGCATTAATTTCGCTCTCAAATCAATTATGGCACCCAAACGTCAATCGAGAATTCACAACTTCATAATTTTATTCCAAAAAAAAATCCCGTGCAAGGCCGGGTACAGATCAGCTAGTTTACTCCAATAATGTATGACTATAACAATTACTATCTAAACCTGAATCCTATGAAAGCTTCCACAAAGGATTACATTAAATGCACATAAAATATAGTCCAACGAATCCTCGTCTCGTCAATTCCACGCCAGAGAAGGATAATAATTGCTTGGGAATATTCGCCTCTATTCGGGAATACAAAGCATGATTTTACGATTTTAATTGCGACTCCACGCTAGGCGGAATAATAACTGAGCATGTTTATTTAAATACGTAAGCACAAATGACCGCGTTTATTGAAATAAGTATGCAAAAGTAATAATTCAGCAATGTTCATCGAAATGAACACATTACGCAGTGGTAATCTCTGGGGTAACATCGGCTCATGCAAAAATTCGGAATACTAAAGAGAACGGTTGAGACGATGGGTATGTGCAAGTAATTAGCTGAATAAGTTCCACCCTCTCGGAAAAAAAGTGATATATAAGTGCCATACCTTTCATATTGTTATAATATATATTTTTTTTTTTTCAAAATTGTACATGGTTTTACAGACAGCCCTGATATCGTCAGCTTAATTACATTTAATATTCCAACTAGAACTGCCCGATCTAAAATTTTGTTTAACTGTAACAATAACTTCAGAACTGAGTCTTTCAAATATTCATTCGTACCTCGACTTCACACAGTAGGTAATACATATTCAGATATATTAGACATTTTCAACTGCTCTGAATACAAATACAAACAAACGATTATTGCATACATCCTGTATAATTATTAATTTATCTGTCTAGAGTATAAGTAACAGTGAATGTCAGGTATGTTTTGATTTTTCGCCTCTAAACATAGAATGGTACTTACACTATGTTATTCCTGTATCTGTTCGATTTATTATCTTTGAACTTACTATTATGTGTTTTGCACCTTTTGCACCTGTTTATTATAACTAACTTTATACGTAAAAGCCCATATAGGGAGTATATTATACAATAAATAAATAATTTTATTTATTTATTACAAAAAAATACATAATTCATGATTTTTTTAAACTTCCTATTGATGTACTCTCTATAAGTTTAGCTTCAGTAGCTCGTGGTTATGAGAGGAGAATTTACATACGTAATTAATAAAGAATATGAACAATTCATATGTAAATAATATTAAAAACTTATTATATAACTGCAAACGTAAATCAACAAAACAATTTTAGAATAATTAGAAAAAAAAACAAATAGTAATTTATATGCTAGATAGTATACATTAGGGGTATAATATATCATTATCTAAGTTCAGGGAGTTAATTTGCTTTTTGAATTGTTCATATTTCAAAGTTTCGGTTACATAATTTTTGTTTTTCGAAAATAATATATTTTATCACCTCATTTATACCTCAATTCACGTAGTGATGCTGAGGCGTGGTCGTTCTTAGAAATGGGATGCTTATTAAACCATTTCTTTTGAATATATTGCTATTTATATTATTATTACTATCCATGGAGTGAATTTTATTGATTAAAATTTCTTTGTAAATTTGTATTAGGCGCTTCTTTATGTAATTCCGTAATAGATGGTATATTAAATTCCCGATATATCTCTAGAGTAGGGAAGTCGTAAGGTTTTTTTAATGATGATTTCGTATGTATATAATAAGATATGTCTACTCTCAGTCATTGTGGAGAGACCAGTACACCAGTCAGTCTTGCCAACTGAAAAAAAAAACATTTATTTTTTATACGTGAAACGATAATTTCAAGGGATCCAGCTGTGCTCAGCCGTCGTTTTGTGTATTGTGGTCGACGTATTAAATTTCCTATAGCGATATGTTAATAAAACAATTACTTTAACTTGAAGAATTTAATGGATATTCACGGACTGGGCTAAAATAGTTTTTTTTTCTCTGAATAATCACACTTTCACCGAGCAAGAACAATCTAACAACTGAAGATCGTGAAAACCAGCTCTGATGCAGGTTGACGAAGAGAAATAAATAATAAAATTTATTATTTTTATAAACAATAATTATTAATCTAAAACACTCATCCAAATTGAAAAAACCTTCCGAGCAAAGATAAATGTCGCCGGCAGGACTCGAACCCGCACCCTTCTAATATCCGGTCAGATGCTCTACTGTTGAGCTACGTCGGCTTATCGCAAACCCGCCAAGTTAATCAATATATACTATTGTTTCATTCAATAATTACTGTTTTTATTATATTTTCACCTGTAAACAACCAACTTTATTAGTATGAGAAAGGCTTGTAACGGCTAAATCCCTCAAATAGATGGCGTCGAGACAAATTATGTCTACATTTTATTGGTGAAAATTGCTTTGACTTGTCAAATATTTATTAATTGATAAACTAAAGTTTTTAAAGTTTTTAAAGTTGCTCGGAAGGTTTTTTCAATTTGGATGAGTGTTTAGATTAATAATTATTGTTTATAAAAATAATAATTGTTACCCTTTGCGCTATGCACAAAAATCTTGTCTTAAGTTTTTAAGAACTTTAGTTTATCAATTAATAAATATTTGACAAGTCAAAAGCAATTTTTCACCAATAAAATGTAGACATAATTTGTCTCGACGCCATCTATTTGAGGGATTTAGCCGTTACAAGCCTCTCTCATACTAATAAAGTTGGTTGTTTACAGGTGAAAATATAATAAAAACAGTAATTATTGAATGGAACACTAGTATATAATGATTAACTTGGCGGGTTTTGCGATAAGCCGACGTAGCTCAACGGTAGAGCATCTGACCGGACATTAGAAGGGTGCGGGTTCGAGTCCTGCCGGCGACATTTATCTTTGCTCGGAAGGTTTTTTCAATTTGGATGAGTGTTTTTAGATTAATAATTATTGTTTATAAAAATAATAATTGTTACCCTTTGCGCTATGCACAAAAATCTTGTCTTAAGTTTTTAAGAACTTTAGTTTATCAATTAATAAATAAAATTTATCTCCAATAAAAAAAGCCGATCGTTGTCAGTGATATGAATACTATACGAAACAGCACTGTTTAAGAGGAACGGCTGCGCTGCCTGTTTCACACATAACTCAATTAAGATTTTATCCTAAAATACACATCCAAATTGAATGACACATTTTTTAAATTAAAGGTTTAGTAAATATCTAGTACGGATGAGATGGACTTTATTTATTTTTGTTTTAAATTATGAAGTATATGTCATGAAAAAAAAAATCAATTTTCATAATTTTAGAGGCAACTTAGAAATTTATTTGCGGGTTTATGGTATGTAAAAAAAAATTGTATTTACTGTGTAAATGTGATTATGTAAACAAAAATATAAAAACAAAACATAAAAAAAGGGTTTTTTCGGATGGATATTTTAAATTATGCATGGCAAATTTGTTTTCCAGCGTAAATCGGTGGTTTTTAATTTAATTTAAATTCCACCATATTGCTTATATTAATATTTTTTATTTTTTTTATTTTGAAATTCATTTTATTTTCAAAGCATACGGGGTAAAACATTTTTTTTAAATCACCCTTAGCCCCAAATAATTTTCAAAGGTGCCTCTAAAGTCGCGAAAAATCAATTCCTTTAATGACCTATATTTCTAACGTAAAAAAAAACTTACTTGTCATCCGTACCAGGTATTTACTATAATTTTTGATGAAAAAAAGATCATTAGGTTTAGGTGAGTATTTTTGCCTCAAATCCCAAATTAAGTTTTGTATAAAACAGGCCGCGCAGCCGTTCCTCTTAACATTTATGAATCGATGAACAGGATTAGCATGATTTAAATGGACGTTGAAAACATTTGTTCTAATTACACTATCAAAAATTGCTCCGTTCCTAAATATTTTGAATATTATATTTATTTTCCTCAGAATCTATATATATAAATGATTGATTATTGTCTGTGTGTCCTCGATTTTCTCGAAAATTACTCTACCGGTTTATCTAAAAATAACACAGTTTGTTCTCATTAGTACCGGGAAGATTTTTGAGATTAGGACGAATGAAATCTAATATATAAAACTGTTGCTATAACGTTTTTAAATTACTATGAATAACATTGAACCCGCCATGTTGTATTGATGATAGCCCATAGATATACTACTCTGGCTAGCCATAGATTACACATTCAAAAGAAGAAGGTTAGAATATTTAAAAAATGGAAAACACAAGTAGGTACCTACTTAAGAACTTTATTATTAAGATATATTAAAAAAAAATTCCAATGAAATAAATTTTCAAATTATTTTTTTTTGTTTCTTTGATTAGAGATAGCAGCAGATCGCTGTCAAAACGACAAGCAAGAATTCACAACTTCAAAAATTTACAAAAATAAAACCAGAGCAAGGCCGTATACACATAATTTATTATAAAAATATTTTGTTTTGGGCTTCTCTACATTTTATTTCTATTTTGTCGATACAATATATATTTTTTTAAATGTTTAATTTTTTTTGTTTGTTTTAAATTTACCTGATATTGGGATGTGTATGCGCACCGAAATTACACAGGCGTGAATTTTACGTTTCAATATTTTACACAGGGATAGAATTACACATGGACAAAATTACAATGGAGCGAATTACACCTACTTAAATTATACTTACTGGAATTACAGATATCATTTTTTTAAATATTTTTCATGTTTCAGGAAAAAAAAATAATTAAAGCAGAAGGTTCGAAATAACGAATTTTTTGTTTTTTCCAAAATGTTATTTATTTGCACAGACCTTAACATTTTTTTGGTGTGTGTAATTTCAATAGGTGTAATTTAAGTAGGTGTATATTTTCGTCTTTGTATAATTCTGGTAGTGTAATAA